>JAJLTT010000015.1:0-313782 GCA_030568315.1 Myxozyma sirexii | reverse complement strand
TCTGGAAGAGCACACGGCCACCGTTCTTCAACGCATGATTCAAGGCGCGAATCTCGTTCGTAGCATCAACGCCATCGGTATCGAACCAGTCCATATGGTCCATGACAATTGCAATATTAACCGAGTGGCGTCGGATACGAGCAACGACATCAACAATCTTGTCTGTGTGGATACGAATTCCATCAAGCGCGCCAGATTTGCACAATCTAGAAAAAGACTCTCGTTTAAGATAACCGGGGCAGTTGTTATGCGAGTATCTACCCTTTAAGCAAAGGTAGTAGAAGTAGTTGTCACTCGAAATGAGCGAACGATCAATAATGGGATCCAGTGTATCAATGATATAGGTTAAAAAGTCCCCAGCGGTAGAAGAAATCATTTCAGCCTGGTGCACGGGAACACCTAAAGCCTTCCACAAAAACATAGGGTTTTTAAGAACAATAGAAGCAACCCAGGGATTGATAATAGCTGGCCGAATCTTGGTATTGTAGATCTTTTTCTGCTCGGTAAGAGAAGTTGCCTTGCACAGACGGTCGACATCGCCAGAACAACCCGTTATCCAAAAGATGTACTTGGCAATGCGAATAGCCCAACGAGTGGATCCAGTATCGTAAAGACCTTTAGATCCTGTAAATGTCTTTTTGTTGCGCAGCCAATACTGAAGCGCATGCGATGAAAGCTTTGGCGCTAGCTTCGATACCAACAGCTCACCAAAACCAACGTGACGGCCCTCACCAAAAAGTTTCCAAATATCACTATACTCAAGCGTAGCAAAAGCAGCAAGTTTAAGCTCAAACAAATGATTTTGATAGGGGTTCAAGTCAACACAGTGAATTCTATGAGGCGCAGTAGGCATAGCGGCGTATGTCAGGATGTTGTCTCCAGCAGATGTGATAGCAAGAACAGTATCGGTAGGCTTAAACTTTAAAATTATATCGTCCTCGCGAGGATCTTCCCAGGTAAACGCGTAAATGTACTGACCTGCGAATTGATTGTATTTCGCGAGACGTTCATCGTAAAAGATTCTCCAAATTTCATATTGATAGAAGAACGAAGGCAGAGGAAAGTTGCGCTGCAGGTTGATCGTGGCTATCTCGTATCCTTTGGAGCGAATTGTGATCACATTTTCCTTATCAACTACAGGTAACTCCGGTGTAGTGACAGTCGGTAAAAGGTATGGAGACTCGGTTGCCAGTGCGTCAATCTTGCGAGCACGCTCTGAATCTCGGCGCTTGTGGCATCCAAGCCAGATATAGTAAGGAATGCGACCAAGAAGGTTATTGCGCGAGTTGACGGATTTGATAGTTCCGAATTGGTACTCAAGGTAATCACGACGAGAAGGGTCAAGGTAAACTCTATCAAACTCGAACCAGAGACGCCAGAATGTACGAGAGAACCAATTGACGTGACGAAGAAGCTCACCTCCAAGATTAGAGCGGCCACACAAACTTGCGGTAGATTGCGCGTAGAAGTCGACGACTGCGACGACCCCATCGTTGGAAAGAATCTTTTCAATGCGGTCAATGACGGCGTAGAACCTGTAGACCAATTAGACGAAGCCACAAGAAAAAGGCAGTATCAAGGTTAACTTGCATAGGAATCATAGAGAGAGAATAAGACATAGTCACAAGATCGGCAGTTTTGATATCATCCGGAAGTGAAAGTGCAGTAGCATCCGCACAGACTACATGAACATTGGGCCACTTTTTGTCGGCAAAACGCTTACTAGCGACTTCGCAGAGAGAAGGAGAAAGGTCAATCAAGTAGACTGCCTTGAACTCTGCAATCTTCTTGTACGCATCCATCTGCTCAATGTTCCAGCCTGTACCGCCACCAATCTGCAGATAGTTCAGCATACATTTAAAATTATTGACCAGTGCCACACTCACATCAATCCACACGGGCTTGTCGGTGTTCAAATGCGAGGAGGCCAATTGGAGCCTGTTAGGGTTAGTAAAGCTATTGTACAAATACCTGGTCGAGCATACATCATTTCACGGCCCTGAAGAAGGGTAGAGCGAGTGAGATCATAGATCGACGCCTGACTCTGGTAGAAGCTTTCTAAAGCCGCTTGCTGGTCGTTGAGGTCATTTGTACCGTTGAAGGGCTTGAGAAAGCAGCTCCAGGCAAAGATAATGATACTTTTTGTGTAAGTGAAGTTGAGCAGAGCCGTAAGACCAAAAACGCATGCGACGATGACGAGCGCAGCGTACATTGTTGAAAATGCGGTTGAATCAGTTACAGACGGCACAGAAACACAGAATGAAGCATGCAACAGAAGAGGCAGAAACAGAAGTATGAAGGCGGTCTATATATCCTAGCAAATGCTCCCTGGCAAAGCAGACTCCTGCCAGCTCTCATTTTCGCGATGGCCGTGGCTCCTCTGCGCGCTCTCGTTGGTGCGCGCGTCATGGCTGCCCATTGTCCAATCGCCCAAGCACGCGAATCAATTCAATCGGGTCTGAGGGTCTTGTGTTCTTTGTGGTCACATGACCACGCGCTGCTACTAAGCGCAGCCACAGCGCCGGTTCCTCAAAACAGATACTCGTAAACAACACAGCACCTAGCCATGAACGCCTTTAACGACACCAGCTCTCAGAAGGGCCTACAAACATTGTCAGGTACTGAAAACCATGAAGAGCGCTTGTCACGGCCGTCGTCAACTGCAACTAGCCGCCCGACGTCGCGTTCGGGTATCTCTTCGCGTCTCCTTGCACCAACAGCTGCATCTCGTGCTCGTGTGGCAGCTACTCTGGAGAAGGCCGATCAGTCTAAGCAGCAGAAGCCACCAATAAAACGTGAAGTAACAAAAGCAGCATCAGGATCCAGTGCTCGAGCAAATGGTCCGCATACTTCGGCGACTGCCTCGCGATCTGCTGCGTCAAAATCTCCTGCTTCTCGAAGTTATGCCGCCCCGACAACGAGCTCTATGTCTCGATCCTTATCCCAAGCGCGACCTTCTTCTATGCCGATCATAAAGCCAACCAGGGTCAGGCAGAGCGAACTACAGCGAGCAAGTAGCAGCAAATCAAGTTCCTCCAACAAACTCAGTTCGGCTGTGCAAAGTGCCAGATCTAATGATATTGACTCAGCAGCATATCCCTCTATATCCAAAGCCCAGCCAATTGAAGGGGTTGAACGAGAAACAGAAAAGGGTGAGGATGCCAATATTGCTGATGCTAGACTAGCTTCTCTTATTGCAGAACTCGAGAAGTCGCACACTGATCTCAATGAGAAAGAAAAACTTATTGCAGCTCTTGAATCAGAAGTCACAGATTTAAAGGCAAAGGTAATTGAGTATAAGACCGGGCGCAAGAGCCCAAGTGATGGAATGCCCGTGGCCGATATGGTTCGGAAACTTGATTTATCTGTATGCTTCTCAGTGCGCTTTATCATTATAGAGCGAGTCTGCTAACTCTCAGTTTTAGAATACCACCATTAAAGAGCAAGAGCTGAAGATTGCAGATCTTTTAGTCAAAACAAGATCTCACAGTGCTAACGAGCAAAGAGTTTCTGAGCTACTGGCTGCTTTGGAATCGTTAAAAAACGAATTGGAAGATGAAAGAAAAGCGTTCAGCAGCGAGAACGAAAATAACGAAAGGATTATTGTTGATCTAAAGATGAAAGTAGAGACTCTGACACGTGAACTGCAGGCTATCACTAGCGCCATGAAGAGCTTGGATGCTGAATTGCAAGCTCGTGAGTCTACGATCAAAGAGCTAACTGTGACGATTTTTCAATTGAAGGAGAAGGGCCAAGATACGGAGGAAAACGTTAATATCAAATCCCTAGAATCAGAACTGTCTGCGCTGCGCGACGAAAAAGCCGCAGAAGCAAGTCGCGTAGAAATTCTCAACAGCATGATCCGTTCTCAAGGAGAACTAAATGAGAACTTGAAGAGTGAGATATCACAGCTCCAGTTGCGGTTAGAAGAGTTGAGCGCAAGTCAGTCACTACCAGCAATCAGCGCAAAAGAATCAGCTGAAGGACAGACTCCGTAGTTACATTATAATCTTACTTCACAATTGATGAGTTGATGTCCCAACTATATATGGAAATTATGCAATTCTTAACCAAGTACTAAACTACAAGATAGTGTACATAGGACAGTCGGACGTCCGGTCGACTGGTTTACTCAAATACAACTTTCTTCCCCTGGAATGCCACCGGCTTACTTTTAGCTTGCTTCGCTTCCCAAGAGGGATGCAGAGGTTTCTCAGCCTTCGATTTGCCCTGATCACCCAAAGGCGTAGAGTTTGCATTACTAGCGCTGTTCTGCATTTGGCGCTTAGCGACGCGCTCCAGATACTTTCGCTGCTTTTCCTCTTCCTTTGCCTTTCGCGCAGCTTCCTCTTTTGCTATATGTGCAGCTTTCGAGCCGAATTTCTGTTCCCAGATCTTCTGCCGAGCACGTTGCCCTCTTCTGTTCTTTCGAGGTTTAGCTGAAGCTGGCCCTCTTTTACCTCCTTCTTCATCGAAGAGGAATTCGTCGTCGGAGCCTGGAGAGATATATCCGCTGTTTAGCGATGGAAGGATAATAGTCTTCGCCGTCTTGTCGAGTTCAGGCATAGTCTTGGCTGACTGTCGTTCTTTCTTGATCTTTATGCTTTTTTGTACCTCGCGTTCGTCTATTGAACTGTCCCCATCACTTTCTGAGTCAAGAACACTCTCAGAGGCATTCTCATCTGAGGGGTCTAGATCTGAAATCTCATTGCGGTCAATGTCATCTCCGTCGCTCTCTTCTTCATCGCTGTCATCGCTATCGTCACTGTTACGCACCAAGCCCTTGTATTGATCCATATCCACTTCGCTATCGGCATCGTCTTCGTCACCAATTTCGTCCTTTAGATTAGGGCTTTGTTCTTTGTCGTTATCATTTTCGTCGTCGCTCTCGCTGTCTTCGATTTCATGAGACTTGGGCTTAGTAGCTTTGGTTTCGCGCTTCTTTTTAGTATTTAAAGCCAATTCGACGGCAGTAGTGATTCCTTCCACCCCACTGGAGATGACTACCTGCACAGGTTTCATTCTCAGTAGCCTTGCGACAACATCTAAGCTCACAATCTCATCCTTGTCGTCTTGCTCTGTGTATTGAGCTTTCTTTAATCTTTCGTCGAGATGTAAAGTCGTATCAGGCTTTAACGCTGGAGGGGAATCCGGCAGCAAATTCGAGTCGACGATAAATTTATCTTTCTGTAGTTTCTTGAATATATGTATGGATGCGGTCGTTGATATGTCCAGATTTTTCGTTATTCGCAACTCTCTTTCATATTTGGTAACAAGCTCGTCTTTGCTGTTGGATCTAAGGCAGGCAGTTAATACAGTGATTTGTAAATTGACATGAGAAAGATTTCGTACCTGGCGTCTTTCAACTTTCTAACAATTTTCTGAGTTTCGAAAGTCTTTGCCTTCTTCAACGCCCGAACCAACTCTTTAGCCCAAAAATACACTCTCTGTTCAACAAGCTTGCGCTTAAGCTCAGTAGCTCGGCTCTCAATCGCCCCCACGTCCTTGATGCTCGGCGGTTCATCTCCACTATCAACTTTCTGACCTTTTCTTTTCATCTTTTCTAAGGCTAGTTTCGTTCGTGCTAGCCGAGGCTTTGTTGAATTACCTGAGGATGCTGTTGATTCAAGCATGTCGAGCTCCCAGAGGAGATTCTCGCGCTTTCGTTTCACCATTTCCAATCGTTTAATACAGGATCAACTCTAATTAGAGAATGACAAATCGCTCGATCTGTAACAAGTATGATCTCGCTTTGTTCTGTGGATAATGCACAGAATATGAATTGAAACCTTAGAATTTTTTCTATTTGGGACGAATCCCCTGATTTTAATCCGGGTAATTCACGAAGCAAAAACTAAAGTTTGCATTAGAGTTTGATTCTTAGACACCATCGTGCATATTGCTCACGAAAGCTTCATATCATTCGGGGCCGCAATTGCACGGATCGATCAGTTACTCCTTTGTTGAACTAGCTATTCATCATTTCAAATGGATGCCTTTAACAGCTTAGCATATCAAAAAGATAGTCTTCTCGAGCAGTACAAAGGGAAACCAGTTTCTGCGCTTCCGACACCGAGTTTCTTTATCGATCTGGCAGTAGTGCGAGCGAATTGCAAGCGGATGCTGGATAGACTTGATGATTTAGGTCTTGGTCTGAAATTTAGACCTCATGTTAAAACGCACAAGGTATTATCAGATTAAACTTGTCTCCTATGTGCCAATGATCACTGACTAATGCGTTTAAGACTGTCGAAATTAGCGCATTGGAACTAGGAAATGGTGAGAAACACAACTCAATTGTCGCATCTACAATCCGGGAACTGCAGGGTATCATGCCATTGGTAGCTGCTGGCGTGGTCAAAGATGCGCTGTACGGTCTTCCGCCAGCCAAATCCAAGATCACGACTCTCGCTGGTATAGCAAGTCAAATGGCAGCTTACGGTGCTCAATTAAGGCTAATGATCGATTCTATCGGACAATTAAATCTACTGAAAGAGTTTTCTTTGAATCATACTGATGCACCGGTATGGTCTCTGTTTCTAAAGATAGATGTCGGTGACCACAGGGCTGGACAGGAAGTTTCATCGTCGACTTTCGATTCGTTGGTCAAAGAAGCAATCACAAATGAGAATAAGTACGTCGAGCTACACGGATTGTATGTGCATAGAGGCGCAAGTTATGACTCTATGGGTGTGTATGATGCTCAAGCTCACTTAAAACTTGAGGTTGAAAGCGTCAAACAAGCGGCAGCTGTGGCTCAAAAATACTCTACATCTCGCTACGTACTATCGGTAGGAGCTACCCCTACTGCTCAGGCCATCAGCACTGAAGTTACACCATGGATAACTGATTTGCAAAAATATGGTGACGTCGAAATACATGCTGGCAATTATGCCATGCTCGATATGCAACAGGTGGCGACAGGTCTTGTTTCGCCGGCCAACGTCGCCGGTAAGGTGGTTGCAGAGGTATTGGCGTTCTACTCCGACAGAGACGAATATCTGGTTGATTCAGGTGTATTGGCACTAGCCAGAGAACCTGGTCGATTGCCTGGAATTGCAATCGTGGATGGACAACCTATCTCGGGTGACCGCTGGGTGCTGAGCAGAGTAAGCCAAGAGCACGGAATCCTTGCTCGAAGGACGGACGAAGTGAAGGGAGTGATTGGTGCAAATGATAGCAAACCACACAAAACAAAATGGGAAATTGGAGATAAAGTGATTTTATTACCGCAGCATACATGTATCACATCCTCGATGTATCAATGGTATTTCGCTGTGGAAGATGGGCTTGTCGTTGATGTTTTACTCCCATGGAGAGGTTGGTGAACCTGCTTGTAAAATGTATATTGTACAATATGTGAACACCTAAGTGATACCCGAAATAAAATAAATACAGATAAGAGTTATGTACAATCAAATGTAAGAAAAACAAGAACAATAGCAGTATCTAAAGGCTAAGATACCGTTTAAAAGCTTAAACATTTGGAAATAGTCTAAACAAAAACACCACTCCGTCGCTTCCAACCCAGGAGCCATACAAGAGTAAAGATAACAAGGGCAAACAAGCAGCTTGAGCCAGTAATAAAAAAGGTAGCCTGATAACATCGCAATCCATAACATAGCCGGGAGCTTTCCGAGTAATGATCGTATATACCAGCATAGATCAACTCGTAGACAATTGATCCAACGGCGGGAAACACAAATAATACTCCCCAGTTAGTACCGAACCGCTCAGCTCCCCATACAAGGGACACTATCGTAGGCGCAAGTGTGAATACCGCGCCGTATCCTGCTCCAAGGGTGGAACTGACGATCCAAAACCAGCGTCCGTTTTGAACCCCCAGACCACCGAGCGCGACAAACCAGTGTCCAATAGCAAGCACAGCCGTAAAAAACAATAACGCCCACATTCGTGAATATTTTGGACCACGGGTCGCAATTTGATCGGATGCTACACCCGCAATAATTCTCATGGCAGATGACGAAAAAGAAATGACAGCAACATTGGTAGACGCTGATGGCCCGGGTTTACCGAGTGACCTAATAATACTACCCATGTTGTTGAGAAACATTTCTCCAGGACCAGTCGTAGTGAAGAGTCCGAGTGCGAGTCCCCAAGCAGTAATATCTTGCACAAATTCCAAAACCATTTGCTTGCGAGTCAAAGCGACAGGCTGGACATCGTACTCATCGCTGAAGCTGTTGAAGGTACTGCTCTGGTCGTCCGCGCTGGTAGGATGCAAGCTGATAGCGTCTGAGCCCATACTATGACGATCGTCAAGAAGAGGGGACTCCTCATCAGCAGACTTCCGAGAGTCAGAGCGTAATGATTGTGTAGACGCTGGGCCTGAAATATCTGGAGTAGACAAATGTTCAGGCCGGTATCCATTGCGATAGCCGATAGCTGCTGTCAACCCCACAACAGCCAAAAATAATGCAAAGAAGGTAAAAAGTTCGGGAACGTAAACCTCTCCTGACTCTTTATCAGTGAAAAACTGCGCAACAATCTGAGATTGCCATAAACTAGAAAGGCCATAAGCGGTGATAGGCAGTCCAAGAGCTAAACCGCGATTGGAAGAGAAGGTCTTTGCGCAAGCTGTGATGGAGCCGAAATATATACACGCGGTCCCGCCCCCGATAAAAAGAAACGCCACCATCATGGCTGGATAGGGAAGGATACTAGCATAAGCCCATGCTGCAAGACCGTATGCGAGGCCAAAAAATACGGCTGCTAGGAAGGCGAGGAATGCCGAACCATACACGTCTGCTGTAATTCCCACGATTCTACACCTTTTGGTAAGATTCCGCGAGACAATGGTAAACAAAACAGGTGGGCTAACATACGGTGTAGTAAGATACATTCCTGCTTCGCCAAGAATTGAGAGCACATTGACCTGGACTTGCGTATAGCCAAGATGAGTCTGGAACTGGGGAGCATAGAGGGAGAAGAGCATGATGGACCCGCCGCAAATGCTGTAGCCAGTTAATACCTGTAATTACAAATGTTCATCCGTGATAACATAATGTGTCATACCAGCACAATAATGCAGATGCAAATGTCAATATCTTCTTCGTCCGTTCTGATTTCTCTGGTAAACTGTGCTCACTTCGGCCCAACGCTGGTAACTGTGGCGAGCACACAGCCGGATCCGGTGGTCGCTCTAGTATATCTGCAACTGCTGCGTCTGCCTCTGCCAAGGCAGCCAGAGGATCATCTTCTGGCCGCAGCAGGGGCTCTGTGTACCGGACCATGAAGAAAGTGGGATTCTTCGAGTGTGGAAGAGAAGACAGGCGTAGTGGCTTCGGCTGCGATTGATCAATAGCTGCGATAAAGTTCAGCGGGCAACGGCGCCGCACGCCTGATTAGCTTGAGCGAGAGAAAGACCTCGGCCGTCTTTACAGTCTACTTCGACAGACAAATCACACGAACTGCGCCAGAACCTGCACACTAGCAAATGATAATCTTTAGAGACCATAATGATTTCATTGGGCATTTACATCCGCATATAAATCAGCTGGTAATCGCAAACTAATCCAGGCGAGCGAGTGAGACGACCTGGTTTGGACTCGAGCAGTTCTGATGTCGGGTGGCGAGACGATCCCATTGCCAGCTGTGTAGAAGTATGCAATCTAATATTTGGTTTTGCCAACAAGAGACCTCATGTTCAATCGCATCATGATTCAAGTCTACTACACAGGGTGGACATAATTAACAACTCTGCTGAAGACAGGACTGACTCTTTACCAACTCACAGTATAACTGTCTGTTATGCACACTGCTATATCTATAGCTGTTACTCAATATAACTACAAATATAATGAATAAGCTCCGATAAACTGCAGCAATAGTGCTGGCGTATGCCAGTCAGTAATTGTGCTTAATCCGAATCAAGCGTGCGGCTCAAGTAATTGGGAGTTTTAAAATTTTATATCGGAGCGGTCGCGAAAAAACTACAGACGGGCCTTGACGCGACATCGACGCGCTCTTGTCACCGAAACGATAGAATGGCGACGGTATGCAGACGACGAAGCGGTCCAAACTTGCGGCAGTGTATGCGCAATGCTAGTATATGGCCGTCAAACAGACTGCAGAGTATATATATCCGACAAAAGTCAACGAACGTTCAGAGCAAATCGACCGCTGACGTTACCGACACTGCCACTGATGCCATAGAAGAAGCAAGCGATGATCTCCAGCGATTGCACTCGTTGATGGGAAATTATGCGTTGGATGGAAACAAAAATAAACTCAACAATACTCAAGTAATCAAGGGGATCCTGGGACGAATATCGCAACGACGGGAGCGACTCGAGAATATTGCAAAACAATCCAGTCTATACGAAAATCAATATACAGGTTCACACACTGACGGCAAAATTGTTACGAAAGAAAATTCAGCTATGGAGAAAGTTGACCTCGGAGACCTAGTTTGCTCTAATTCACAGGAAACAGGTGTCGTCGTCAAGACGTTTACGGTTGGTTTTTCAGCAAAGTTGTTGGTGTTGACGCTCTCTCGGTCGCTGCACATTTGGAGCAGAGCAGATGTTGCATTTCATATTAAGAAATTTGTTCCTGAGCAAGTGGCTTCAGATTGCGTGGTATCGATGACTTTGAAAAGGACAGATCAGTTGTTGGAGTATCCCAATGTCATAGTCGACCAAACGTCCTCGAGAGATTCAATCGCTGACGACGAAGTCTTGGTTTTGATTGCTCCGATTCACATTGCGCAACAGGTCTGTAGACCACTGCGTAAATTTGAGACAGAGGTCATGGCAATGCATTCAACAGTATTACCGTTCCGTACTTCACTTTACGAAGCTATGTCAGAATATGAAACTTCCAAGATCTGGCATTTAATAGATATTTCCACTCGGCTGCGGGCGCAGATTGAAGTGCCAAGCGAGATGCTAAATATTTTCTATTATGCTGTACATCTAACGCTTGTTCGGGATCCAATTCGCTGGCAAATTAGTGGTTCTACACATTATAAGCAGCTGGAATACGCAGCGTTGAGCAAGACCAGCGTGCAACAGACAGAGAGCGCTATTGAGATACTTCGTGACATTAATGGTGAAATTTCAAGGTCCTTCATAGACAAGTGTCGGCGTTTGATACGATATTATCGGCGAAGAAGCGAAGCCGAGAAAACTGGAGAGACAATAAAGGAACCAAACGTCAAATTCACAAAGAATGATCAAGCTATTATTAGATTGGTTATGCTACGCGTTATGCTTAGCTTGACCTATCAGGAAGATACAGTCGTGCTCTCAGTTGTCGGCCGATTACTGAGAGAAATTGATATGTGGAACACCGATACCTTTCCGGCTGAGATTGCACAGCAGTTATTGTGGGAGATTGGTATTATTCCACGATGGGCTAATATGAGTTTATACAATATCCTTGATGGCAGAGATATTGCTGACCTGTCGCAACTGACTTACAAAGAGGATAGGGCGACAAACAAGTCAACGCCATTATCTCTGAAATTTCGAGATAGCATGGCAGATCTGAGGCAAGATTTCGAAGCTATGCCTGTTTTCTGCGTTGACGGTCCTGAGGCCGAAGAGATTGACGACGGTTTCTCCATCGAACCGGTTAAAGATGGCACATGGGTTCATGTGCATATTGCGAATCCGACTGCCCTGATACCTCGCAACCACCCCATAGCTTTAGATGCTATGAACAAGTGGGAAACTATTTACCTAACTGAAGCGTCTCGTGCAATGTTACCGAGTGAAATTATCTCTGCCTCGGGTCTCAAGAGAAATGAAGGTGAAGATGAATCTGCGCCTCGGCTGGCTATAACATTTTCCGCCAAGTTAAATAAAAATGGCGAGATTGCAGATTACACCGTTCGCTCATCGTATGTGCGCAACATCAAGCCTGTGACTTATGGCGATTTATCTGAGGCAATGAAATGGGAGTACACGACGTATGACTATGGATTGCCTAGAAGATATGAGTTGCCGTATAAGGATAAGGCACATAATACTGGACGGTCCGCTGAGTGCTTGGATGAGCAAGATAAAATGCTATTGCAAGCCGGATTTAAAATAGCCGAGAAAATTAGAATCGGTCGAGGTGAAGCTGGAGGATATGTTAATCCAGTGCAACACTACAATTTATCAGTCTCCAATGCTGTAAGAACATGCGAAGGAAGAGTTGAGCGAATGCCGGAAAGATCGAAATATGACTTTGGAGTTCTTGACCATAAGCTCAGCTTATACAAAGGAATGCATGCATCGCAGTATGTTATTGCGGAGTTTATGATGCTGGCTGGCCGGGTTGCGACGCGATACGCGATCGATCGTGGCATCGCTTTGCCATTCCGTCACGGTAGCGTTGACGAAGGCATGCGGCCGTCGAGCGATGATTACCGCGCCAGCGGATTTTTGAAGAAAAAGTATCCTACGGCGTTCACTGCTGCTGATGTATGGTATAGTGCTGAAGCGGGGCCCGCAACAGATATGGGTATGCCAGAAGGTTATGCTCGGGTGACTTCTCCGTTGCGTCGATTCCTCGACATGGTCGCGCACTGGCAGCTTGAGGCAAGTCTTCGCGGAGAAGAGCAGTTATACACAGAACCTGATATGGTAGATATGATTCGCGGATATCTGCAGTTTAAGGAACGGACGCGGTCTCTGAAACGGGCGGTAGGATCGCAGTGGAAGCTAGAATATCTCGAGCTGCTTCGCCAGCAAGGAAAAGTAGAGCTCACAGTGGTGATGATGAGCAACGGCATGTACCCCGAGCCCATGATGGGATACTGCGTCGACTACGACATGATGGTCCAGGTGGTTACAGACCGCATGCAGGATATCAAGATTGGCCAGTACCTGGTGTGCCGTGAGATTGAGCAGATAGATATGCTGCACAAACGAGTGATTCTGAAGGCACCTGAACAGCTGACGAAAGCGAGCCGGTACGAGTTCACTAGGTGAGTATTCAGTTTTTAGTGAGTTGCAGAACAGAGAACTAACTAGCGCTGATAGTGAGGAGTAAGAGCATTTGTAAATATGTAAATAGTGCTATTGCATTTTAGAAATGTAATATTAAATCATAAGCGAGTGGGGTGAGTCATCTATAGAATTATATTACGTAATGTATTTGGTATCAAACTGCGGCGTTCGTCACTGGAGCCTAATCCGCTCGCCGCCGCTGTCTCTGGCTTCACCACTTCCGCGCCCTTCTCCTTCACTTAATCCCTCGATTCGAGAGCAGTCACTGCTCTCACACCTCTTTCACCACGTCTGCTGCCGTAGCTGCCACCTTTGAGCCGCCGGCTGAGCGGGCGCCGGTCGAGGTCGCCTCCTGGCAGCCGGATGGCGAGGCTGGCGAATGCTTCGTCTGCCATCAGTCCTTTACGATCTTCTTCCGGCGGCATCATTGTCGGTATGTATTTTGGTTTTTTTAATGTTATGAGCATTATAGATCTGACTATGTGTAGGATTTGTGGCCGTGTAGTGTGCGGAAACTGTGCCAGCCACTTCATCCCGTATCCGCCGGGCACATACGCTCTTCCGCCAGGCTTCTCGCCTGAACCAGCAGGAACATTACTGCGGACCTGCGACGACTGTATTCGTGAACCGACTCCGTCGAACCGTGAAAGTTACTCGTCATTCCCTGCTGCTCCAAGGCCGCCGCTCTTCGCCAAACGCCCGCGGTCCCGCTCTGCCGCTGCACCGCCAGCCTCTGCTCACGCTTCGTCTTCATCTTCGTCTTCTTCCTCAACTCACCCTTCTTCCTCCGTCAATCCTGCTTTAGCGTCATCATCTTTGCCTCAGCGGCGATTCTCGCCGTTCCGATTTTATAGAGGTACATCGCCGTCCGCAACAGCGGCTTCGCTGCACCCCGAATCCACATCAAAGCATTCTACCGTCGAATCCACGGTACCCCTTTCCGCCGCGTCTGTGGCATCTTCACTCGCTTCAGCTACTCAGCACCGTGGTTTCCGGTTACTCCGTCGTGAATCTGCCGCCGATTCCGTTTCCGAGGAAGACGAAGATGACGATGACCGCTGTCCGATCTGCGGCTATCGTCTGTCAAAGTTCAAAACGGAGGAGGAGCGTGAGAGTCACGTCAATACTTGCCTTACCGGTGCGACCTTCTCGGGATCGCCTGATCAGGCACGTCGGCGTAATCGGATGGTGGTTTACCGTCTTCCGGATTCTCAAGTCGGAAAAGAGTGCGTTATTTGCTTTGAGGAGTTTGAAAAGGATGATTTAGTGGCTCGATTAGAGTGTCTCTGCGTCTATCATCGCAAGTGCATTAGATCATGGTTTGAAAAGAAAGGTGCTGGCGAGTGTCCTATTCATGCCGTGCATGCCTAGTGATTTGGCTCTCATCTTCACGCGCTTGTTGCCTTTAGACTGGCGTGAGCGCACTATTCTTGTTCTTCTCTCTTCCATGCGCCTGCTACTCTTTCTCTTACATACGCTACATTCTCTTTTCCTCTGGAATTTTTTAATTGTCGATTGAACTTGCTTGAATTTTGGACCCGGTATTGCTCTTGTTTTATTTTTTCCATTTCTTTTGTTTCTGACTGCTGTTGGTTGTTGGTATTTGGTTGGTTGGTTGCTTCATGTTTCTTGACGTTGGCATGCGCAAGACCATGGGTAGTATTGTTTACACCCTAATCAAGGCGTCGTATGCTTTTTTGTTATTTCTGGCATTGTGGTATTTATTTAATTTTTATTTTACTTTTATTCAGCCTGGATTTCGCGAACCTGGGATATATATGATATGACGGACATCAAGTGTTATTTCTGCATGTATAGATAAAAGAAGTTGAAGTTAATGAAAACAGATTACAAAAAAAGCATCTGCAAAGTACAACTACTAACAGCGTCGACGTGAGATAAGGAATTCTTGAAATTAAACTGAATATACAATGTACCCATGTCCGAACGCGGACAGACTGGCAAACAAAATCATCCGGGCTCCCTAATCTAACGAAAATCACATACATAGCATCTGCAGGATAGGTAAGACAGCACGAACAACTAAGAAAAAGACAGAACAAAAGTTAGACAAAAGACAGCTACAATGCCCAAAATTCAAATACGTCCCCACGTATAACTCTTGACGCCTCGTCTAAGCCTTGGGGCGACGGGGAGGAATATTGAACTCATGGCTTGCTTGCTGTCCAGGGAGAATCGGTGCAATCGAGAGAATCTCCTCGGTTTGCTCCTCAGGTGATTTCCCATCGAGATCCTTGTGTATGATCCACTCCAATGGCGGGGGAGCTTCTTTAAATAATCTAGGATGGCACTCTACTCCTTCTTCCTCTCGCGTCTTCGCCTCCTGACGCTGACGGTCTTCGATCGCAAACTTCTCGTCTGTAGCAACAGTATGATCCTTCCGTGCAAGCGCATTTGTGACCTTGAGCCATAATCGTCGTGACTCGAGAGCTCCTTGCTCTTCAATGGGTCGCACTTGCGGGAAAGTTGGCTTGGCTTTGTGTGTGTCGAAGAAAACAGACTTGACGCCAGTCTTCATGTTTTTGATCTCCATCACCTCGTTCCACTTTCCAGTGATCTCGTACAGCACATCTCCAGACGACTGACGCATGATTTTGCCCTGGATCGCATTATATGTACCAGTGACAAATCCTTTCACCTTGAACTCGATATCCGCAACTAGATCATTGCCAGGGCATTTAACCAGTGAGTGATCTCCAAGTTCGTATTTTAATTTGCCAATCAAGATGTTTCTAGCGTAAATGTTGGGTTGAGTGAGCTCGTATTTTTCGACATTTCCTTTGAAATCAGTCTTGTCTAAGAATGTCAAGTAACCGTGTCCCTCCATCAAACTCGCGGCGGAGTTCCCAAGAAAACGGGAACGTGGCACCAGTGTTCCGTCAATTCGAATGTGATTTTCAGGAGACATGTAGAAATAGCTAGACTTGGGCGGATGGTGCGAAGTCTGCTCGGAAATGTAGTAGGCTCGTGTATTGTTGGGCAGGTCCCAGTAGCAGGTGAAATATTCGTTCAGGACAGGATTCAAAGGCTTCTTGACTGCCTTAGGGGCAATATGCCATCCGGAAAGATACCACTAGATAATAGCAAAAAATATCAGAATCGTCCCATGATTACACAAAATCTCACTTAAGATAAAACTAACTCTGACAACGCCAAGCATACGCTCGACAGGATCGTCAGCAGCATGAGCCTGCATCAGCAGCTCAGGGTGATTAAGCTGATTGGTGATGCGCTCTAACATAGATTTGCGCTCCAGAATGAACGTCGGGAGCGTAATTCGGGATAGGTCGGATCCAGGGCGCAGTGAAGCGATGATCGACAACAGCATGTTGTGCTGGTCTCCCTCAACTTCGTCGACATCTATAGAAATGCTTGTCAGATACCGATTCAAGCAGAGAATAACGCAAAGAAGAACGAAACGTACCATCGACCGAGACCACCTCGAGGTTCTCTTTTTCTATATAGATGAATAGTGACGTCAGCTCGTACATCTTTCAATGAGGCGGAATCATTCACGCAAAGCCTATATCACCTCCATAAGTGACCAAAGAGGCAGCTGCAATATCTTCAGATCCGCCACTGCCATCAACAGCGTCAAGGCAGTCTGGGGCCTACTAATCGGTACCCAGGAGGGACAATTGGCTGCCAAGTAGCATCCAGGGTAGGAGTACTCACGACTCTTCGTTCCAAAGACCATTGTCAACAACCGCGAGCTTGTTAAACGTAGAAAGCAACTATAATCAAAATCCAGTCGCAGAGGCGAAAAAGGGCAACTTGGGCAGCGCGAGCAACGATAGACAGACTGTGAATCGAGGGATTCGCGTTCGGCTGGCAGCAGGTGGAGTGTGGTGAAGAGCTGGCTGGCAAACGGCCCTAGCCCTGGAGCTCCCGGATAGGAAACTCTGCTGCTATCACCGGTTAGGGGATTGGGCGGTCAGGTGCAAATCTTAAAATTTGTCCAAGGTTTATCGGCCCGGAGCTGGGTTATTGCTATTGACTACTTTGCTGTAACTGCACAATTGTATGTAATGAAAACTCTACACTTCGGTTTTATCTACCATCATCGCCAGCAAAACATAATATATACAACAAACCAGCAAACCAGCAAACCAGCAGGTCCCATCCAGATGTAGGCTTCAAACAGCAACAGAGTCACTTGCAGCAGATGGGTATCAGATAGCAGGCTGGGTAACTTATACAGTACTTGACACTCTACGCAGCGCCAGAAGCTCCGCCTGCACTTAAAGTGGCGTACTTGCCAATACCAGTAGCAGCGCTCTGGCCATAGAAGTAGACGACGACACCGGCTATAACACCACCTAACAGCATGCTTGTCAACACAAGCCCAAGGATATTCCACATTATCTTCTGGCGGCGTAGCGTGATCTCTAATTGACGCTCAGGTGACGTTTCTTCCGTCAATGGGGTTTCAATCACAATACCTTTGTGTCTGGCATAAAGACGAGCAGGGGTATCAAAAGCAGCTCTACGCGAGAACAGCACATAGATTGGGTATACAAGGTATCGCCACCACAAAGGAGCATTTTCGTAACTCATACCACTGTCCTTTGAATCGTTTCCATGTACAGTGATCAGCCTAAGTGGATTGCGTAAGCGGGCACTCAATGAGGCTGCCATAGGCGACAGGCTTCCATCCGTTAACGGATGCGAATCAGGACTCAAATGCGCCGGGTCGGGAACTCGAACTGCCATAGAATACAATTCCAACTCATCATCAAATCTCGCGAATAGCATTTCATCGATCTGGTCCGTGATGTCGCCAAGATCGATTGACTCCTCTTCGGCTTCCTTGGTCGCGCTAGGCGGTTGAAGGAAGGGAGATTTTACTAGAATCGAAGAGGAAGCGCTCTGTAAGCTGTTGCCGTCCTGCACTTTCGCACTATCTATCGCCGACTGAGGTGTAGTAAAAGAAACGGGATTCGCACTGTCAGTATCTGATGGAGCTTGAACAGTAATAAGAGGCACAGCAACAGCCGAATCGATTGCCGACTTGACACTCTTCGCCGATGGCACGGGGCAATGCACTGGGCATTCCATGTCGTCGATGCAAGGAAAAGTCGAGAAAGGAAACGATCTACCAGAAGTGGTGGTCGAAGGAGACGTATAACTTTTGCAAATGCAAACCGCACTCTTTCCAGTTTTGAGTAGCTGGGCACTAGACCGGATTTCCGAGCTCGCGTAACTCGTAGCGCTACCTATGGTGTGTGCAGCATCGGACGACGATGAAGACAATAAAATAGGCGATTTAGGCTTGTTTTGGTTCGGCGCGAGAGCCAACACATCGACTGTAAGAGAAAGAGGACGGGATGTGATGGAACTTTGCTCCTTAGAGGCAGATGCCATTTCGTTATGTGAATCGGATGGAATCCAGCAAGGAGAATTGCTGTCGTCATCACTGACATCGATCATGTCTCGGTTTGCCGGGGTTTCGCATTCCATTCTCAGGTCTTCATCGTCGGAAGAGTCGCATTCAGCTTCAGCGCCAGCATCAGAATCAAAAAATTGGTCTCCAGAAGAAGTATGTCCGTAGATAGCAGAAGCGTAGTCAAAGTTATCTACAGCAGGCGTGTCAAGCGGCCAATCTTCGGAAGACAGTTCACCAGAAATCAAACTAGTCTGCTCTTCTGCGTCATTTGACAAAGTAACTTGTGCGACTTGATTAAGGCTTGCATCTTTAACTGCAAGCTTTTCAGGCACGGAATCTTTGGTAATAAGCAGGCGATAGTCTTTAGCGTAAAGAACATTTTCCTCCTCTCCATCACACATGCTGTCATTTTTTGGCGATTGATAGCGCCGGTCCGCAAAGTTCCCGCTCGTAGCGCTACCGGGCATCAGACTCGAAGGCGAATAAGGATCAAATTGTTGAAGCCTCGAATAATCCATAGATGATGCAGCCGAATACGGAGAAAAGCGCTTCTCACTAATGCTACTCGCTCCACTCAAAGGACTCGGCGCAACTCGAAACTGGCCCATTTGAGAGGCGGAAAGGGGAGACGCAATAGGACGGCCAACGGTTGAGATCAAAGAAGGAAAACGGTCTTCAGTTGCTGAGAGTTGGGCGGCCAACTCGGATGAACTGCTCGTAGGGCCACGGTGAAAATTCGGATCAGACATTTCGTTCAATAATCGCCAAAAAGAAATTCGTGATTCAGTCCTTTTTGCACCATGCGTTTATACTCTTGCTTGGTATGGAGGTGGAAAGGCCAGAAGCAAAAGGCAGGCGAGGACTGAAGAGCGCGATATTATTTTTGCAGAGGTGGTCAGCCTGGTTTCAAATACAGTCAAAATGAAGATCGGGCAATTCTAAAGATCGATTTACTGCAATTCATAATCTTAATCAAACTGTAAAACTGACTGATAAAATCTCAGTTTATTTAGTAAAAACTATTATTGTTATTTAAAAATCATTGCAAAACCATAAAGCATAAAAAAATTCAAGCACCATAAGAACTCCAAGCGAGAAAGCAAATTCCCAAACCGACCATCTGCGATTGAATAATATCAGCAGCAGACGCAGCAGCAGACTACTGATATTGAGCACCAAGTAACTACATTGACTCTGCGGAGTTATCTGCACCTCCCGTGAAAATCCATTCATCGTCGTCAAGACTTTGCACTATCCTTTTCAGATCCCGTTTGACGATTCCCTGCAACTCTGTAATTTGCATAGTTAGTCGTAGTCATAAACATTATCGAGCAAATGGACGTACTCTGATCTGTATATTGCCGCTCAAGGTTACCAAATGATCCCTTTATATATTTTTTCACTCTATAGTCCAGCGCTGTTAAAGAAAAGTCAGCCAGTCATTCTTCCTGCTTCGAAAAAGAAATGTGTTGTCTCTTCATGATTATCCTTCTCACTAAACGGCGGAGGTATACATACACTCGTTTTCTTGAATCTGCTCACTGAGAACAACATCGGTATGTAAATACACCATCTCAGGTTCATTCGTAATAGGATTCCGCACAACAATATCTGCTCTGTTCTCCAAGATGTTGCTACTGGTTGCAGCAGTCATAGGGACCGATTTTGGTGTCGAAGGCGATAACGATCTCGTATTTCCGTTCTTGTGCAAGTGATGCAGATGATGATGCTGGTGATGATGATGAAGAACCGGACCTGCAACCGGTGATTGCGGTGCAGTTCTCTCTACTGCCGTTCTAGATGGAAGCCTTCTTCGAGCTCGGGGAGATGTATTTGCGCCAGGTTGAGCGGTCACTGATGGGCCGACGACATGGGATCGCGTGCCTGTCACGACCGAGTTATCTGGTGTGAACAATGATTCTCCAAATCCGCCGCGTCCACCGCCATAGAAAGAAGTTTCCTCGATTGACGAAGGCATAGGCGAAGCACTCCGTCTACCTCTGACAGTAGGCGTGTCGATTGAGAGATCATTGGCGGTAGTGTCTACAGTCGTGTTGGAAGGTGTTGTTGTCGAAGCAGGCACAGAAAATCCACGTAGGATCCTACGGCGGACATCATAGACAGGCATTGCAAGTGCACAAAGCTGCTTAGCTGGATGTGTAGTGACCAGAAACCGAGGCGGCCGTAAACAAAATCAAAACAGATGGAAGAAGCTTTCAGTGCGGCTTCGATTCAGTCCGTCTGCTTTCCTGTTGATTATATAAGCACATATACTATATGGCGCTGTAAAGCAAATTTCCAGGCCGGAGTAGTCTCCAATTGAGGATGTTTTAACTGCAATTGATGCGATATAAGGCAGAGAAAGGCTATAATGCTGTCGGTTCAACGGGTAACGGGCACAGGACTGCCGGGCATGCATTTCTGCTGCCGCAATACAAATGCCTCTAGTTCCCTCTGACGGTCCACCTTAACTTCAGCACTAGACAACATGTTCTCGATCCTATTTGGGATGCAATGATGCCATATTTTCTCTGCTTACGGGCAGTTGCGCAAGAAGAAGCATGGGCCGCACTGATTGGAGCTCAGGGTTTGCTTATCGAAGATACCGGAAACCGCCTTTAATAGCCGCAGCTCGACTTCTCCCACCTTCCTCTACTCGCCTACCACCCGAACCGTCCTTTTCTCAGCTCAATTCTCACTACAAATCTTCTGCAATGTCTTCTAACCCCCCTGGAATTTGCTGCCTTAGCGGTGTTCAACACGGTATGTGCTTTGCTGAGTGTGCTTCTGCGCAATTGCTGTTTTTCTGGCGACTTCTTGTGCTAACGCTGCTTCTACAGAGGGCACGCCCACCGGCGAGATCGTCGACTTCCACGGATGTAAGTAACTCAATTGTCTCTGTGTATGTTAATTGGAATGCCCTGGAGTGTGATCGAGCTTATCGAGGCCAGTTGGCATATTATTCGTGCCTAGGGCACTCATAGCTTTGCTGCACTCCTGGCTCAATCACTTCGTGCGTCTCTTTTTGTCTCTCATAGCGCTAACGCTTTTTCCAGACCAGACTTACATCTCTGGTGAGAAGGGTACTGGCAAGAAGGTCATCTTCCTCATCACCGATATTTTTGGTATCGTCTTCAACAACGCTAAGCTGTATGTTTATCGCAGCCTCTTCTGTTCTTGTCATTCCGCTTACTAACCTTTTAACCTCAGCATCGCCGATGACTTCGCCGCTCAGGGATACCTTGTTGTCGCGCCTGACCTTTTCAACGGCGACCCCGTCCCCTGGACTTACTTCACCAAGCTCCAGGAGTACGACCTCGGCACGTGGCTCGGAAAGCATCCCAAGGAGGTGACTGAGCCCATCATCGAGTCCGTCCTCGCTGGAATCAAGGCTGACTTTGCCCCTACTTCGATTGCCGCTGTCGGCTACTGCTACGGTGCCAAATACGTCGTTCGTCTCCTCGGAGCCTCCAAGATCGACGCCGGTGCCATTGCGCATCCTTCGTTCGTCGAAGACGAGGAAGTTGAAAAGGTCAAGCTCCCCTTGACCATCCAGGCCGCCGAGACTGACCCTATCTTCCCTGTCGAGAACAGAATCAAGACCGAGGCCATCCTCACCAAGAACCAGGCTACCTACGAGATCACTGTTTTCTCTGGTGTCGTCCACGGTTTCGCCGTTCGTGGTGACCCCAGCGTTCCCCAGACTGTCTATGCTAAGGAGCGTGCTTTCCACAACATGGTTTCTTTCTTCAGCTTCCACTGCAAATAAGCATCTCGCTTTTTTATATGTGAGCGTTATACGATATGAAACACAGAAACATAGTTCTAATTAAAATGTAATAAAATGCGTCTAAGTGATTAATTGTAACCAGAAGCTGTATCCCTCACTCTACCTTCACTGCCATTTCGTACTGGCGTATTCCATATCTTCCATAAACGTTTTGCTATTGTGAATCGCTGTTCCTCCAACAACAATGCGAAGACCTGGTGTCGAGGCATTGATTTGTGCAACCATCTTTGCCTCTTCATACGTAACTCCTCCGACAAAAAACACAACTATATCAGCTGCTTTGTCGCGAGAACTACCTCCGCCTTCGATGAACGGATACAAATTATCTCTTAATCTGCCCTTCACTAACGCACCAAGTGTGCGTTCTAGGAGCGTAACGTGTTGTGTGTAGACGTTCTCAACCCCTTGTAACCCTTTAAATCCAGACTGAGCGCGAGAAAAAATAGAGTCGACTCTGAACAAATCTTCCTGTCGCTCTCCGTCGCCTGCGTAACGCAGTAGTGTCTTTAAACCTTGTATCTTTGTAGGAGATACATGCGCTCGACTCAGCTGTTCAAGCAGAGACGGCAGTTGCGATGGATGATCCGATCTTTCATAACGCAAAGCATAAAGTGCAACTAGTCTAACTTTCGTCTCGTCCGGTAAGTTTTGCGCGAGAAGCAAACGTAGCTGCTTCAGATCATGAGCATGATTATCGTTACAGGCTAGAGACTGCTCGAGCTCACTAATTTCCAGTAAATTATCAGTATTAACTCTCCTCGATAACTCAGAGACAAGTGTGACATGTTTAGTCACATTTCCAGAAAGTTTTCGAAACTCAGGATATTCTTCGACAAAACGCCTCATATCTGCAATACTCTCGATGCTCATGTTCGATTTCGTCCTTGCTTGGTATTTATCAACATATTCCTTTATTGACGCACCCAGATCTCCAAAATTCATAAACATGCTATCATTGTAAAACGGATCTTGATCGGCTGCCAGTACAATTTCCTTCATATCTGGTCGTACATCAGGAACTCCGGATAAATCAACACGCCCATTTTTGATGCCAAGATAGGCGTGAACCATAGCTTGGTATGTCCACGGTGTAAGAAGAGGCGTGACAGGATCATTTTTGCGGTCGAGGATCAAAAGAACAGGTGGTGTATCCATTACTCTGAAATCAAATAACTTTGGATTTTGTTGAATATTGTAGAGAGTTTCAATCGCAAGACTTTTTGCCAGTGGACTATTTGCTTCGTATCGAATAATAGGTTTCTTTTTCAAAGTCAGTAGAATGGAAGTTATGGCGTCTACTGAGCGCATGAATGGTCCCGGTGACCATGATTCGGGGGCATCGCCAAAGATACAGCTTTCCGGAGCAGTTAGATTTAATCCAAACAGATCCTTATTAATAACGAGATAATCCGCAAACAATTCCTGGTCATGAAGTCAATACCAAACCATATGGATGGCAGAAATACACGTACAACTACAGCCTTGACGACTTCGTAATCGTCGGCTTCCGCCATGCGCTCTAATGCGCTCTTCTTGATAATATTCGAGAAATATAGTTCATATTCTCCATACTTTGGTTCTCGTAATTCATCAACTATTATTTGCACCGATTCAGTAGTCGGACGAGCAAATACCACACATTTCAGATGCCGCATTCGCTCTCTGTTGGGATTGTCCAGTCGGCTGTGTTTGGAAGTATTAGTGAGTCGCTGTTGATTTACTAAATAGCTGCACGTAAACTTACTCTATCAGATAAACTTCGTTTTTGAGTAACAGAGACTGTGTAGTAATCATCGACAGTATTGAAGTCTAAACCATTTGTTAATGCATTTGCTTTTTCAAAAGGTAGACACTAGTAAATCATACGGTTTCTGCATCCAGCAGTAATATCTTCATCTTCCCGCCCGACGACTCGTAAACTCCAGTAACGCCATTTCCCGACGATGATTTTGTGTCTAATAGCCTGTCTGAATATGTTTGAGCTGCTTTGAAGAGATCCATTGCGGACGCAGTGTAGTTGAGCAGCGCTGAATGCTTACTCTCACCGTGGAGATGAGAGATGGTTGCTCAGGGGAACATTGGCATTACAGCGCAGACTAAACAAGGTTCTAAATACTGCTGAAACGGATAGGATCCTTCAGAAAGTGGTTAATATGAACGAGTATGATGTCACAATAAAACCTTAAATACTTTTTGCTTTAAGTTTAGACTCCGTGCTTCGGCCATTCGCGACCTGGGCTGGGATTTTCCCCAGCAGTCTTTGTCGGCAACCACTTCCTCAGTCGGGTTTGTTTAGCGTCTCTTTGCTTGTGTTTTGTATAATTGCTGGTTTATATCTAAGCAAGCGCGTGTTCCATAATGATTGGCTTCATAGACACCGCCATGGCCGCGATAGCCAAGAAGATCGGTCTAGAAACAGATCCACTGAAATTGTTTCTGACCTTTGTTCTTTCGTATCCTCTTTGTGCTGTTCTCAAGAGATTGCCAGACTCAACTCCGGTATACAAGCAATTATTCTGCATTGCGTAAGACATTATCAACTTTGCTGTAATCCAACTTGAACCTGAGGAGTGCTAACAATTCTTACGAATAGCATGTCGGTATTCTATCTACTTGGTATCTTTGATTTAAAGGGCGGCTTACAGACCCTCTTGATATCGTCACTCGGCACCTATTTACTTGCTAAATACGTAAAGTCACCCCTTATGCCGTGGATTGTCTTTGTGTTTGTCATGGGACATCTCACAATAAACCATATCGAGCGATACTACAGTCCTACAGAAAAGGGAAGCGAAGGGGCTATGGACATCACTGGGTCGCAGATGGTATTGGTGATGAAGCTTTCGGCCTTTGGGTGGAACGTACATGATGGGCGACGACCTCCATCTGAGCTGAGCCCGTTACAAAAAGATAGAGCGCTGACGAAGTTGCCGCCTTTGCTTGATTATTTGACATATGTCTTCTTTTTCCCGTCGTTGATGGCCGGTCCGTCATTCGATTACTCTGAGTTCAGACGCTGGCTTGACTTTTCAATTTTTGAAGGAGAATATACGACCCCGCATCCCGATGGTAAGACCCGGAAACCCAAGCGAAAGATTCCTCGTTCTGGCCGGACTGCTGCGAAAAAGGCAGCTGAAGGCGTTATGTGGATTGGTCTATGGGTCTTAATGTCAGGAAAATTTACTCACAAAATACTGTTCACTCCGGAATTCCGAGCTCGGCCCTTTCTTTATCGCGCTTTTTTCTTATGGCCTCTTGGATTCACTTACCGTCTTAAGTATTACGGCGCTTGGACGTTGGCCGAAGGTGCTTGTATTCTGTCTGGATTGAGTTATAACGGCATAGACCCAGTGACTAAGAAACGCAAATGGGATCGAGTGCGAAACATTGATCCTTGGCGGCAAGAAACAGGCCAGAACATGCATACGTTGCTGGAGACTTGGAATATGAACACGAATAAGTGGCTAAAGACATACATTTATTTACGGGTTACCCCCAAAGGCAAGAAGCCTGGATTCAGAAGTACGTTGTTTACTTTTGCTACTTCGGCTTTCTGGCACGGAGTATCTCCGGGATACTATATGACTTTTATTACTGGCGCGTTTCTGCAGTCTTGTGGACGCAGTGCGAGACGCTATATTCGTCCCTTTTTCATGTCTCCTGATCTAAGTCGACCAGGCCCTTACAAACGGTATTACGATATCTTGACCTATGTGGTGTCGCAGATGGCTTTACAGTATACCGTCCAGCCGTTTGTAATTTTGACTTTTAGAGGATCGCTGTATGTTTGGTCTACTGTTTACTTTTATGTGCACATTGGTATATTTGCGATGATTGTCATATTTTCGCAAAAGAAGGTCAAGAAATTCATTGAAGCTAAACTTGCAGCCCGTACTGAATCGTCTTCGAAACTGGAAAAATTACGATTCGAAGTTGAACAAGCACGGATGAGTAAATCACATATTGATGTCGACCGAGTACTAGTGCGCGAGCCTACATTGGGAGTGCCTGACCAGGAACTTGAGGAGGCGTTGGAGATGATGAAAGAGGAAGTAAATGATGATATGGCTATTATCAAGAAGGATTTACAAGACTTCAGACAGCGCGCGTCCACTAAGTTTGGAGAAACAAAGAAATCGTTGCGCTGAAGAAGTAGAATGGATTTAATTGTGATTGGATTATGCTCAGATTTTTGTAACTAATATGCGGCAAATGAAATAGAAAAGCATTTTGAAACAAGCATTTAATCAGATATGAGAAAACCATGTTTATTAAATGTTGAACCCTGTTACACCGTCTATATAAAAACTGAAGAAATCGTGAAGGAGATAGAAAATTATAGCAAACCAAAACCCAGGTACTCCACAAGAACTAGTGCCCAAAAACAAATCACAAAAATATGTAGACAGCTTTAATGTACAAAATGAGAGCGTTAATTGCCTGCCAATGCAGCTTCGTAGGATGGCGGCGGCAATTCCGAGCTGTCATCATCAGGAGCAGGCACGGGTGCCGGGATGGGTACGGGAGCAGGAACGGTAGTACTCGTAGGATCGACGAAACGGCCTGTCGGGGCATATAGTGGAAGCTCATCAATGTGATTTATGCCATCGTGCATGCGTTCACGGATACGCAAGAATGATTCATCAAATTCGAAGGCACCACCGTCTTTGAAGGTAATCGTCAGCTCTAGAGGTACGTTTGGCAGACCGCCATCGGCAACAGGGAGAATGACCGCAAACCATTGGTTCGGGCCAAACCAAGGCTGAATTAGATGAGCGTCGCGGAGGTTCTGAAGAGGAGCCGCGAAGGAACGGAAAAGAGCCGATTCTGGGGAATCAGGAAGATAGATGACACGATGCGAAGTGAGTATCAACTTGCCGCTTGAAGCATCAAGTTTTGGTGGGCGAGTCGTCGATGGCGCGTTGCCTGGGTACATATTTGTTTCTGAGCCGCTGATTTTGCCGACAGCGCGAAGACGAAGAGACGAGCGTTGGGGGGCTTCGTAGATGGTGAGCTCATTTGGAAGCGGGACGAAGCCCGAATTGTCGAGCATGACCCAGTTGAGCGACATGAGAGTAGTTGATAGCGTAACGTTAGAGGAGCAGCTAGATCAGAGTATTTGTCTAAAATAAAGGTAGATGGAATGAGGAAAGGCGCTGGTGTTGCTTGCAGAATGCCAGATATCCGGACCTGATCTAATCAGCGATGACGACGGACAAGCGTCAGAAGATAAATGAGTGGCGACGCACCGCCACCGGGGAAAGCACCGCCACATGCGTAGTCAGCAGCAGCCTGATTCGCGGCCTGCGCCCGCCGCACGCTCGCGCTTCTCCAGCCTCTGTCTTTTTGCTGCTTCTGCTGCTCCAGCCCTCTTCATCGCTTCTCGCCCTCTCTTTCCCTTCCTCTCCCTCTGTTCCGCTGGCAGACCGGCGTATGGCTGCAATGCCCGCGACAAGCGCACCGCAGCGCCCCGTCCATCGCGACATCGACCTGCTCCGCTCAGACAGCGACATCGATCGCGTTGAACACCCTCACGACACCGACGCTTCCTCCAGAGCTCACGACTCTCACACTAAGCACACTCACTCTTCCTCTGCCGCGCAGTCATCTGCAGACAAACGCAAGCTTGTTATCGCGTGCATCGCCTGCCGCAAGAAGAAGGTATGTCCCCCGTTCTGCTCGTGCGTTGCTACGCCGGCGATAGCGGTCACATTCGTCAGAGAATTATTACGGTCTCCGGCTATGCGTCGAAGTATATAGAACGGCTAGCTGTGGGTTTGTGAATTATGATCTTGCCGCTACTCTTTCCCTGTCGTCGTCACGTACTCCACGCATCTATCTCTCGATGTGTTGCGCATACTAACTAGTCCCCTTGCAGGTTAAATGCTCTGGCGACCGTCCAGCGTGCGGTAACTGTCTCCGGCTGAATGTTTCGTGTCAATATCCTGCTGTCAAAAACAGAGGCTCGCGCTTTGGCTACTATGAAATGCTGAACAAGGTATTTGCTCTCTTTTACTGTTGCTCTTTTGTTCCGCCAACTCCGTGTCTCTTTCTTTCGCGCTTTCGAACGGCACCCCTCCCTCGCCCACTCTTACGCGGCTTTTCTATTTCAATCTATGCTGCTCTCGCACTTTTTATTTTGGCTCTGACTTCCATTATTCGATCTTCTGGTCTGATACCAACTCTTTTCGGAGATGCTCGCCTGTCTATTGCGCATCCCGCTTGCCAAGACAAGACCAGGCGGGACCGGTTAAGTCAGACCACCAGCATCTTAGTCCAATCAGACGTCTTTTTATTATTTACTATATAATGAATTGAATAGTTAAAGAGCTTTTGCGACTGTATCCTGTTGATCAACGTCTAATTAATACTGAGCCTATTTCGGAGATAATAATATTAGGTTCTGACAGATCCAGACGACTTGCAACAAGGGCGCGGAAGATTAGGCAGAGCACCGGTGGGCGACATCACATCTGTACAACTACTAACTCTCCATTCTAGCGTCTTGAAATGATGGAACGGCACATCAAACCTCCAGCAGTGGGAAATCCCTCATCACCATACCATGTCTCCAATAAACTTTCGGCTCTTCCCGTTATCAGACCGCCACCACCACCTCTTCCTCTCTCTGTATCATTTTCAAAGAATAGCAGCGGTAGTAACGAAAGCACGATCACCAGCAGTACTCCAAGATTGAAGCGGAATGCAGATGGATCTTTCAAAGGTCTCACTTACGGTTATAACGGCACACCAAGTAGTGACGGCGTCGAGACCCCGTATGATGGTCAGAACGGAATTGCCAACCACGAATCAGATTCCCCAGCAAGCTCGCGAGATCGGCTGGGGTCGAATTCAGCGCCATCGAACGTGCAGATGCCTGATTTCGAAATCATAGAGCATCTCACCGAACTCTATTTCAGATATCTCAATAATCAGTCATATGCATTTCTTCACAAGCCCACTTTCATACCGCGCCTTCGCGCAGGACAAGTCAACCCTTTGCTTGTTCTGGCTGTTTGCGCTGTATCTGCCAGGTTTTCAAGGCATCCGGAAATCATGACTCAACCAAGATATGCAGCTGGCGAGTCATTTCTTATTGAAGCCCGAAAACTTTTGAGTCAAGAATTTGATGAGCCTACTGTTGAAACTACGCAAGCCTTGTTGATCATGGGTTTTAGTGATTTTTGCGGGTTGAACGGCGGCCGTGCGGCCATCTATTCTGGTCTATCGATGAGAATGGCTGCAACTCTTGGTCTCAACAAGGAATCTGATGATCCTGATCTCAGTTGGATAGAGAGAGAGATCCGTCGGAAAACTTGGTGGAGTGTTTTAGTGTTTGATAGACTGGCTCATTCAGGTCCTAAGCGCTCGTTTTTGCTGATGGAGGAAGAATGTCAAATTTCGTTACCATCTAGTGACCATGCATTCCTGAATAATATTCCAGTGGTATCCGAGATGCTCTCTGGTGAATATCCTCCCAACGATCCAGATCTTCCCCGTGTCCCGCTCGAGTTACCAGGCTACCATATCAAAGCAGTGATCATGTGGGGTCACATTGCTTCATACGTGAACATGGGTCGGAAAAAAGAGAATTTCGCGCCATGGACAGAGTATTCCGAGTTTCATAAACTGGAGCGGGAAATCGATAGTTTTTACTCGTCTTTACCAGCACATCTGGTATATTCAAGAGACAACCTTATAGCATTGGACGCCACCCAGCAGGCTGGTACCTTTGTTCATATGCATGTTGCTATACAGCAGTGCTTGTGCGCCCTACATCGATGTGTGTACCCTTACGATCATTCGAATTCTAAATTTGAGGCCCCGCCAATCTCTTTTATTGAACGCTCTGCCAACAAGCTCACTGCGGCGGCCTGCTCGATCTCTGGTATTTTGAACGACACTCTACAAGTCGAAGATGTCCTTCCGGCGTCATTTGTCGGATTCGGGGCTTACAACTCTGCGACTGTTCACATTGTTAACGCATTTGCTAATGACGATGCGATTTCGCAAATGGCAAAAAAGCATTTGACTGTGAACCTTAAATTTTTGGTTTTGATGCGAGAGTACTGGTCAATTGCCGGCAGTTGGTGCACAACTCTGAAAGAGCGATATTTCCACAAATTGCAACTTGAACGGAATCCGGGCGTTATTGAAAGGGGATCACTTATCTCCAGACCGCCTTCGCCAACTGTCCGTTACGGAACTCTTGACTTCAACGGTAAAGAGAGTAATAGTCCCGGCCTTGCCAAGTCTGACGGCGCGACATCTTCCGGAGAAGGATCGAATGGCCGAAGAGCGTTGTCAACTTCTGCGAATACATCGGGTGGAGCAGCTTTTGTGCCGCATCAACAGCAGCCGCAAGGAGAGCCTCAACAATTGCTACAGCAGCAGCAGCAGCCGCCGCGGCTTGTGGCGCCTACAGCGATGATGGGAGCAAACTCCCAAGACATTGGCCAGGCTTCAGATACTTCGATTCTCCCGTCTCTTCCCCCGCAGCAGTCTGCAACCACGTATACAGATACCTTGATATTACCATCAACATTTCCACCGCTCGACGACGAAGTGCCGAATCCCTACTTGTACGACTTTGACGAGACATGGCTTCGTGCGCTTGAAAATAATAAGGATCAAGTAGTAATCGACGCCGATCGTGTCGGCGAGAACTCATTTTTGGATTTCGGCTCATCAAATTGGATCACAGATGCCCAACAATACCATCAGAGCGGAACAGGACCGCAGCCAGAAGTTCTCTCGAGCCAAGTCCAACAATTAATCTTCCAGCAACATCAAGCTCAGCAAGAACAGCAGGCTCAGCAATTAGCTAGCGGAGGATCTAATGCGAATGGTGATTCGTTTTTTAACGAGATTTTCGGGGATATGGTGTGGGATATCAATGGGACTGGTGCTACCGCGGCTGGTACAGGCACGTCTAGTCAACCTGTCGATGGGAAAGTTAAGAAGGAACTTTGAGTAAACTCGTTATTTTCCGGGTTAATAAGTTAATGTCTTCTGAGACTCTTCTGCTACTAGGAGTTATGGCAACTATTTGAATTCTCTGAATTCTACTGGTTTTGTTTTTCATTATTCTGCTTGGTTTTTTTTTGGTCCGGGGGGTACTTTACGGGCTTGCTTGTTTTTGGAAATGTAAGATTTAGAATGGAGCAGCAAAGTCTGAATATTATTGCATAGTGCTTGCTTTTATTTTCTTTACTGTAATGTTCAATGGCGGGTAGCAATCATTAAAAATCATGGTGTTGCTTGAAGGTCTGCTTACCTTTGGATAAGAGACTCAAGAGAATAAATTCAAAATTTTTATGAAGGATCCTAATTTACACATTCTTGAAAACCTTTTCATCCTGCTAATTACCACGACCACGATATAATCGTCGAGAGCGTGACGGCGTAGCAGGTGGTGCATGCAGTTTTTCCACCAAAGCCATTGCATGCTGCGGCTTCACTCGTCCATATTTCCGCATCCTCACCTCGGGATTATTATATTCTTCCATATTTGTCGACATTAACAAATCGATCGTTTGTCGCAACTCGGTGAAGGTCGTGAGTAAACTGTTATCATTGTCGTCATCGGTACTTCGATGCCGAAGGAGAATCGGATTGTCTGGAGCGCCGCCGTTGATTGTCGTATTTCGGTTTCTGCCGTTACGAGTCGGGCTGATGGTTGTTAATGCGGTAGACGTGGACGAGGATTTCGATTGTCCGAGATCTTGAACAAACATCTCGACATAATGTACATCACGATCAAAATTATTTAGCGCGGCTTTACTGATTCTGCGGCCGGCGTTCAAAATTAACTCAAGCATAGAAGTAGCGAGATGGTCGAACGCATCAAAGTACAAGAAACTCGTAATCGATCGGGGAAGATTAACAAGTGTCTGGTTTACCATCGCTTCCAAAAATCGAACCATATCAATCAAATAGCTACTCGGGTTTGAATTCTCAGTGGTAGTTTCCCAGTCATACTCTGCGATTTCCAAAAAGTCGTCGATTTTGGAGTTGATCAGCTCAAAAATCCGCTGTTCGGCATTCTTTCTCGCTCGAGCAAACTCGGAAACGGCTTGTAGTTTAATCGGTTCGCGGAGGTGCACGCTTGAGGTTTCGTTCAACGTGCGTTCGATGGCAGATGCTGCGCTTTCAAAGTACTCGAGATTGATAAAGATCTGTACGATTTCTTCTCGATTGCTGCTCTTTAATCGATTAAGTAATGTACCACATACTACTTCGACTAATAACTGATCAACCGATGATCGTAGTGTAGATTCGATTTGGCCCGGATTCTGCTCCGTAAACTCATCCGAAAAATTATAATGCTGATTTACGAAATTCCGCAACTCAGCACAGCTGAGCGGGTAGACTTGAGAAAATGGAAGGACGCAGGGGAATGTGACTTTCGACGGATCGACCTCGACTCGGTACCAACTAATATTAACAACTTGCTCCCAAAGTTCGCGTTGGTTGATGACCATCGGCATGTAATCGTCTTCCGTCACGCTTTGATTGAATTCTCGCGCAAAACGCTGTTTGAGGAAATCGGAGTATTTGCTGAATAGCGAGAGCATGAAGCTTTGTAGTCGAACAACAGAAAACTCAAAACTTTCCATGGTCTGAATGAATAATCCAAGCAATGTGCGAACGTTTAGTAATGTTTCTGGATTATGCAGTGTCGGCAATACGGGATCAATAAGATCAGCTATACGTTGACACATTGATTCCCATAACCGGTCAACTGACTCCGCTGTGCGCACTTTATACGCCATACGCACGGTCGCGCGCTCGACGATGGCAAAGCCACATGCGCCGTGGAGTAAATTTTCGAGAGGCGAGATATCGTCATCGGTGAAATGGATTGACTGAGGTAACAGCCGTTCAGTATCCTGGACGCGGTCGTACGCGTACTGTTCCCGGAACTCGTCGAGGGACCCGAGGGCTGTGTAGATTAGTACGCAATCGTAGAAAGGTGTGAGGTCGACCTTGATATGGGCATTATCAAGAGGGTCAACTAGAATCACAAGTTAGATAACATCAGTTAGAATGATGGGACAGAAAAACGCGTACACTGCTCTTCTTCATCATCCTGCTCCATCGCCAACTCGACCGCCGAATTTAGCTTATACGATCGAAGATGCGGATCCTTATCGACTTTAGCCTTCCATTTCCGTCGTCGGACTTCCGTAGAACTGAATGCGACCATTCCGATTTGTGAAGCAATTTCGTGGATGCTTTGCAGCCAAACTGTGAGATCAGAGACAACGTCTTGCTTGATTGTATCTTTCATTAGTGGAACTGAATGGCGGATTCGTTGGGCGAAATCAAATTGAGCGACTTCTTGCAGATAGTTTTTTTGTAGATCATCGAGGTTCTTTTACAATCAGTATCAAGTACAAAATATGAACAAGGAAGATCGTACCTTGAGAGCCTGGAAATATTTCTTCTGTTCAATCATGTCGTAAACTTGATTGGTCATGTGTAGCACTTTGAGACACAGGTGAAGTGCGCTAGTAGCATCATCGATATTATTCCTCGCTCCTTGCGAGTCTTTGAGCATTTTGTCCTGGTTAAACGTGTTAGCCAATCCAGCGTATGGTCAAATGGAATCAAACGAGTTTATACCATAGCTACGAGGGCACGGCCAGATTGCTGAATACTCTGATTTATTCCGAGCACGCTCGAGAGCATTTGTTCTGAGTTCTGTTTAACTTTCGCCAGTTGATGAACGGCTTTTGTGTATTCCTGTTGATTGCTATTGCATAACTCTTGTACTTCAGTTTCCTTCTGTGCCGTGATAGTTGCCAATCTTTCAACAAGGAGATCAACCGCATTTGCATTCACAGCCTCCTCGACAACTGGCGCAAGCTGTTCTAGAAAATCATCGCCTTCAAATGAATTAAGAAGGGATATCGGGTCTGAGTTGAGCAGCAATACTTCTTGAAGGTGGTTCATCATGGTGTCGGAAGGGTCGACGGCCCCGACGGCAGATAGCGATGCCGAAGACATGGTCGCGACGGTCGTAGACGTTGCCATCACGAGGCTCGGTCGCTACACACAGCTTTCCCCGGTGTACTTGCTTATTCACTCTATCCCACAAGCAAAGTGCAGCTGAAGAGCAATGGTGATGCTTGTGTGTTTATAGTGCAATATGAGCGAGCTTACGAACGGTCGTCATCGAGGGGTTTCCCCATCCGCGTTTTAAGTTTAGGCAAGGCGCGCGCGGCTTGGTGACCGCTTACACGCGTGGTAAGTTGCACCAAACACGTAATATTAAAATACGTTTCTATAACAATTATTGACTTAAATTATGTCATGATAGACTATTATCAGAAAAACATTCATTTGAAATGGTAAAAGTAAAAACAGACAAAGTCAAGACAACAGAAGTCAAACAATACAGAAACGGTGGCACCCGTCACAACCATGAATATTTATAAAACTTGTCAGATTACCTTTCATGCCCGCCCAAGGACTGTCACTCCGGAGAGGCATAGCACCGAGGGTGGAGATCATCGAAAACCACTCTACATCTGCAGTAAAACTGCAAAATGCAAAAGAGGATCCAAGGCAACATCCGAGAGCGAACAACCGCCTTAAGAATAAGGACAAAGGTTGAACGGTATCCCAGCGAACCCATTTAGGAGAAAGGAGCTCTCACTCTTGGGCATGAAGGCGCACAACTCATCAACCAAGTTGGATTCAATGGCTTCTTTGAATAAATCAAAGAATGACGTATACTATAGAAATGATCCTACTGCGGAGGGAGTTAGCAAACGCTTTACCAAAGACGCCAAAGAAGGTCATGAAAGAGAATCATATAGAGGGTATCTTACTGAAGTACGTCGACAAAGAAAAAAAAAAAGCGCCATAGGCCGGCGAGCGCGAGGCCTTATATAGAAATGGGCGCTAGGGTTCGGTGGCCAAACCCTACAGAAAATTTTCAAACGTTAAACTAGGATTAGGGCTAATGTGTAACCCTACAAAGAAGCAGTCACGTCTAGCCAGCAGCTTTCTCGGCGGGCAGGCGTTGGAGTTGGGAGGACATTGAACTTCTGAACGCGAAGTCTATCAGGATCCTTCAGCAACAACCACAGTCCCCCTCAACTTAGGACATACACATATCAACAAAATGCCGGAGACTCACAGACGTATGTGTTCGATTGTTTGATGGAGTTTTTTACGATGGCAGAGCTGTCTGCTTGATTTGGAATGGAGGGCTAACCAAGATATAATGCAGTTTACGTTAAGGGCAAGCACATCGCTCATCAGCGTGGCAAGCGTAACAGCCACCCCGGCACCTCTTTGGTTCAGATTGGTATGTCGGCGTTTGATTTATGAAGTGAACGGAAAGTTGGAGTACGAGGAATCCGATTGCTAACTGGTGGTTATAGAGGGAGTATCGTCTTCTAAGGAGGCCCAGTTCTACTTTGGAAAGCGTGTTGCTTTCGTCTACAGAGCCAAGAAGGAAATCAAGGGATCCAAGATCCGTGTTATATGGGGGTACGTATAGAGGTGCTAAAGACGAATACCAATCAAAGCATGAGGAGCTAACAAATTGCACAGTAAGATCACCCGTGCCCACGGAAACAGCGGACTTGTCCGTGCCAACTTCAGATCGAACCTGCCACCAAAGACCTTTGGCGCCAGTGTGAGAATCATGTTGTACCCTTCAAACATCTAAATAATCAAAAAAGCTTTCTTCTGCGGAATGTGTTGCGAGAGTCGAAGAGCTGCCAAAAGAAGGGAGATGTGGTAACAGTGCAAAAAGAAGATATATGTGATATTTTTTGTTAGAAAGGTGCTGTTATTGACATTTCTTTTCATAATGTATTATATTCAATACACACACGGAACTATCATTAAATGGCGTAGAAAGGCCTGATCTCGAGGTGGACGGATCTTCGTGGGCTGTGAGAGTGTGCCTCCCAAATCTCGGTACTGTGCAACTACGAAGAAAAGGCTAAATACTGGCTGCGTTGGGCACATCGCGTAGTGGAGCGCAGTGTGTTAGCAATAAACGGGCACAATGTATTGCATACTAAACAAACAGTAATTAATTGCAACAGCAGCGAAAAGATCACCGCCAGTCGCCGCCGCTCTCCGTCGAGCCCGCCGCGGTCGATGCCACCACGGCACCTCCTATAGCCGTAGCACCCACCAAGCCCACGCTTCGTCAGTCGCGCCGCCTATCACTGCCCGGAAGCCTCGCAAACAGTGCTTGTTTCCAGCTGACCGGCGATCGCAGCCCGCATTCAGCGCAAATGCCGGGGTGGCCAGCCCAGTCGCGTCCATTCAGGCCAACGCGGCATCGTCTGTCCTCTTCTAGAGAACCGTAAACATGCCCGCCCGCTCTACTTAAATAACTCCCCACCCCGCCCGTTCCGCTGCTCTCCTCACTCTCTCCCTCCTCCATCTCTCGCTCTTCCTCCTCCAGCCCTCCTCTTCTCCCCGTCCATGGTATCCTCTGCGACGACCTCCTTCTTCTCCTCTTCCGCTCACGCGTTCTTGGGCCAGAAGCACAACGCAGACATCTCCCTCGGTCTAGCACCCTCGACCCTGCCCACCCCCATAGGCACTCGTCCCTCCACGACGCCCTCGCCGCCCGCAAACGAGGCCTTGTCGTCCTTTGGGTATTCCCAGTCTCGTCATGCGCGCTCTCCTCTCGGCGACTTCGACGAGCGCCAGGCAATCCCTTCTGCCCTTCTGGACTCCCCGCCCGTCGATGGCCTCAGGACTTCTGATCCTCGCCGTCTCCAAGGTCAGCCGCCCCTTGGCTTCCGATCCACGTCATCGCTGAATGCCACATCGGGTCTCAACACATGTAAGTTCCGTCACTTTCCCATCTTCTGCAAGCCAGTGCTTGTTGACATTTGCCTTCTTCTTTAGCTCAGCAGATGGCCAACACGCTCTTCAATTCCCAGCTCCTCCGCCACTCTAGCCTGGACTGCGCTACTCAGAACTCATCAGAGTCTTCTTTTTTGACTGATCAGCGCTATGATGTGACAGGAAGCTTTGATGGCCCCTCTGTTCAAAGCACGAACTCGTCCTCTTCTCGTTCGTGGATAGGCGGTAACGTCTTCAACGACGATCCCGTCGTTCCTTCTACTAGGCCATATTCAATGAAAAGCTCCCGTAGCACGGGAAATCTTACCGTAGTACGTGAGCACTCTCATTCTACCTTCGCCTCCGACAGCAGCTCTTCGTCTTCGCAGTTGCAGAATCTGCCCCCTAGTCGCTATCTCAAGCTATCTGGTCTTCCTAAAACCGCCGATCCTGGCATTCTAGCTGATAGCCTCAGTGTAAGCATCTCCTTTACAGAACAGTCACAGAACAGAAAAGTTAAATCGGCATTTTGTAACTAGGCATTTGGCGAGCTTCGCGGCATCTATACACGCGAGATCCCTCTCAACGGAACCGTCATCGTCGCATATTACGACTTGCGTCATGCTGTCACCGCATATAAAGCTATTTGTTCCCAGCCAATAGTGGGATACCTACTTCGTCCACAGTTTTTCCCCAAAAACTATCTCATCCAGGTACGCACCGTGAACAATCCCCATCAACTCATTTTAAAAACTAAAAGACCCTAACCCATAATTGCACTCTTTAGATTAGCGACAATGGCATCGATATCCCGTTCATGACCAATGGAGATGACGATCTTTCCATTTTTTTCAACCATGGAACTCCTGAGAATGCAAGATCTATACTTGAGAAGTACTTGCCAAAGTTTGGTAGCGTTCTGTCTCTCAGGATTGAGAGCGATACTACAATTAGCTGCGAGTTCTTCGATCTGCGCCATTCTGCAATGGCTGCCGAGAATTTGAACGGAGCCGTCATTAGGGTGACTATTACATATTTTGTTAATACAAGAAGCTTTCCAACGGTTTAACAATGACTAGGATGTTGCTTTTTTCGTGTCCCATATGGCTGCCAAGGACCACATCAGTCCGGAAAGTTCCGAGACCGGGGATTATAAGGGCTCTACACCTGCTGCGATTCCCAGCTTGTCTGGATACGTCTCTGATAACCGCCACCACAAAGGCCTCTCGGTCCATGCTCCAGTATTTGAAGTGGGCAGAATTTCTTTATCGTCTTTCAGAGATGAGAATTCTCGCAGTCCTTTAAGGTCCCACGGCAACTACTCGGAGCCTCAGAGCCCGCTCCACTTGTACAGGCATGAGCATTTGGGTGGTGAATATCCTTTCAATGGTGGACTGTCGCGTCATGAGTCATTCATTTCGTCACGTCCTCGTCGACTTGAATCTGGATATAGGATGGACTATCACTCACCACCTTCTCTATCTTACAGCCGCCGCCCTCCTCTTGAACGCGGATTTCAGGGCGACTATGACGCAGCAGAAGCTTCTTTGAGTGAGTACTCTTAAATAGTCATCGTGGAAGCATGTATGATCTACTAGAATAAGCTACTAAGCATACCATAGCGTTTCAAGTTGAAAATATTCCCGATGTGTCGACTCGTGGCTACAGCGTGTATACCAATGCTACGGTGCCCAAAAACAATGTGGTCGATCTAGAACGTATTGCTAGAGGACTTGATACTCGCACCACTCTCATGCTACGCAATATTCCTAACAAAGTCGATCAACAAATGTTGAAAGACTACATTGACGTGACCAACCGTGGAACCTATGACTTTCTGTGTACGAATTTTTGTTAAATACCAGCTGCGCCCCTGTTTGTGATTATTGCATATGTACTAATTCGATCTCATACAGACTTACGAATTGATTTTTTGAACAAGTGCAAGTACGTAAACTTAGCTTTCTGTATTAGCTAATTTGTTGTTGACATTTCCTTGAAGTGTTGGCTACGCATTCATTTCCTTTACGTCTCCCGAGGCGATCATCGTTTTTGCAAAAGCAAGAGCAGGGACTAAATGGTTGCTATTTAGTATTTGCTTTTTGATTCTGGTCATTCTGACTTTATTTTAAGGAACCGTTTCAACTCAGAGAAAATATGCGACATCTCTTATGCAAACATATATGTGGCCAGCCGAAATCGAATTTGGAATAGTATTTTTGCTGACACTTTTATTTACTCAGGGCAAAGAATGTCTCATTGAGAAGTTCCGTAATTCTAGTGTGATGGATCAGGATGCTGCCTATCGTCCCAAGATATACTACTCAGATGGCCCTCGCAAAGGCGAAGAGGAAGAGTTCCCGCCTCCTAATAATTTAAACCGCAAGCTGCGTTCTATCGCTAGCATCCAACAAATTGGTAACTGTCTTTACGGAGATGAAAATTACCCAATATTTATTAACGACGTGAAGCTAATTTTTGTTTTATTAGGCCTTTTCCCGCCAGGTAGTAACAGCGGAAATTGGAGACGCGTTTCTCGTTACTAATTTTTAATGGCCTTACTGTGACTTATATCTTTTCCCTGTTAATATTAGGAGTATTTGTTGCTGTGTCTCTGCATCGCTTTTCTCGTTGTATGACGAGAGCTTACTTTTTTTTGTTCTAATTGTATATCATTCTTTGGGTTTCCTGAATTCTGTATGCTTGCGCTCGATCTTTTTTCGTGGACATCAAAGCTTGTATATATTATGGCTCAGTCTTTTGTGATGTGATTTGATGAATAATTATTTTTGATTTCTGTGTGATTGGGACAGAGCGAGTCTGAAGTTGCTATAAAATAATATGGCTTGCTATTTTGTTTGTCAGTTGGCAAAGATGTGTTAGGTTGAAGCTTTTGAGTTATTAGTTTGCTTTTGTTTCTTGATGATGTAACGTGACCGTGTGTTTTTGTTGCGAAGCAAGGTTCTGAGTCTTGTATATCATTTATTGCTGCTGCTGTATCATTTGTTGCGCCGAATTTAGAGCATAAAAATGCTCGTAAAAATTATCACCATGGCTGAAAGTAAATAATAATCAGCTGGGATGTGGGATAGTGAAACAACATTAGAATATATTACAATGGATAATGACAGTCATGAGTAGACATAAAAAGCCAGCGCCATAATAATAGCTAGAATAATCGTGTCCGTTTAACAGAATATTTACATTTCATCATCAGCCTCGTTAACGACGTCGTCAGCTTCAACTCCAGATTCCTGTTTCTGCAATATCTCTCGCCAATTTTTGGCAAACTGCGCGATCCCAACTCCGCCATTTATACTCGCATCAACGACATCGCTCGGCACCATACTTTCTGAAAAAGGCTTTGTTGAGAACGAATGAATGCCATCCTCGGCTGTAGCAAGACGTAATTCGGGATCAGAATCTTGAGAAATACGAAGTAATTCGGACCAGGAGAAAAGGAGAGAGTCGGTGGTTGGACTGAACGGATTGATATCTACTAACCAGACTTTTGGATTTTCTGTATGTGGTTTGGGAATGTAGACATCAAAGACAAAATCTTCTAGAGGAAAGTGAGAGTCCGGGTTTTGCAAGACGTCGGTGAAGAAAGATGATATGAGAGTGGATAAGAGAGAGCGGATGGGATATAGAAAATCGAAATATGCTGATGAGCGCTGTGAGATCGCGATGATTGATCGATTTCGAACAAACACACGAAATTCCATCGACGGATTAAACTCGATCCATTTTTTGAGAACGAGTTCTAAATGCGACCACTCAAGAGGAGCCGTATTATCTGTACAGTTATCGAACGCGCGGTGTAAGTCGTGAGTTATGAAATTTGACGCTTTGAGAAGAAGGTATACGTCGTTTGGTGTTACGCATTTTAATGTGTTTGTAGTAGAAATCCATATTGCGTCCTAGTAATTCACGTTAGTGGGGGTCTTTTTTTTAGCTTTATAAAATCAATAGAAATAAACGTACGCGAGGAGAAGACCAATTTAGTTTAGGCATAACTGCTCCGTAGGTATCTATAATATCTCTAATTTTTTGATCGAGTTCTGGAAACGATTCAGCTAGTGCATTTTCGTTGTCGTCGTCACTCCAATCGCTTTGCTCAGCGTCTTGTATATCTGCCTTGTCGCTTGATCTGGTACCTTGTACTTCTTTTGTCTGTTCTGAGATCTCCGTTATTCGACCTGTGCCGTTTTCTGATTCCGAACTCCAATCTGCTCCGTCCCTGTCGTTACCAATCAGTCAAGCCGTTTCAAGATCGTGTATGATGGGAAATAGCGCGTACCCATCAGAAGGAAGAAATATTCCATCTGAATTCAAATATTTAACAAATCCCTCTTCAAGAGGCTTCAACACCGTGACTTTCGGAATATGTCTCTTAAACAATGCATGCCAACTAGAAAATTGACAAGCGAGTACATGCTTTCTTAACAATGGAGGAAATTCGCCAACCGAACTTTCAGAATCATTTGGTATATTTTGATATTCCGGAGTTTGCTGTTGCTGCGGTGGATTCTCGATCGTGTTGTCGGTTACCGATAGTTCAGTAAAGTCAACGACGTCAAGATCTTCGTCTCCAGATTCTGGAGGCGTCAATGGATCGTTGGACATCATCTTCTTTCCTGCAATTCATCTGATATGCTAAACGTGGATAAAAGCTTTGGGGATCTTTGCAGTGGGAGAACTCAATGGAGTGTATTGAACCCCAACATAATGCGCAAGCAGGATGTGCCCTATAACTTATTAAATTGGAGGTTGGTTCACTCTAAGACGTTCTGTTGCTATTAAACACTTTACCTTTGTAGTCTACTGAATGCTCCTGTATCTTCTTTTTGGTTTTATCTGCCGACCTCTAGCGAGGTTGGTTTTTTAAAATGGAGTATATAAAATGTGGCGAATTTTTAGAGATTTAGAGGCCGTAGTATATTGAATAGCTAAGAGCTAATGCCTAGCTTTACATACCAGTTACTACCTTCTGTGATGCTCAGCGTAACATCCTCCACTGCGATACCTTGTCAAATCTTTAAGACGACCTTTCCTGTTGACTTTCTGCTTTCAAGAGCTTCTGCTGCTGTGGCGTACTCGCTAATTGGATATTCCTTGAATATGTTGACGGTTGATTTGCCGCTGGCAATGAAGTTCCACAACAATTCGAAATAATGCTCCTTTTCTTCGTCTTCAATAAGATAATTGAAAAAAGAAGGCCGCCCAATCATCAGGTTCTTTCCGGTCAAGTCAGCAATATCTACTGGTGAGAGTGCGCCGCTTGACTCGCCTGAAATTATGACTGATCCTTTGCGTCGAGCACAGGCGAGAGAAGACTTGAACGTGTTCTTCCCTACTCCATCAAAGACCACATGCACGCCTTTTCCCTCAGAAGCGGCAATCACGTCGGCGACAAAGTCTGGAGTCTCGACGTAGTTGATGACAGTCTCTGCGCCCGCTTTCTTTACCATTGCTGCTTTCTCAGCCGATGATACGGTACCAATGACGTGGGCACCTACTGCAGCGCAGTACTGCACAAGAAGAGATCCAACTCCTCCTGCTGCGGCATGAACCAGCACGTAATCGCCTTTTTTGACTTTATACGCCTCATTAGCGAACGTGAGTGCGGTCAATCCCTGAGTAAAAGCGGCGGCTGCGACCTTGGAAGAGACGTCACTAGGAACTTTACCAATACAACCTTTTGCTGAGCAGGCCGTGTACTCTGCAAAACTAGCGGGTGCCATATAAACCACGCGGTCGCCTACTGTAAAGTTCGTTACGTCGCTTGCGACTGCAACGACTGTACCTGCTGATTCCAAGCCAGCTATGTAAGGAAGCTGTTTAGGATAACGTCCTGAGCGGAAGTACGCATCGGCAAAATCTACGGCTTCGTCAGCAATTGTGTGTCTTGATAAAAGAGCATGGAGGAATATCAACACGTACTGAGTCCGGAGTACTCGTTCTTCACCAGGATCTGTCCAGACTTGAGCTCTGGGACAGATGTCTCGGTGTAGGAAATCACCTCATATCCGCCAGTCTTCGGGATAATAATTGCGTTTTGGGTAGTCGGAATAGCCATTTTGTAAACGATTCAAACGATGGTCAGAGTTGTAGAAAAACAGCAAATGGTGAAAGCATTTATATATTCAAAAAAACGTTATTTGATTTGTAAGATCATATCGCACACGACAGCTTGTGATTGTAACGATTTCACTACGTAATGGCGCTTGATTTGTAAGTTTGCTAAGCGTTTAAGTCTGTGATAGTTGCATCTCCAAACACGGTTTGCTGATAAGAACAGCGTGTGGAACCTGTTGTGAGAAAGAGTGTTTGGTTCAAATATGCTCAGACTGAGATACCTATTTTGAACCATGTACGTATATAGCACTTTTCAATTGAATTAGGCAACTGACAATTGAACGGCAGCGAAAGTTGATATTACTATCAATAGATAGAGTAGAGTGACAGAACCGCGTTTGAATCAATGCGATTCCAAAAGAACCGGCATAGTACCGGCTTATAAAGCACGAGTAATTGGGTTTTGCTATTCTTTATACTGTGTTTGGTCATTTGGACGTAGCGGTACGAAAGGCTGCCGACTAATCTTCTCTTAGAAAGCATCATGCTCCGCGCCAGTGTGCTAAAGCCCGTTTCTCTATTTCTTGCTGGCTATTTGGCCCAGTTGGTCTGTGACACGGAAGGGAAAACACTTGGGTAGGCAGTAAACTAGTATTTACAGCAATTGCATATAATTGTGGAGTCCAACAGAAATAATCTATAATACAGCGCTCACGCAATAGTTTACATTTGTAAATCACGTAATCAAAAGTACAACTACTTCCACAATCTCTTCTCCTTGTGCCGCGCACGACGCATCCATTGAACGTCTAATTCCTTCCACCAGCGTCAAAGCTGTATATTATACAATGGCCTCCTGGATGCAGCAATGGCAAACTGATCTTCTTTCATCTTCTCTGGCTTTCACTGCTAAACCTATGCTCGCCGGGATCTGATAATGGCATGTCAATCTTTTTTTATCTTCTCGAGTCATAGGTCAAAGTAACCAAGTAACAGAACAGGGTAGACAGGACAGAAGGACAACGTCAAACATTGCCGGGTATCAACAGAAGTTATATGAATGCTCTCCTGATCTCTGTAAACCCTGCAGCATTGCTTCATAGTATACTGTTTTGTGTTTTGAGCGCAGTGTAGTGTAAATCATCATGCATTAATGTAGACGAGAGCTGTGTATAACACAGAAGGAGAAAAGGAGCGTGCAGGAGTTGCACAGTATAGATCAGGCAATGAGCAATAAGACCATATCAGCCAGTCCACATTCTATCACGCATAGGAACAAGCCAGAAATGAAATATCTGCCAAAACCAATCGTTGCTTTTAATGTCTCTTTAGGATGCGAGTCTGCAGCAAAATTAGCATGTTGCTCTTACGGCAAGGTGCTAGGAGCTCACTTGGACGCGTAAAGCTCCATAGACAACAGCTGAGATTGGAATCTCAGGACCGCGCTTGTTTATTGCTCGAATCCGCGTGTTTGGGTAACTTGCTCGACTTAGCAAGAGACTATGAGGGGTTGGGACACGAGTTCAAACTTTTGAGAGAGCGAGCGAGGATGGGAAGAGATCAGGGACGGAGAGACAGAAGCGAGGGGCATATATAGCCAAGAGCAGCCCGTTTGCCAACAAAGCGGACCAGCCAGCCGATGCTGGGTACATTGGGCACGCTGCATGCGCAAGTGAGGGTTGTTGACCTACTTCCTGATATGGCAACTGAGAAACATCAATATGTCGTTTCTAGTTTGTTTGAATAGAAAAGTCGAGAACTTCCCTACACAGCAAACACTGGAAACGAGCAGCATAAAAGAGCATTGATATCAGAGAAAAAGAACCAAGGACGCGTGACGCGACTGACGACACAGCTTTCTCGCTGTGTGTACTTTGCAGACCACTTGACAGCAACTTCGCACAAGGATCACCCAGTCCAATTCCCGTTCGCGCCATAGTGATCCGCTGCTTTGAACCTATTTCCTGTGTTTGAACCTACTAGTTTGCGGTTCATGCTTGTTTGTGGAAAAGAATTGATTCGATAGGAGATGTCATTCAGTAAGCCTTTGATATTCAGTAGATGCTCAGAATGATACAAATTTTGGCAAAGGCTGTATCCGTGATCTAAAGCAATTTCTTACACTAGTCTTTGTAGTGATAAACTAGCTGTTGGTCTTTTTGCGTGCGTTCGATTCATGTTTGCGGCAACCATATCGGGTATCTGCATTTAAGACGTAGTAGCAGTGAGACATGTTCACGCCGGATAAATGGCCGGTGCAAATCAGACGACCAAAGTCGATAATCAAAACATTACTATTCTCATAACAAATGCTGCCTTTGTATTTTAGAGATTGACAATTAACAGCCTTCATCATTAGCAGCCAGTAGCGGTTGATCCGGACAGATGTTAATGTTAGGAAATGATACCGACAGCGAAACCTGCAAAAACGAATATTTATATATAAGCAGAACAGCTCTGCAGTCTCAACAATAACCGAACAACGGTTGTAAAGTTTTATAGCAGCAAGCCAACAGTATGCAGTATTGTATCTTTTGCGAATATTATTATATTACATAAAATAAGGTATGGTAAGGTGCATAATAACATGTAGCTATGAAGCCGCCATTGAGCTTAATGAACCAACAGCATCCACGTTCCGAGAATACACTTGTTCCAGCCGTGATCCGGTCGTACATGCTCTCTGGTGCACAAGAATATCAACAACCATCAGTACTCGATTGTCAATGAAGCCTGCATCTTCATTATAAAGCCTATCAATCACGAATCCCAGCTCATTATCTAAAACATCAACCACCGCGGAATCTATTGCTGTTTGTGAGTGCGACTGCGAGCTAGTAGATTCAAGGGTGTAACCAGTCGAAGAAGATAGCCGCTGCGAGTGCCAATAAGTACTATACACATCCGAAGAAAACGTAGCGCTCAAAGGAGAAGTCAGCGGTGGTGACGGCAACGCGCCTCTTGACAATCCCTGTATAATTCTTCTAGCGCGAGATAAAACGAGCTCTGCGTGCCCGGGCTTGCCATTATTGACAAGCTCCACCGCCTGTAAAAGGCACTCAGCAGTTAGCAATTCTATGCGTCGCTGAGAAAGCCGTGGGTTTGAAGTTAGCGGAGAAAGAAATCGAGGAGAGGACAGCATGAGTCGCTTATTATTTTTTTGCCTTCGAGAAGTTTCAGCATCTGGTACTCTGTAGATCGGTATATGCAACCGCGTGGATGGCTTCACCTTATGCCGTCGATGTGAGTAGCTAAACTGAAGAAAAGACATCGTCGCTTCAAGAATCACCTCTTGCTCAGTATCATAGGAAGAAACTGAGGATCTTAATGTCGGTCTGCCTCGACAGCGCATAAGAGTCGGAGACTTTATGGACACTGACGAACCGACTGATGATGCAGAAGACAGGGACCCTTGTTTCCGTGACCGGCGCAGTGGGGAAGAGTATGAGTAACTTGAGCGTCTCGGCGACGAAGAATCTGCTTCAAACTCATCATCACTGCTGAGTTCATATGATTCTCTTTCTCCAATTCCGTAGCCAATAGACTGCACCTCTGACACGATAGTATCCCATTGCTCACGCGGTGGTGATTTGATATAACTACTCTCAGGCGGGATGGACACTTGCGCAATTAAATCTTTCAATTCCCCAAAAGCCGTATCACCAATAGATATCTCAGCTTCGCGACCATCGTCTGTCAATGTATAAGAAAGACAACCCTCAATCTTCAGTATTCGACCACCAAATGATGCCGGAACCGTCACCGTAATGCGCACATCACGATGGGACATTGACATGCACAGACCTAAAAATCCAGCTATTGACTGGCGCACCATATCCCAATCAGAGACAAACGAATATGTTCCGCCAGTGTGATTGCTAATCGCAATAAGATCATCTGGCTCGTGCTCGCTTCCAATGCCAAATGCATAAACAACAATCGACGCATCTGTCGCTTTTTTGCAGAGCCGGACGAGAAGCTCGCGATAGGAGGCGCACTCGCTGGGAGAAAGAGTGCTTGTAATGTCTGCAGAGTCGCTTGCCAGAAATAGTCGCGATACTGGGTTACGTGCAGGTGACTGCTCCGTATGATAAAGTAGAACCGACAGTGCCTGTTTGAAACCATACGCAGAAAGAGTTCCGGGAACGCCACTCAGAGGAATAGTTTGCAGTCTAGAAATTGCAGCAGACCAGCCATCCCAGATGCGCGGCTTTGGTCCACCAGAAGTAAGGCTGTATGCAAACGCAGATGAGTAGATAACCACCCCAAGACGGTCATTTGGACCTAATGACTCAATGAGAAAGCTAACTGTATTCTGGATAGCTTTCAGCTTAGCGTTGCGGTCTCCAGAGTCTGAAAGTGGTAGGGCAATCACGATATCTACGGGTATATGAGGCAAGTAAGCTGGCGATATATTCTTTACTTGAGGAACTGATTCCGAAAGCTGCAGAGAAGGTGGCTTCGACGGGGTATGAGTCGATAGAGAGATATTAAGAGGCGCAATAGAAGAAAACAAAGACACAAGAGAGTCCGTCGAGCGCGAGGTTACCAGCGCTGGTTTGGCCTGTAAAATTGCCGCCCTCCACGTTTCTCGCTCGATCTCGTTGGTGAAAACCAGCCGCAGATAAGGAACCTCAAGACTTGAAAGCGAAAGAGCTAACGCGAATGAAGACGCCGTAGGTTCTGTGCAGACTAATCCTGTAAGGTATTTGCTGATGCAAAGGCATGTGTGCACGACAAGTTTGTCTGGATTACCAATAGATTCGGTAAGACAAAGTAGATGGTCTACAAAAAGATAGCAACTCAGTTTCTTTTCATTATCCAAAGAGCACGCCAGTCCAAGCTTCGCCCACGCCCGAAGTCTCCCGAGGCTAAGCAAATATATTAGTTGGACGTATTTGACTTATCAGAGCAAATATTACATACTTTGCAAGGTCAAGTTTACAGGATCGATCCAGCCGAGTGGCCATCTTGCGCAGAGCCGCGTCAGCTGATAATGAGGTCTGTAGCGAATCTGATCTTGACGAATCCACCGTACCCAACGAAGAAGTAGCATAAGTCGATGGACGCGGAATCTGGACTTGCAGTAGACAGGACATGCATTGCTCGTCAGTTGGCGATCGAAACGCTGCCGGTGACGCAGGTGTAATTAACAATCTCGGCTCTGGTATACGTGTCTGCGGTGGTGGTGGAGGAGGTGGTGGCGGCGGCGGCGGAGGAGATTGATGTTGGATCTGCTTTGTCTCGCGGTGTCGTTCGGCTGAGTTCTTCGGAGCTGCTGTGCACAACACACATTTCACGTCCACATCACCCATAGCAACAAAACACTCGCCATGCGCAACATGGCCACCCTCACAGTGCAAGTCAACAACGCGTTCGTGGCTAAGTCGATACTCCAGAGATTCGTCGCAAAGCGCGCAGGCACCAGACGCACGAGTGCGCGTCGCCACGGCCGACAACTGTAAGGGAAGCACGTTACTAACCGAAGAAATGGCCATATGAAAAACTTATGTTTAACGCAGACAATGGAGACGATCGAGAGCCGAACGCGGCTCGCGGGTCTATTTGAATTTGCTCGGACTCGGCTGCTCTTTGACTGCCGCAATTCAACTATTCGTTAACCCTGACCCGCTGCCCTTAAACATTTCCGCCTCCACGTGGCGCGCTCGGGGCACCTTTTGCCGCTGACAGCCGGCTCGTCTTTGCTTTGCTGCCTATCGCGACGCTTCATCAAACAAAGATACCTTGTAGCTGCCTATTTGCTAAGCTACATCTCTCAAATGCTCCACTCTTTGTGAGAAAATAGCATAGCTTGTTGCTCTGAGACGCTGAATCGTGCGCCGCTGCGGCGTCAATGCAGGAATAGGAGAAGCTGTGATCCACGGAGATGCAGGTTTCTGTGATGCTCTGTGCACCTAGTTGCTCAATCCATATATTTACATCAACTTTAATTAGAAAACTGCCGAGAACCCCTATTGCGCCTTATCCTTCTCCACACGTTATAGCATTATTCATAACGAAACAACTCGCAAACATCATTTATAGCATCGCATCTCCATTCCTCAGTCAACATCGCTATCGCTATCGATCGGCAGCTCCTCTGCATCGTCTATTCCATTCTCATCTCCTGAGGTCCACTCTCGTAGGACTGGTTCATTTCGTTAGTAAACTTTTTTTTGATATGATCATTGTAGCGTACCTTCTCTATCTTCATTAGCAATACCAAAGCTAGATATCGCTTGTCGTAACATATCAATTCTAGCAGCAGTGATTTCATCCTCTTCACGAACAACTCGCTCGCAATCAGCAAGCACAGCTTCAAGCCCATCTACTGGCGTCGCAGCGCGTCTACCGTCTCGCCACCGTTTTGCACTGACGCTCATCATTGCCTGCACCAGTCGTGAAATGATCAAATGGCGCTCGCCGTCATCTTGATCAACTATATCTGTAAAAAGTAGTGCCCTCAGAGTCTGCACAGCCTCATTCCGTACTGCCATATTCCAGTGTACAAGTAGCAGCGGCGCCCAACCAGGAGCCGTCATTCGAACAGCGCGCTTCATGGTCTCACCGGCCTTTCCCAGACTTGCTTCGGCAACGAACAGCGCAACAGCCTCGCCACAGCGTTCAGCTCGAGATTCAGTATCAGCATCATACTCATCTTCTATTTCACTATGGATTATAATCTCAGTCTCGTCGCTATCATAAAATATACCTTTGCGTTCCATAGGAAGTGCTCTTCGACACAGTCGTCTGCATTCTGTATAATCGGGCCGATATACATCAACCAGTTTCAACAAGTAGCGTAAAAATGGACGCATTGATCCCGAATCCTCTGAGGTAGATGCAGAATTCGTTGCTGTATTGAACATTATATGCGCGCTGCCTAGCGGCGATCCCTCTTCGGCCCGAGATAAAAACTCCACCACGAACTGGATCACTTGCTCAGTTGGCACATTTTGTTTGATCATTGTTCTAAGAAAACAAGAGATTTTCTGTCGGTGATGACCTTGCCACAAAGGCCCGGTTTCTGTGTAAGTCAAAGGAACTAGCAGATCTGCTTCTTCCTGTCGGTAACGATCAATCACATCACGGCATCGAGCTTCCGGATTATCCGAAGATCTGAATGCCAAGTCACATCTCTTGATTAGCTTCAATAACAAGGCAGTCAATCCGGGAGTATCTGCCCGGCCGTCGTAGACTGCTCCAAGACAAGAACGTAGTACCCCCGCGCAGATGCACATAGCTGTTTCTTCCATTCCAAAGTCGGCAATATCAAGTAGTAGTCTGCAGAGGTTAGACCAGCTGCCGCGACCAGCAGAGGTGAAGTTTGAATGTGAAGCTGAATCAGAGTGCGCATAAAAGACTTCAGAAAACTGTTGCAGCAAAGAACTCACAACATTTCTCTCCGATATATCGCTTACTTCATCTTCACCGCAGCTACTTGCCCATACCTCCAAGGATCCATACATCGAAGGCGCCTTCTCTTGCAGAGTGAGCATACAGTCTTTAACTAACTGTGAAATTGCCTCTCGAATTTGGCCATTTGCACATCGAACTAGTAGACCTCTTACAGCGACTTCACTATCTGCTAGCCAAGCCAAGAACGCCATACTGCTCCTAGCAGACTGCAAACAGCAATTTTGCATAGAAGCTATCATTTCCTCCGCAGCAGCACTATTTTTCATCCTAGCGGCGACCTGAAATAATGTTTCGAACATAACATGGTCGTGTGATGCCCACGCTACACTTTCACATTCTACTCCATTCTTGCCGCGACAAAGTCTTTCGTAAGAGTCGTTCACAAATTTCAGATGTTCGTAACCAAACATACACCACTTCAATGCCAGCTTTTGATTATTCTCGCAAATTTTCGCATAAATCTCAGAGTTGCGGATTTCTTGCTCTGCGACCTCCTGAGTAGGCTCAGCCTTATCCTTGTCGATTCGTTCGTAGAAAAGCATGTAAGCAGAAAATGGCTTTTCAACAACCTCGTTGTTGGCATTCAAACACGTTCCGCCGTAAGCCATACTCGCAATCAGGCCCTCATCAAATCGCGTAGTGTCTGCATCATTGAATTCAACCCAGCCCTGCTCATCACGAATGTACGAGAAATAGTGACCAGATTCGGCGGTTCCGGTGTGAATAAGCACGCCCGAAATCCTGAACTTATCGGTGTTTTCATTTGCTTTCTCATCATCGACGATCGCTACATGCTCAAATGTATATGGTGCGATATCTATCTCGGCAGGAAATTCGAAGTAGTCATTGATCTTGCTGCGTTGCATGGTCGCCAAGTCGAAATCAAACCGTTTCAGATGAAATATTAAGTGGTCAGGAACCTTTTGCAGACAATTTCGCTTCTCAGCTTCTACATGCGTCGAACACTGAGAGCACCAGTACTTGTTATCGCCCTCCATAGTTTCTCCTTCGACGTACGCATCCAGACTCTGTTGCAGATCATGCTTTCCCTTGATATCGCATTGAATAGCCGAGAACGGCTCGGTTCGCTCTGAGACATGTTCGCATTCTTTGGATTTGATTTGGGTCAGCAGCATACCACCGAAGCAATGTGATATAGCATCTCTCTTGCCCGAATCAGAGATTTGTGAATCTAGTCGGTCGAATAACAAATTGTAGAATTCATCAACATCCATTTGAACCGTGATATCGATTGACTCATTTTCAAAATTCTTAATTGACTGGATAAAGTCGCTTGGGTCCAGAAGTTTAGCCCAACTAAAACGCATATGAGCAAAAAGACGAACGATCTCTGGAACTAACCCAGGGCTTTCTGTTTCGCTGTCTTCAGTTTCGACATCTATCAGTCCGAAAACCTGACGACGGAACTCTTTGTTCATAAATAGTTGATTGGTGAAGGAGTTTAAATAACACGTATTGGCCAGATTTTGCAAGCCGACATATCCGGCATCAGATCTAATCCAACGCGAGCGATCAGTCGACCAACCTTCATGTAACACATGAGGAGCTAAGAAAACGTCAGTTTCAAGCCATAATCATGATTCAAAAGCACATACCAGAGGGAAGCAACTTCACAAGCCCAACCAGAACGCGATGTAAATCATTGCCCCCCTCAGCCAAAAGAAATACCAGTTTGTATAGTAACTGTCTTGTATCAGAAGCTAAGTAGCCCGGATAGTACTCAAGATTACTTAGAGGGGAAACCAACGCAGGAAAAAGACGTTTTGTTATAGCAGTTATCCACTCTGGGCGGGGGCCAAGACTATTACTTGTGTCGCGTCGATGTTCAATGGCGCATATCATCAACTTTGCATAACCACAGGTGATGCTATTATTTTTGATGTTTGTGAGAGACTGCACTCCTATTAGAACAAGGTGAAAAAACCAGTTTATAAGCAAATCTTACCTCTTTGACTTCTTGATCCAAAAGCTTCTCACACCATTGCACACAAAGCTCATTCTCATTGACGGGCAAGGTAGTCTTCCCCAGGATTTGCCTACAAGCTATTAGCGGATTTCGAATCAAGTTTCAGGAATTACGCACTCTAATAAGCAAGTTGCAAACGTAAAAAAAGAATCCGCGCGTTCTCCCAAGTCAAAGTTAGCAGACCGAAAAATATCCTGCACAATGCTCCAGAAGTATGACGCAAATTCTGCAAAATCGTCAAGTTTTGGGTCGCTTTCCTGTAAGTCGCTAGCAATAAAAGCTGATACTGTGTCAGCATAATACTTCCGTACATGCTCATTATGTGAGTTTAACAAGCAGCGACCAAAAAGAAGCTTGCAATCATGGCTTTTGGTTATTGAGGTCCATACACGGGTATCACTTGCTCCAGACAACAAGAGAATATCTAGCACTCTTTCACAAATCCCGGTGGTACTATCATCAGCGATCGACACAATATCAGCCACAAACTTATCAATGACTGACCCACTCTCGAAAGTGCCGGTGAATAACTCCGGGTTCTCCTGAAGAACGAATTTAATCCGCTCCAGAAGCTTCAGTCGGACTAGGTTCCGTACCGGCATTTCTGACGATGATACAAGATTAGGTTGTGCCGCAAACGCTGCCAGATTCAAAACCACATATTTGTAACAATCAGCAACTATATTGCTCTCTAATTTCCTTTCTTCGCCAAGAGAAAAGATTGATTCAAGTATGAAGTCCGAATACAAGATTATATACGGCTTGTTTGATGGGTAAAATTCGTCCCAGCGGTCGTATAGCTCTTTAGGTCGACAAAAAATATCAAGAAGTCTAGAAGCCGGTCCGACTGTAGTAGCAATATCGAGAGCCAATAACGCAAACTTATCAGGAAGTTGTAATAACTTATACAAATCATCGAATGACTCCATAATTTCAATTTCTGCCGGACGTAGCGTCTGTAACAGTGAGCCTGGCCTGTCTGAGTTCGGGGAGGCGGACGTATCCGAGCTAATATTCTCAGCTTTTTCTTGAATGTCAGACAATCGATGCTGAATTTGCACCACATCGTCATTATTTGGAAAACCGTGAACAACCATGGCGGCAGTAGTCTCGCGGAACCCGACTTCATGCAATGTGCGCATAAAATCTTTTGATTTCAACTCGTTACCCAACACAAAAATTCTGAACTGGGTATCGGATAACACGCCTGCGACCACCGAAAATAGGTCCAACACCGTATTCTGATCACCCATGATGTGCGTCTCGGACGAGGTTGCTTTACCAATATTCAGCTGCAATTTTACTGCAATTTCAGAACCTTGAATTTTCAACCCTGATGAGGATGTTTCACCAAAGCCAGCGGTCGCATATCTTCCATTTCGACGGTAAGAAGTCAAAAATGAGTCTAGAAATCTAAAACTGCGAGTATACGCCTGTGCAGCATCGCTTTTATCGTCATTGCTGCCAGCAATGCCTAGTATCATTCCAAGTTAGACCACTCAGAATTTAAAACTAAGAAGTACATACCTCCGCCGGCGGCTTTTATCTCTGCAATACAGCGCCGAACCAATGAGCGGTGGAATTTGGCGGCAGTCTCAACTGGCAGTTTGGCAATGAACTCAGCCTGTATTTTTAATAAGTTTCAGTCTCGCTGATATAAAAAAACATCTCTTACATCAATTGAAATCCACACTAAAATATCTGATACTTGAGAAAAGCAAGTATCGTCTTCAGTTCTAAGACAGAAATACCAAAACGTATCTAGGCCCGGTAGAGTGAAATCGCTCGAAGTGGAAGCAATTTCAGCAATGTCTGAGGAGCTAAATTTGTATGAGAAGTAGCTGATAATAAAATCACCGCAGGCGGATGTCAGATAAGCACGCGGGAGAGCTTTGATCTTGCTGAAACAGTAATCTATGAACTCGCAGCGCTAGTTACAAAAAAACTATCAGCATAGGATCAAGTTAAGGGGTCTGCAAATGTGAGCTTACCTGTCTCAAAGCATTCGAAAGAGTAGCGAGTTTGGTCCATAAAGCATCTCTGATTTCACTGTGGTTCAACTCTTGCTCAAACAAAGCATTCCAAATTTGTTCCATTTCAGTGTCATCATCGATGCATTGAGGCAGCAAAGAGAGTAAGTCAGCCAAGCAGTCTTGGCGCAGCATCGCATTCAGTTGGTATAGGCTTGTTGATTGAGGATGCTGTTGGCAGTATGCGGACCAATCTTTAATATTGGCAATCAGAACCTTATCAAAAGAACTATGGCTAATAAGATCGACCAGTGACTGCAATTTGGGAGAATTATCAACCTCTCCTTTGTCAAGATTCTCCAGATACGACTTAATATATGTCAGATCCTGAAGAGAGTCAGGACCAAAAGCTTTAAGTGAGGTGATATGACTCTCAAACAGCCCAGCCTTCGATTGCGCATGAGGCGATATGCTCATGAGCGTGTCAAAGCTACTCGTAAGCACACTCACTAAAACAGCCGGGTTAACTTTCATAGCCTTCTCTTCTTCCAGTGAGACATTTCCTGTCCGTTTGATAATTTGCAACAGGACAATATAAGAATTCATTGGAATAGTAACAGCCGAATGCTCCTTGGTAGCCTTCACCGAATGCGCATGGTATGCATCAACGACCCCTTTGATTAATTTCAGTACAATCTGCTCTAACGTGGTCAGCGGTATCCCCAAAAGCCTATCCATCAACCAGTTCAGCCAGTTTTCAGAAAGCCACTGCGTAATATTGACAAAAATGGTGCATATAGCCTTAAACATTAGAGGATTTTCAGTCGAGACCATTGTATCCCACAGAATGGCCAGATCCCCCTCACTGATGACAGAAAACACAGTAAGGAACGCATAAATAGGGCTACCGAATTGTGTTATTAGGGTGCTATTTGAATCAGAACCCACTAATGATTTGGTAAAGTCCATCGACCACAACAGAATCGCATAGTAAGATGACAAAGCGACTGACGTAGGGGTTGGAGTAGGATTCCATTCCCGAAACGTGGCTTGTAGATCTGCCAAGATAGCTTTCAATCCAGCCAATTTATACTCTGGTCGCGGCGATTGGAAAATTTTAATGAACCAGTAGAACTTGCGGATTTTGATACTGCAGTTTCTAATGAGTTCAAGCTGGTTTTGGTTTGCATTCTTGGCAATAGGTAGCAGCGCTGGATGAGTCTTCATCAAATCGCAGTCAGGATAAAGTAGGGCAATGTAGAATGGATCAGTGAACTTCCCAATGGTAGAGAGAACCAAGGCACGATCGGGAGCGTCAGGCATATCAACGATTCTTGCAAGTGCCAGATCAATTTGCAACACATAGCGTGAGTATTTCTCTACCGGAAAGTGGGAGGTGAATAGATCAGATTTTTCGGAAGACTCTGATAATATGTCGCTGCTGTCATTCTGCGCTAGAATGCGCTGAGTCTCATCCATGTAAAGTGGAATAGACGCAAAAAGCTCTATATGAGGCACGATAGCAGTCAGAACGGTAGCATTGATTGGCTTGCCTGGCCTCATAAGCTCGGTCAGCAGAGCAAAAATTGCGTCGGGCACACCCTCTGCGTCGTAGATTTGTGATAAATTCGAAAACTCCAAACAACTTTCAGGCATGGCAAGATCACACATAGTGTACAAGGGCCTTTCTTGGTCGATCATAAGACAATGAAGTACCGCGACAAAATGTGATGATGCCAAATCAAGATCTGATGTATTGCCCTTCTGTTGCTGCTCTATTTCTTGCTTCAAGATAAGTACAGCGGTGCGTGCTAACGAGGAGTAAAATTTGCTGCAAAGTTCACCGCCTGATTTTTGCCAGAATGCCAATGGAATAGGCTCGCTGGTCAACAGCATTTAGAAACGTACCCAAATCTATTGAAAATATATAAACACTCACCTGCGAAACCACAGATTGACAGCGATATCTGGCAACGAGTGAAGTAATGATGCACTTAGATCACAAAGCCGCTGTTTTTCTTCTTCTGTTGCGTTACATAATCCGGCTAGATATTCATTGATCTCTATCAGCATATGATATGGGTCGAGCCATCTAAAGGCTTCTCTGCATTGCGAGACGTAGTCCTCTAGAGCTTGCGTTGCTGGTTGCTGAGAGTCCACAGCAGACAGCAGCTTTCCTATTACGCTGTGATCATCTTCAGCGTCAGTGAGTTCCGTGAATGCATCTTGAATGTGAGAAGGAGAGGTAGGTTCGATTTCAATCGTTATATGGGCAGCTTCGCTATCAGAAGATCGTTCTGAGACATCAAATACTTGATTCATAGATATCTCTTGAAGATCAAGGCACTCATCATGAGCACTTGACCCGATATTGACGGGATCAACATTGACTTCCGTCACTGTCCTGCCAGAGAAGACAGTTTCTGCATCATGCTCTGATCCGCTTTCCGGTTCAGCCTTCAGTCCCATAGCAAGTCGTTTCCGGGGCTTTTGCTGCTCTAAATCGAGGGACTGTCGGCGACTGGCGTCCAATGACTCTTTTGACATCGATAGCGACGATGCGGATCGATTTAGTGAGAGAGTGGTAGGAGACTGTGGAGCCGAACTCTCAACGTCCTGCTGAGGGCTAGTAGCCATGTCACAATCACCTCCAATCGATTATGAGATACCCTGAGCTTTGTTGACCAGCCGAGGAACGGGGGATAGCCTGTGGCGGAATATTGTTATTATTGAGCGCGACGCGTCAGATCAAGCGCGATTCAATGAAGTTATCCGTTAAACAATCTGCTCATCAGAAATGAAAAAAAAAAGGAACTTGACTATCGAGGTGATAAAAATGTCAATCTTATTATGTGGATTTTATTTCAGAACGATAAATCCCTGTTAATGTGAATTGCGCTATTGATCAGGTTTGTGCTCAGTCCCCATGCCTGGAAAGAGTGACTGAAAGAGCGGCTATAAATGCATAGCGCTTATGCAATTAGGCTTTCAAGTGCGTAATTATTTGTGACTGACTACACTGTGACACTCGCGTTATGATGTGCGATGACGATTTATTATTTTTAATATGCGTTGTGGAGCTTGATTAATCAACGTTCTCAAGTCTGTAACTTCGCGCAGGTGGCGGCAGTAAAATATACAGTATGCTGATGACGATAACAGGGACTCATAATCTCCAATGTTGCGATTGCTAGAGAAGGCCCTCCGACAAAGCCATGCTTGCTAGAAAGAAATGTGAGCGGTTTCCTATTCGCAAACATGAGATCCTGAGATCCATGCTAGGTACATTATAGTGACAAGTTCTGCCGCGTTGCTGATATAATTGTGAACCGTAGCACAAACAAGCAGTACCAGGTCGTTATTTCGATTATGCAAATATAAAAGAATTTCTCCGAACAAAACAATCGATATATCTTATAACCTACTGCCTACATTATCAACACACTCCGCTCCGGAGAACCACCATCGGACAACTCCTTCGGTGCAGACGGACGGTATTTCGCCTACCTTGATCCGCTCTGCTATGATCATCCTGGTACCTTTCACACTGTCCAGCCAGAAATTCATTTTTTCCACAGGTACACATGCTAGAACAGCATCCACAAACAAGCCCGTGAGCAGACTAGCGTTTGGGCCCTCACTGATCAGCCGTCTGATAGCTGGAACCAAAACGTCTTCGCCAAATGTAGGAGCCGCTGATGATAAAACACCGCATCCAGGAGTAAAGGCGCTAGAAAGAGATTTCACGGCGGCAGTTAATTGCCTATTAGAAATAATTTTAGACTTGTAAAGTGCAATCACTGAAGGCAAGTAGGTACTGTGAATGTATCGCACATTTTCGTCAGCCAGAGCTGGGATAAAAAGTGATGCTAAAAATACAGCATGCGCAGCTTCATGTATAGCGCGCTTTATTGTGCTGAGAGAGGAGGTATTGGCAGCAGCTATGATTTTCTGCGCGGGCCGTACAGTTTTTGAAAGCGCTGCGAGAGGCAAGGGAGACGATGCGGGCGATGATAGCAAGATCTTTTCGGCGGTATTTAGCTCGAACAGAAGCTCTGGATCATACTGTGTGTTTTGTAGGTCAGCTATTAAATCTTCTATGGGCGGGCACCGACTTGATAGCAGAACGCCGACGGCAGCACTGTGCAGATAAGATTCGGCGGCAAATCCTCCTACTGCTATGCTGTATATTGTCGTCGAGAGATTGCGTAATATTAAAATAATGCGCTTGCTAATCTCGACCTCTGCTAGATCTTGATAAGCAAATAAATACCACTCTCTAGACGCTCGGGATTGGATGCCGTCAACAAGACCAGTAAGAATCGCAATCAGTCCAAACGTAGTCTCCTTAGACGCTTCGGTATGACGCATTTGTTCCGATTCGGCTTCTAAAATAGCCAATGGCAGTAATGACGATTGTATATTGGCAGAACTAGCCATGAATCGGTACAAATGACTGATGAACTGTGAAATTGGACCGGCATGTGATCTCACGTCGGGGTGCATGATTGATGCAAGCAGTACCTTTGATAGAAGTGATACTAATTCTGGTGAAACATTTATTCTTGATCTAAATCTCTGCTCAGTACTAGAGTATGCAATAGTTGAGCAGATGGAAAATGTAATCGGATCGTGGACTTTTGTTGTATTGTGCGAGATAATATTTAACAAGTCGACGAAGGCGGCCTGGGCCTCTGGCATAGATCCAACAATAGGTGATGCTGACATCAGTCCCGCTAAGGCATATATGCCACGATCAGGAAAATGAGAGCACGTAATAATACCCGTGATTGCAGCAAGCGCGAACAGTGAGAGATCCTTGTCAGTCGAGTGGCCTATTGATGCCTTACTGTTGACACGTGAGCGCGCAGCAGTTCGAAACGCCTCGTACACATGTAGTCCCACCGGATGCACAGAGCCAGCAATAGAGGTATCATAATAGTCCGGCCATATAGCTGGCGAAAGAAGGATCATACGCGTCAGGGCAGCGATATCGCGCGCATATGTGAGAGAAGGAAGTAGATGAACGCAGTCGCTCAGTAATGGTAGAGTACTTGCTGAATCAGGTGCGGGGAACTGCAGTGCCAGAAGCAGTGCTGTTAGCTGCTCGGCCGCAGCCTCAGCAATAAAATCCATTCCGAATTGCTAGCAGCGAGATCCAGATGAAGTGCTGTTGCATTAGGAACCGAGGCGTCTGGCCGCCTTCGGAGAGGTGGGGCAAGCGAGGATCATTGTGTGACTTAGTGATTTTGTGATTCATACCAACCCGAATGAGACGCACGGGCACTTTGCTCCCAGGCACCGCATCGCGAACGTCATCTGCGATTACACGTAAACATAGACGCCCACAGCCGCACTAAATGCACTAACCACCCGCCCATTCCTCTCACCATTCCTCTTGTCACCTTCTTATCTTACCACGGTCTCCACTGGCTCATCTCTTCTCTGCCTCTTCGCGGCCCCCGACCATGCAGCAAGAGTCTCTGCCATTGCTGACGAGCCGGTCGCCGTCGCAGCAGCCGGATCCCGAAGTATCTCCGGCTCCTGAAATACCGGCTCTCCAATTCAATCAAGCTCAGCAGGGTCTCCGCGTTGACTTACACTCCCCCGGTATCACGCCTCGAGTTCTTCATACGCCTTATAGTTCTCTCACACCTGGTACCCGTGTCCAACTTTCGGACATGTTCGGGGCCAGCCCAGAGCGTACAAGGTCGCCTCGTCCTTCTGCCGACTACGAATCAGGACGCTCTACTCCTGTCTCCGGAGGCTCGGCACCATCGATAGCCCTGTCAGGTATTGCCCATTCGCCAGCCGACGCAAGCAACCGTACCTGGTATGACGACTTTACCACCATTGACTGGGTACATGACTTCATCAAGGAGTCTTATCGGGTGAAATGGCTACGCGACCTTCCTGGGATCCGTGGTCGACTGCAACGTATGCGATACGCTTCTCAAGGCTGGATCCTTGTCTCTGTGATTGCCACATCAGTGGCTATAATTGCGTACTTGACTGAAATAGCAGAGACTCGTATCTTCGACTGGCGGGAAGGATATTGTTCGTCCAAATGGTACGCTTCTCAATACCAATGCTGCCTAGGTAGTACGGAGACGTGCATCTCCTGGGTGCGATGGAATATCGGTTTTAGTGGAGCAGGCTTTTTAGACTATGCTTTATTTATTGTTTCTTCAATCATTCTGGCAGTGTGTGCCGTCCTTTTGACTCTCACGACTGCAACGAGCCGTCCATTCGTGAGAACACAGGGCCATAACTCAGATTTGCCCGGTTCATCTACGAATGCCAACATTAACGATGGCGCTCCTGTGTCTGTCGGAAAGCATGCCTCAGGTCACGGCTCAGCTCATATGCCTCAGGCCGTCATGTATACTGCAGCTGGAGGCGGCGTAGTCCAGGTATATCTCCTTAATCCTTTTTGACAGCGTTGGATCTAACAGTCAACTTTTGCTTTAGGTCAAAACTATATTGTCCGGATTTGTTATAAAGAAATTTTTGGGTTCATATACATTATTTATCAAGTCTATTGCCTTGGTATTTGCCATTTCATCGGGTCTGAATGTGGGAAAAGAAGGGCCATATGTGCATATAGCTGCTTGTGTGGGTAACATTGCATGTCGCCTTTTCGACAAATTCAGCAATAATGATGGCAAAAGACGTGAGATTATTTCTGCTGCTACTGCTGCCGGCGTTGCAGTTGCTTTCGGATCGCCATTAGGCGGTGTATTGTTTGCGCTTGAAGAAGTATCTTATTATTTTCCACAGAAGACTTTATTCAGATCATTCTTGTGTGCTGTGATTTCTGCTCTCGTTTTAAAATTTTTGAATCCCTATGGAACCGGCAAGATTGTGATTTTTGAGGTATCTTATAGCCACGACTGGCACACATTTGAGTTCTTTGTATTTGTTTTTATTGGTTTTTGCGGTGGAGTTCTTGGTGCTCTCATTGGCATTATAAGTGACTGGTACGTCTACTATTATTCTTCGGTTACTGGTGGTACTGACTGGTTGCATAGGTGGGGTAAGAAAATTAAGTCTGTTAGGCGTGGACATCCTGTTTTAGAAGTTGTCGGAATGGCTGCTATCACCGCGATGATTTCTTACTTCAATGAATACACGAAGAAGGCCCCGACAGAGCTTCTATATGATCTTGCTCGTCAATGCGATTATAAAACAGCGAGGGAGCCTAGTGATCTGCTGTATGAGAATAACGAGCTGCTCTGTCCAGAATCTGTGGATATGTATTCACGGTCAATTTGGATTCTAGTAGTTGCTTTGATCATCAAGCTACTGTTGACGTCCATGAGTACTGGACTGACAATTCCTTCCGGTTTGTATGTGCCGTCGATGGTCATTGGAGCACTTTTTGGTAGAATGATTGGATTGTCGGTCCAGTTACTCCAATTTCACCATCCCAGTTTGTTTCTTTTCAGTTCGTGCCCTGTTGGAAGTACGCCGACCGATTGTACAATTTCTGGTGTATATGCTCTGGTTGGTGCTGGTGCTGTGATGGCAGGGGTAACTCGAATGACAGTCACATTGGCCGTTATACTGTTTGAAATCACTGGAAGTCTCGATCATGTGCTACCTATCTCTGTAGCTATTTTGGTTGCAAAATGGGTGGCACAAATTCTAGAGCCGGAGTCATTATACGATAAGTTGATGCACGACAGTAATTTCCCATTTTTGGATAATCAGCGGACTCCAGGATTTTCAGCTACCTTGCATGAAGTTGTCCCAAAAGCCACAATATCAGCCAATAGTCCTGTCATTGATGTTACTGACTCGTCTTACGTATCAGCTGCGGTTTTGCGGGCAAAATTGACGTACCTGCAAGGGCTCGGCGAATTTGACGGGTCGTTACCAATCTTGCGGTCACAAGCACTGGTGGGACTACTGCCTGTTCCAGAACTTGAGTTTGCGCTAGATAAAATCAAGGAAGGTACCGCTGCAGCTAATTCTGTGGTATATACCGATTTAGCGGAACTAGAGGACAGCGATGAGCCACTCTGCCATATTTCTGCTGATGACTACGAGATCCAACAGTTCTACAATGACAGATCGCGACATAAACACTATAAACGCAAAGTCAAAGCTGGCGATATTGACGGACGTCGCGAAAGAGTCGCATCAGATACGGCTAGTGCAGTTACCAGTGTCGAAATAGCCGATCTGACGCCTTTTGTTGATCGGGCCCCGATTAGTTTAGATATCAACTCACCTCTTGCAATGGTTCATTTGCTATTTGTCAAGATGGGTTTACGGATGGTGTGCGTTTTAGAAGATGGGAAATTTTGGGGAGTCTTGCATAAGAAGCGTTTTATTGATTACTGCCGATTTGGTGAGGATAACATGACTACTTGGTTCTAGATTGCTTGTTTTATGATATTTAGTTCGTGACCTTATGAAACATATGAGGAAGAGTTATTTGATGTGACGACATATAACTAATGAATCAGCTATTGATAAACTCGGTGTTGTGTAGATAAAGAGTACTCAGTCACGACATCTTACGAACTGAGCGAGCATCATTGCGTGCTTCCTATGCCTATGTGGCTAGAATGTACACCAAAGCTCAAATGTTTGCTTGCTGAACTTTATCATGCTGTGGCGAGCCGGATTTACGCGCAGTAAATGCAATATGTAGTCAGATGTAAACCAAGTCAGAATTGTTGACGAAGTAGCCAATTAGACGATCCCGGTGTGGAACTCTCACCGGTGTAGAGAGCAAAGCCTGCCTTTTCTAAGGAAAAATATGTCACTGCATCAGACCTACTAGCTTGCACAGCACGAAATGACATGAAATGATACCAATTGATGACCAATCTCCTGTCTATAAATCTTGGTGATCGCTGGTCAATAAGCAGAACAGCTTAATTGCAAAACAGATGGAAGTAGTAGATCCTGTTTAGTAATATTCGTTTAGTTCTTGAATCGAGACCCTGCATTTAACTAGAGCGTCAAACGCCCGGCTAAAGTGCTTTGCGAAGTAATGTGGCGTTTTCAGCTAGCTGGTTTGCGGAAGTGGCTGGCGTTTTATCTGAGCACCAAAGGCGGCAACTTAATCTCCGTCTTGTCTAGCTTTAATACCGCCAATAGCATCGAAGTCGTTATCGAGGCAATATATATACCTAGTGCTGATATCAGACAAAAGCTGCCAGATCTTCGACTGCCACATTGCTGACTTAAAATTATATAAAAATTATCATATCAAGCCATCCTGCAAACAGAACTCGCTTTCTAACTTCTGGTCGCATTGTCCGTGCTTTCGCATTCGCTTTGTTCGCATGGTCAGTGCTTTATAAATCCGGAGTTCGCTACTGTATCTTCAAAAAACGTCATGAGGGCCATCTTCTTGCTAATATTTTGCTGCTCTTATTGGTCCACGCGCATTCACCATATTTTACCTGGCCGCAATACTTCACCCTCTCTACGCCGTAGGAATATGCCGGAAGACTCCCCTGAACCTCAAGGAATAGCAATAATGAAACGAATACAAAGCTATGTAACGACTAATACATTGTACAATTCAATTATCTACAATTGATACTCGCAATTCACCGTTAGTAAGAAACGTCCCGTACATTGAATAAATATCCAATAATTACAGGAATCGAAGCGAAGGCAAAATTGGCCGTTCGCAGAGTCTGAGACAAGGTGGAGAGTGCTTATCCCGGCGCCGTTTCTTATCGGTTGCAATCCCAATCACTGGCGGCCAAGTCTCAGGATTCTTAGGGCTTGGACAGTAGTCACAATTTTCTACATCCAATTATGATAGTAATGAATTTTCGTTGTTAAAAATTCCGATGGGAGATGATGACTCGGTCTCTATATATGTTTTCAATACCCCAGCAATCGGTGAACGACGTGCGGCATGATAAGGTCGTAGTTGCGAATAGCGTCCCGCCGCATAACAGGCTCAGGTCCCGAAGATTGCAGCGCAAGAACTCTATCTTTGCCGTCGTATTTCCTTCCGTGGGCCGCATTGGCCACTCTCAATTGCGGGAGCGGAAGCTCGGTCGCCGTTGTCTCGACGCCTCTTCTCTCGGCCGATGAAACTTTAGAAGCTACTGCTGGTATCATCGACGCGTGAAATGACACCTTCGTAGATACAAAAGTCAATGAACAATTGCCTGTAGCGATAGGGAACTCAGAAGACGATTCGGAAACTCAATTTCGCGGAGTATCTACGAGCGGCTTGCCCGGGTACCTTAACGCCCGGGAGATGTTAAGCGGTCACAAGTGCGCCAAGTGTCTTGCGTTATCATTTCCAGTATGCCGATAATGACTGCAAGGCGTCGGCAGTGGAGCCGTATACCCGGGAGCTTTCTGTAACGGTTTGTGTGCAACTTCCGTACCCTATATCATCTCAACTGCAAATTAATAGATGTTTAAATAGAAATAGTTTGTTTGTGGCAATCGATTAGGCTCTCTGCTAAGAGGAGAGGTTTCCGAAGTACTGTGCGCTGTCAGAGTTCGCGATAGCAGGGGTACTAAGCTCTATCAGTCAAAGTAGGTACCTTCAATCAGCAATATTTTGCCCCGTCTGCAACTAGCTATCAAGCCTATCAAGCATATTGTATAAGATGAGGCCATCGCCCTGCAACTGTCATTGCCTTCTCCACCCCTTTTTATACTTTCTGTCGGCGATTTAACGACTGATATTTGCAGTCATTAAGAAACAGACCGTATGTATTTGGGACACCTTACGGGCCATATCCTACGATGAACTAACTATGGATAGATGGCCACTGTAATAGAGCTTAAGGACACTTCAACGGAGTCCGTCTCGAGCGGCACCGACTCCTGCGACGAAAAGAAGGTTACCTCTGTCTTTGCCGCTGTCGAGCTCGACAATGAGCGGCAGTATCAGCATGACGTTGTTATCGAGCGTATGCGTGAGAGCGGAGACATGGACGACATTTTGGCTGAAGGATATGCGGACTTTTTTATCGAAAAGTTGCATAAGATGTCCTTTGCTGAGGCTCTGGATGTGTTGCAGTACTCTTTCGAGTATCATAATACTGATATCAACTTTCCCGAGGCTACCTTGGCTCGAATTACAAAGCTTCTTCAAGGTGAAGAGGCATATGGACTAGGCCCTGAGCTGTATGATTTAGACTTACGTCTTGAGGCGTCGCTGATGAAGTACCATTCGCCTTATCCTGAGGTCCGGTCCGTTTGTGCCCCTACCGATGATCCGTCTATTCCTGTTGAGACGTTCCGTGCCTACGTTATCGGTCTTTTTTGGGTTGCCGTTGCTAGTTTCGTTAACCAGTTGATTTATTTCCGACAGCCTTCGTTCTCTCTTACTTCTCAGGTTGTTCAGCTTTTACTTCTTCCTTGCGGTCAGTTTGCTGCCAAGGTCATTCCTTCTTATAAGGTCAGGATTTGGAAATGGTCTTTCGACACTAATCCTGGTCCATGGACTTTCAAGGTATGCTGCGTCTTGAATTTATTTACTTGGATTATTTTCTAACCAAAACAATGCATAGGAGCAAGTACGTTCTCTTCATTTTTTTGCAGTCACTGGCTGCATATGGCTACACTACTATACATTTAAGATATCTAATATAATTTATAGTTATTTGCTACCATTTTTACCAATGTCGGCTCGCAAAATTCTGTCTGGGGACAGTACGCGCCTGTTATTCGCGAGGGTCTTTTCTATGGACAGGAATGGGCTACCTTTGATTTCACAATCTGCATCAGCATTGTCTGCCAGTTCTTTGGTCTTGGAACCGCTGGTCTCCTGCGCCGATTTTGCGTCTATGAGAGTAAGGCAGTATGGCCCACTTTACTTCCCACCTTGCAGTTGAATCGTACTCTTCTTCTTCCTGAGAATAAACGACTCATCAACGGATGGAAGATCACTAAGTATAAACTCTTCAATATTTTGCTTGGTTGCTCCTTCTTGTATTTTTTCGTCCCTGATTATCTGTTTACGGCATTGAGTATGTTCAACTGGATGACTTGGATTGCGCCGAACAATAAGAACCTGGCATTTGTTACCGGTTCCAAGATTGGTATGGGTTTCAACCCTATTGTTTCATTTGACTGGTCGGTTATCAACTATGCCAACTGCTTAGTTGTTCCTTTCTTTACTACCGCCAACCAGTATTTTGGCGCTATTGTTGGTGCTCTTTGCTGTCTTGGCCTGTACTACTCCAATTTCAAGTGGACGGGCTACTTGCCGCCCAACACAAGTACTATTTACGACAGATTTGGAGCTACCTACAATCTCTCAAATGTGCAGTCCAACGGGGTTTTTGATCATGCCAAGTACCAGACGTACTCGATTCCTTACGTCTCTGCAGGTTACTACATGTATCTCTGTGCTTCCTACGTCGTCTATACATTCGCCTTTGTTTACATTTTGATGGGTGAATACCACACTTTTAAGTCTGCATTCCAAGGATTCTGGGCTAGTTTGAAGGACAGAAGAAAATCTACCTACGCTAGCTATCGTGATCCTCTATCGGTCATGATGAGAGAATACAAAGAAGTTCCGGATTGGTGGTTCGTTGTTATTTTAGCTTTGACATTTGCTGCTGCTCTTTTGGTTATGCGCTATTATCCTACTAGCATGCCTGTCTGGGTAACTATTGTCATTCTTCTCGTGGCTCTAGCAATGCTTATTCCTTGCATGGTGTTATACGCTACTACCGGCTATTACATGTCCACCAATATGTTGGGAACTATTCTTGGAGGTTACATGGTCCCTGGTAATGGTGTTGCGTGTGTCTTTGTCCGTGCTCTTGGTTTCTGCGTTGAGGATCAAGCGGAGACTTACGTCGGAGACCAGAAACTTGCTCACTACGCCAAGCTTCCCCCTCGTGCCGTCTTCCGCGCTCAAGTACTGGCCACTGTGGTCATGATTGTTACCACTTCCGGGGCTATGGAGATTGCTCACGGACTCGAGGACTTTTGCAGCTGGACCCAAGGCGCCAGATTTTACTGCGCGTGGTCTCACAGTATTTATTCTGGAACTTTGCTCTTCGGTGTCGTCGGTCCTGATCGTATTTTCAACACCTTGTACCCTATGATCAAGTGGTGTTTCCTCATTGGTGCCGCTGCCGCTCCTCCCATCTACTATATCCGTCGCAGATTTCCTCACTACCTCCGCTACATCCATCCCGTTCTCATTCTCGGAGGTGTTACCAAGTAAGTTATCTGCGAAACCCCTACTGCTACAAGAAGTTATAGTTAACACTGCTCTTTTAGATTCGGCTCCAACTATAACTTGTCCTACTACACCGAAGGATTCTACATGTCTTTCATCTTCATGTACTATGTTCGCACTCGTTATTTAGCCTGGTGGTCAAAGTACAACTACATTATTTCCTGCGGTCTTACAGCCGGTATTGCTTTCTCCGGAATCTTGATTTTCTTGGCTTTGCAGTACAGACCAAAGACATTGACATGGTGGGGAACTACTGTTCAGTCTTCTGGTATCGACGGTCTTGCTAGCGCCTCATTGCTGGAAGTCCCAGAAGGTGGTTACTTTGGCATTTCGGAGGGCCAATGGACGTAAAAATCGATTTCTAGTGTGTTTGTAGCTTCGCGTTCTAGTCTGTAACCGGTGCCCTTTTATTGTTAATGCAGTAGTGTTCTTTTTACTTTCAAACCAATATGTCCGTAATTATTCTGTGTAGGTGGAAGCTAGAAATGGAGCTGTCTCAGTGATATTCGCCTCACTGAACAGTTCAAAAATCGAACCCCTGAATTTTAGCGCGTGAGATTTGTGAGCGGCTCAGTTTTTTTTTGTTCACTGCATTGCATCAGTTCGCAGACTTATTAGACTACTTCTTTATCCTTTGCATCCATAGACATCCGTGCACTTTGACTTCCGGTTATGAATAAAGATTTTTTTGATTGTCAATAAATCCGGTTTCGTGGTTTAATGGAGAAACTACCCTCCTTTGCGGCCTTCTTGCTTGCAAACGAGATTGACGTCTCTCCCAATTTGGAGTTTACTTACACGCCCGCGCGCGGGTATCACATTCTTCTCTCGTCTAAATCAAAAAAGGCAATACGATCTGGCACAGTTCTAGCACGGATACCTAAATCGGCGGTGCTTAGTGGAAGTTCATCAGCAATTTGCAATCTATTAGGCGATGAGCAACAAGGCTCCACCGCTGGCTTAGTACTATCATATCTTGCGGAGCGAGCGGTTGGTGAGCGATCGCCATGGTTTGCATATTTATCAATGCTGCCGAAATGCGAGGATTCTTGTTTGCGATTTTGGAATTCCTCGGAGCGCGAATGGATTAAAGGGACGGACGCTATCGAACTGTTGCAAGCAGCAGACGCTGATTTGCACGCCATGTTTGACGAACTTGTGGCCCCATTTTATAAGGAAAATGAAACAGTCTTAAAGAGATTGATTGGATTTAAGTCAGATCTTGAATGGAATCAATTTACGAGTCGGAAGACGTTTTACGAAGCGGCATCTGTTGTTGCTGCTCGCTGCTTTGAAGTCGACGCATTCATTGGCCTGGGCCTTGTTCCTGTTGCTGACCTTTTCAATCACTCGGACGACGAAGATATTAGATTTGAAAGTCAATTCGAGGTATGCGAAGCATGTGGATCAGGCACGTTTTGTGAACATGACGCGCAAACCGTGAAAAGTGCCGCTGGAGGTAGTGACGATGAAGATGAAGAATTGGATCCAATGGATGTCGATTACGATAGCGATGTTGCTCCGCCTCTGGAAAATTTAGCAGTTGAGGAGGATGGGTTTTCAGACGAGAGTGGTGATTCCGATGGCGAAGAAAAACCAGATACCTGTGATATAGTTACGAGAAAAAGGATACCAGCTGCTATGGGTTTATTCAAGCAGAATCGAGAGCTGTTCAATTCTTATGGTCCTTTGAGTTCGGCCCATTTACTCGTTAAATATGGATTCGTGTTAAGAAATAATTCGCATGATTACATTTCGTTAGAACGGGAAGTACGGATATTGTTCAAAGAACTGGGAATTATGTGGCATGGTGACCATGATGATAGCATTGATGGAAAAGACGATGACAAAGTGCATGTGGAGACCGACGGTAGCAGTCATGAGGTGGCTGACAGTGGTCATTTAGAAGACGATGAAGCTGCTAATGGGGAATGGGAAGACGATGACAGCGGAAGCGGAAGTAGTCAATCCGAAGATAAGGATGGCAGTGACCAGGATGACGAGGACGATGAAGAGGACGATGATGAGGAACCCAAGATTGACAATCAAGGTCGGTTCAACATACATATATGGGACCGAGTAGTTATTGCCTGTAAGGCAGCAAACAATGAGAGCTTGGATTCTGATAGTATTGAATTCAATCATGACGCGCTGAGCCTCCTGAACAACGCGCCGAAGAGACTGCTGTCAAACCAATCGAAGAACGCGCGTCCAATCATTGGTACATTGCTACTTCTCATAGAGCGCCGACAAGGAAAGTATCCTGACGGCGGCTTAACTTCCGATGAATATAGCTATATGCTATCTGCTGAGGTCTCAACAGTCAATCTAAGTGCTGCAGATAGTAAGCGGAGGATGGCAATGACAGTTTTGGCTAATGAAAAGCAAATGCTCGAAAGGGCAAAAAAGAGGTGTGAAATTGCTTTAGGCAAATAATAGCGCATAATCATATTATTATTGGATCGATGGTTCATAAAAGCACATATTCTATAATGCAATCTTGTCTTGCATTCTCATTTGAATAACATGACGGCGGTAGAAGAACTTCACGTTTAGTAGTATTTTCCCTTCAATGCAGGCGAGTAGGTATATCCAAGATATCCTTCCTTAGCCTTGTTGATGTAGAACGTACTTCTATCATATGGATCTAACTCCATGTTTTCCTTATACTTTGCAACCAAATCTGGATTTGACAGGAAATGTCGGCCAACAGCAACAATTGAGTTAGGATGAGATGCAGCATACTCTCTTGCGGTTTTGGGATTGTATCCACCAGCGGTGATCCACACACCCTTCCATAGCTTTCTAAATGGTTCAGTAGTGTCTCCTTCCTCGGGAACTTGATCGTTATTTCCAGCCGCTCGAGGTTCAACCATATGCACATAAGCCAATCCAGGGAACTTCTCCTGCAACTGCTCAATGAAATACGAAAATTGAGGATAAGGGTCTTTCATTCTCATAGCTTGAACTTTGGAAAATGGGGATAGTCTGATAGCAACGTTTTCGGCGCCAATTGCTTCAACACATTTGGCAACAACTTCCAATCCAAATCTGGCCCGCTTCTCAATAGACCCGCCGTATTCATCGTTTCGCAAGTTCGTGACGTCCTCCATAAATTGGTCAACCAAATATCCGTGGGCTCCGTGAATCTCAATTCCGTCAAATCCAGCCTTCATAGCATTTCGAGCGGCAATGCCGTATTCCTCTACCATTTGCTGAATTTCATCGATAGTAAGTGGTCTCGGCTTCGGTCTATCGGGCATTTGCACGTCACTTGCACTAAAGACATCAGTTTGTTTCACGCCTGGATTAACTCTTCCCAAGTTCCATATTTGAAGGAAAATTACTCCTTTCTTCGCGTGCACTGCGTCTGTAACTTTCTTCCATCCAGCAACATGCTTATCGGTGTAGATACCAGGAGTATTAAGATACCCGCCACCCATATAGCTGACATCTGTAGCTTCAGCAATCACTAGCGTCCCGGGAACAAGGCATCGCTCAGAGTAATACTGAGGAGCGAGGTTTTCATTGGGAGTTCCATCATCATCGCAGCGATAACGAGTAACTGGGGGAAAAGCAAGTCGGTGACCCAGTGTAGCTTTTCCGACCTTGATAGGAGTGAACAATGCCTCTTCTGACATTCCGAAAACAAATTATATAAGCGCTATTTAGCCGCAAAAAGCAATTGAACTGTGAGAAATCAATTCAGCTGAGGAATAAGGGAATTCCATATGAGAATGCAGTCGGAACAAGTGTTCACGGACCACGAGATTATCAATTAAATACGAATACGAGATAACAGCTTCATTTATTCTAGATATCAAATTGAACTGCTCGCTGCGATTACGTTTGACTCGATTATAGCATTCTTATTCGTTACTTATAGTACTGGGCCAATATTTATTTAATTCAGAATTCAAAGAATCGCCGCGCGCGAGAAAGTGACGTCAATATGAGAGTAGAAATATAGGATCTCTGATACTGCATTCATCAGGCTACCACACTCGTATCTTTTAAGGTGATTATTCAATGGCATATCCTACTCAAATCACACAATAATACTAATATACAAAAAATTCCTTGGAATTTTCCCCCATGTAAAAATATCACTCCAAAAGAAAAAAAAAGTGCCTCTTAAATCATGTACAAACAGCTACGGCAATAGAGGTCTGCCGTCAAGCCAGACGTAAACACTTCAGGTTCATATCCAATCAAACCAGTCGAGTTCACACAGCGGGTAGCGCACCGAGAAGTTAAAGAAAGGAAATTCATCTTCTTCTTCTCTTATTATATACCATCGCTAATGCTTTAGCCTAACAAAGGAAGAACTCCGGTGTAGTTGTAAAACTCCAACATCTCTTTACAAAGCATAGAGTACCATTCAGATGGTTCCCACTATATATAAAGTTAGCTAGGTTTTAAAAGCTTTCGTTAGAAATTTCCAGGCGCGTACCTCATTGCAGCCTTTACGACAGTGCTTGTCAGGCATGGGTTTCTTTGTTGTGAAATGCACAATGACAGCTTCTGGCCATAAAGCATCCCATGTCCGTCGATGATGCTGATACATAATAAGATTAAAATTAAATTTATATGGAAGTGCATGAAATCTAAAACGGAAGTATGCGTTCAGAAAAGCTTGGTCGGCGTCATTCGGTTTGTGCATGTTAGGATCTGAGACTGCAACCACCATGTTGTTGAATTCTTCCATCGAAGGCCGGAAGGTGATAACACCAGAGTTGAATCGTGTATCCGTTAAAATATCCCACCATGTGTCAGGAGTACCGGCAATTTCTGCAAATACAGTCAATAAAAACTTGCCCAATGCTGCAGAAAAAATTAGCTCACCTCCTGGCTGATCAAATAGCTCAGCAATCGATCCTTTACATAGTGTATCGGCGTCAATGAAAACAATTCTCTCGTAGTGGGTGTATGACCACAAGTACAGCTTATTCAAATTGTATCGATGGTACGGTCTGATTTTTCCCTTATCGACGCCTTCAAACTCGAGATCCTTTTCAACCATAACCTTCCAACCAACGCGTTCAAGCCGTGTAATATTTTGAGATGTGACGGCTTCTTTTCCCTCTGTTCGCACCAGTAAAATGAGTTCGGCGTCAAGAGCCTCCAAGTCGTTATGCTTTTGAAGGGTATATCCCAGCATCATAGCATACTGCGTAAATCGAGCAGTCATCACACTTGAAGCAATAGCATATTTAGGTGTGCGCTTTATCGTTATATTTGTTGGAATCTCAAGAGGCGTATATGGGTCGGACATGTTGATTGCTGCTGACCTCATATGAGGAGGACGCCACGCGTCAGACCTTTCATGTATACTCGACGATGATCCTATAGAGCAGTATAAGTCATCAACTGCAAACTAACAGGCTAATGTAACTGGCGAAAAGGATACTTACTGTGCAATGTGATGAGCGCGACGATCAATGCAACTAGCAGAACCGCCGGAAGCGTTAAACGTTTGAGGGTCATATTGTACAGGAAATTAGACTTTAGAAGGCTATTATCATAAGCTATGAGAATGTGTCCGATATAGGAACTGAATAGCAAGGCTAGAACGCGTCAGCAAAGAAACGCGCAAACCAGACGACGGATATTCAAAGGGGTAGGGCGGCATGTTTGCAGAGTAGTAAAACACAAAGTTTATTTTTTGCCGAGTTTGGTTTGATATTTGGGCTTAATAAACCCCGACGTTTCACAAATTACGACAATTCCACGTCTACAGGAAAGCATCGGGTAAGGACGAGTTGGATATTACCGTTGCTCTAACTATCTGCTACCTAATACAAACTATGAAATCGAGCGGACTTAGATTCGTTGCTGTTTCTTCAGCGTGACGCGTTCATTTGCAGGCTACGTCTGCCAAAATTCATTTTCCCCGTCGTCAACCAACAAGTTAATTTAACGCCGTTAGAGCTAAGATAATGAAGCAAATAAAGCTTGGAATACTGCAAACGTCTTCTCGCATGTCCCTGTAACGTTCTCAGCCTCCGCACGCGTCCGCTGCTTCACGCCCTTAAATTTTACCCTAAACCTTTGACTAAGAAAACTGCCGCTTTCAGCACAAATTCGATTGTCAGAAAGGTCTTGGAAGGATCCGATTTGCTTATCTAATCGTAGGGCTTGATCTAACCTCAGTTCATCGGATTGATTCAATTTGCTCCCACTTAGCATCACGGCCTACTCCCCACTGTAAGACCACTCGACGTACTTCACGGCTATATATTTACACTCAATCACTCACAATGGCCCCTACGATTGCAATTACCGGCTCAGCGAGTGGTATCGGAGCCGCTATCGCCAAGCTCTATGCTTCAAAGGGATACAATCTTGTTCTATCCGATTCCGTTCCTACAGTCCTCAAGAGTACCACAGAATACCTCCAGTCTCAATTCCCTTCCGTTGAGATTCTGTCTCAGTTGACTGATGTTAGCAAGCTTTCTGAACTTGAAAGTCTCCGCGATGCTGCTCTTGCCAGGTTCAAGACCGTCGATATGGTCGTTCTTAACGCCGGTGTCCACGGCGATTATAAGACTGAGGAGTTTGGATGGTGGGGAAACCCGGAAGGCATGAGAAAGCTGTTTGATGTCAATATGTTTGGTGTCATTAACGGAATCTCGGCATTCTTACCTTCTCTTCGCTCGCAGGCTAAGAGCGGAGCTACTTCGCGCGTCGTCATCACCATTTCCAAGCAGGGAATCTCAAATCCTCCCGGGAACCCTGCTTATAATGCTTCCAAAGCCGCTATTCGCTTCTTGGGTGAGCAATTGTCGTATGACATGAAAGACGAAAATGTCAAGGTGCATATGCTTGCTCCTGGATGGACTTACACCGGAATGGTTGGTGGTTCTTTGGGAATATACATTGACTCCGTCCACGGCGCTAAGAAGCCGGCTGGTGCCTGGACTCCTGATCAGGTTGCTGAATACATGGAGCAGGGAATTGCTAAGGAGCACGCTTTCATTATTTGTCCTGACAACGAGACTTCATCCGAGACTGACAATATCAGATTCGAATGGACTGCGGGTGATATTACTGTTCCTCGTATGCCCCTTAGCAGATGGAGACCAGAGTACAAGGAAGAGTACGCTGCTTTTGATGCCGCCCGAAGAAAATAAGCGGTTTCAGTCTGCGAGGATTAAAATGGCGAAATATTTTTCATATAGAGCACTGTAATTTATATATAGTCTTTATGCGATAAACAATAGATTTACTCAGTTTCTTTCTCACCCTCATATGGTATCTCAGCCTGGGGTGTCAATCTGAAAGCATGTCGACGGCTTCCATCTTGGCCCGCCCAATCTACCAAAGCAGAGTGCGACGCCCGTCTATTGTCCCAGACAGTAATGGAACCCGGTTCCCAAGATGCGCGGACCTGGATATCAGCAGCACGACTGGTGAAATCGTATAGGAAATTCAAAATTGCATCAGATTCCTCACGCTTGAAACCCTTAATATACCGCGAAAACTGAGGATTGACAAATATCGATTTCTTTTTCGTAACAGGGTGTTCGCGAATCAAAGGATGGAAATTCTCAACAGGTTCGCGACGAACGACGCCGCCAGCACTGCGCGACGCATTCGCTTGAGCTACTCCAGAGTGCAGGACTTCAAGCCCATAAAGACCTTGACGGAACTTCTTCGACAAACGATAGTACGCTTCTTGAGTGTCGGTGAAAATTGTATCGCCGCCAGTGTCCGGACCATCGAGAAGTCCTAAGAATGTGGTTCCTGGAGGTTGTCGCTCATAGGTTACATCAGAATGCCATGCAGCCGAACTAATGTGTTCTTGGAAAAAATCGTGCTCAGAGGCCTTCGCAGACGCGGATCTGTAGACGAGATGAACCTCCGGATATCCGCTCGGTGCGCCGGACGTAGGATGGATATGATTACGACCAAAATGGGAAGCGTAGTCAAGTAACCAGTCGATGGGCTTATCTTTAAGATCTTGCTCACGAAAGACGACAACACCGCGCTCAGCCACAAATCGTGCAAGTTCATCCTTTCCAGCTGGCGACAGCTCGGAAAGTTGAACACCTCTGACTTCGCTTCCGAACTTTGGGGTCAGAGACTTCACTTTGAGATTCTCATTCGACTTTGAGAGTAAATTGGGGAACGAGGGATCAGCTCTTAAGCCAGGATCAGAAAACTCAAAGTCCTCTAACGGACCATATTTCTGGTTAGGATCCCAAGTAGGCAAGAAATGAGCGTATTTCGACTAGCAACGATTAGCATATTGACATAACTGGCGTCATGATAATTACCTCAGCATCCTCTCCAGCGAGAACTAAGCGTCCCTTATCGTCAGTCGAGTAAATTTTGGATTTATCACCATGGAAAGATGACGCATCGATAGCTTGAATAGTATCGGTTTTAGACATGGCTGTGTGGTACGTATATAAAGGGCACCGGTGTGGATAGACAGAACAGCAGGGTATGAGCCAGTTATATAATATATAGGCACTGTCACAAAAGCCATCTAATATCGCGGCAAAATTGGCAAATAATAGCTAATCAATCGGTAAAGTTTCAGCACTTAGACAAGGCGGGGGGAGACGAGCGATGGTGAAATATTGCATCATCTCAAAGTTGGTTCCCAAATATTCACATCTCTGACCTTACGCACAGATAACACTTTGTTTTGTTACTCTTTGCATCTATCTAATAGAGTGGTCCTTTCGGAGCCTCCACAGTTTTCTAAAACAGTCATTCATGCTTCTAAAGGTTTGTGTCGGTTTTGCAAGCTGACTTCTTCTGTCGATAAAATGACGTGACGTGCCTCCATTCTCGCGCGACGTTCCACTCAAAGGTGATGATCTGCCTCATCAACTCCCTTATCTTGTACCCAATGCTTTTTTTAAAAGAGCACTAAAACTCAATTCAAAGATATATCTCATCCAGAAGAATAGCAGTAAAGTACCTTGTACAGGAAGAGAACTGATTGCAGATGAGGTATTGGACTGTCATCACGTGCAGATACGCCTTATTAGGGAATCAGTCGATCGCATAAGCACAAACACATTGATACCCAAATTGCTTATGACATATGCTTGGCTCGCCGAACATTGGTCAAAATCGCCCGGCGTCTTGTTGTAATTCCTATATGGAGATTATCGTGGAAGGATAGTGCAATTGTTACCTTTTTTTTGTGATAATTTTCTTTTTGTAGTTTTGAAAGTTATCGTTGTTAAAAATACATCACCATCATCATCGTCCCTGTGTCTCCGGGGAAATAATAGCCCTTAGAGAAGGATATTCTTGCTTAGCTCGGAGCATAAATAAAAGGTCTCAAGCATCTTATTATAAAGATTTTGCTCAGACGGTCTCTACGAATATAATTGCCTAGACTATTGATATATAACCTATTATGAATTCACATCTAATTCCAAACTTAACATCGCCGATTTATCGTCAGATATCACTGCGCGTATAGTAGTATAGTAGATAATGATGTATTCCTTAATCATAAACATAATATACACATAAATAAGTGGAGAGTATTTGAAAACAAAAACAAAGAAAACCGCAAAACTAAATTAAAATGCCCAAAGTAAGAAAACCCATTTTCTATGTACACAATAATACAACCAAATTAGAAAAGAAACGTATTACTTTATTCGAAAAATAGAACCACCCAAACCATATACTCCAAATTGTCTATCTTAAGAAAAGATTTTAGATAGCCTATACGTCACGCCGCGCTGTCTTCGGCAATGAAATAATATGTCCATCTTCGTTCAACTCATATATATCATTCAACTCAACATTGGTAGCTTCAGATGATGAAGCAGTGCTCGACGCCTGGTAAGCTGATTTACTTTGAGACCGGCGGCGCCATTCCAACACTGCTTGCTTAGCACTGGCGAGAACAGGTTCAGGGTAATTCTGCTTCGACATCAATGTGAGAATACGTTCGGCGTTTTCTTCATCTCCGCACCTGAGGTAAGATGAAATCATGGCTTCGTAAGTCGACGGCTCAGCCTTACGGCTCGCATACGCGGTGTCAAAGAACGCTCGACTTTTGTTAATATCGACAGTCGCCCATCCGCGGATAAGAGTGTTGGCCATATACGCCGTCATAGATACGCTGCTCAGCTGCATATCATTGAGAATGTTATCAGTCTCGGAAACCATGTCGTTGGCAATGCTTGCCTCGATCAGTGCCTGGTACATAGACTCATCGCATCGAGTCTTGCCTGACGATGCAAACGCGTCAAACAGCTTTCGCGCCTTAGTGTAATTTCTCAACGTAACTCCATAAGCAATAATCAAAGCAGCATAATGTTGCGCGGAAACCGTCTTGCCATCCTGCTCTATCATACGCATAACATTTTCAGCGCCCTCCATATCAACAGGCTCAATAGTAGTGAACGCATCAATGAGAATCTTATAAGAATGCGCAGAAAGTTCAATGCCACGCTGTCTCATCATGCCAAAGAACTGCAAAGCTTGCTCACGATCCTTCCGGTGAAGAACGTAAAACTGCAACATAGTGTTAAAAGGAGCAATGCGCAGTTTGTAATTTGGCGCCGCTTCCATTTCGGCAAACAGTTTCTCGGCCATAGCACCGTCGCCTGCTCTACAACAGGCACTGATCATAGTTCCGTAGGTAACCGAAGTCTTGCGCAAGTTATAGTTGTCCATCTCATTGAAATATGCCAATGCTTCCTTATACTTTCTGGCTTTACTTAGTTTCGACAGAAGAGCATTGTACAGATATGTCGATGGGTAAACGCCATATGCACGCGCCTCAGTGAACAAAGAAATAGCCTCGCGAGCTTCGTCGTGTGACCCAGCATGTTTCAACTTAACAATGAAGTTCGCGTAAGCATCCGCATCAGGCGCAGTACCAATCTCCAACAACTTGTTCTTAAACTCGACAAGACGTTTTTTATGAGCGAGCGAGTCTTTTTCCTGACACTGGAAGTACATTGCGATCATGGTAGAATAAACGTCTTGCCAAAGATAGTGCAACATTGGCCGCTCCTGCACAGCGGGAATAGTTGCCTGCATTAAGGCAAACATGCGCTCAGCTACATGAGCAAATTTATATGATCCCGCATACTCAATAACTTTCATAGCGGTAAACGGAGAAATGGTCCGACCACTAGCATATGTCTCTTCAATCATAGCCATCAGGCTCTCCGGATCTTGTTGGTTTGATGCAATCAAATGTGACACAGTTTGAGATATCGTATTATCGTAACGTAACAGTTCCCAGAGCATTTGCTGACGCCGGGAAGACGATCCCTCCTGACTTGCTTCAAAATCAAAAGGCAGAGATTCTTTTGGAGTCGTCAATGGAGCAGCAAACTCCATGGGCATCAAGACTGGTTGCAGAGGAGCGATCTGAGGAGCAACTAGAGTGATATAGTGATTGGTAGGCTCCGACAAAATGATACCAGAGCTTGCCGTGATCGTAAGCAATGTACTCAAATGCTTAGCAACCGTATCAGAGAATTCAGATTTCGGTAAGGTAACGAGCGCACGAGCGTGGAGATAAACAAGATTATCGAAATCCGCAAGAGGAATCTGCTCATTTCGCATAAGACTATTCCAAGAAGGAGATAACAGCAACTGAAGAGAAATAGGAGGCTGAGGAGCACTTCGCGCAATCTGAACGAAATCAAGATTCCGGGCAATAACATATGCTCGCGATAAAATGCCGTTAGCGTCCTCTACTGCGGCCCAGTTGACAAGAGAAAGCATGCGGACCAAAGTCAGTTCCAGAAGTCTCTGGTATACCGGAACCTCGGCACTCTTAGAAAGTTCACTCATGTCAGAGACCATAGCTTGCACAAATAGAAAGGCCTGGTGAACCATATCCTCAGTGGCAGAGGGGTTCTCAAGCAGGTATACAGCGACGTCACGGACAATATGCATATCTAATCGCATTTTGCTTGTCAAAACAGTCTCTAAAACATTGACAGCCTTTGAAGCGCCCTGCGCGCTGTCATCGCGCAGTAACACAGAGAGGTAGTCGGCGACGCCACTTGCAGCGTTCGAGATCTCGCCACGCGTCAACAAGTAATCGTAAATCTCATCAGCGATATCTAACTGACCGACAAGAGAATTGGCAGAAAGGAGTTTGGAAATGGCCTGAGACGATGGAGCAGGAAGCTCATCCTGAGTGATTCTGTTAAGCCATTCCCAAGCACTTCGGCTTCCGTCAGCAGAGAATGACTCAGAATCAACCTCTGATGTAGCAAACTCCTCGATAATTGCGTCTGCTAGTGGCGAGAACATAGTATCACTCTGAAAGGAAGGATGATCGACAATCTTCTCAAACATTGAAAGAGCACCGACGGAGTCTCCGGACCGGAAATACGCGCGGATAAGTTCGGTGTAGACCGCGGTCTCTTTAGTGTCCTCGAGTGCATAGATGTGAGCTTTGTATGATTCGAAAATCTCGATTGCCGATTCAATATCTTTCTGGAAAGCTCGAATGAGGTGGATGAATGTGTCGGCGGTGAAAACGCCTTTTCCTTCGTTAACTGCTCGCTCTAGCACCTCGAGTACAGAGAGTGCCTTTTCAGTCTGATGAGTCGTTGCGAGAGCCTCCAAAAGAGAGTTGTAGACTTCTGCAGAATATTCCTGTAAACGAACGCTAGTACTAGCAAAGAATACATCAAGAGCAAGATTGAGAGATGGTTCGTTGGCAGTCTGCTGCAAAAACTGGTCAAGAGCAGGATCAATCAACTTAATATTATGCTTGACAGGAGTGTAGCGGCCAGCAGAAAGTTTGTGAATATCTAAGTAGCGCTTGACAAGAGTCTGAATGACGATGGAATATGTGTCAGTATTCGGCACCACATTTTCTGTGATCATAGTCAAGTATGTATCGAGGAGAAATTTAACATTCTCTTGAGAAATGGTAGCAGTTCCCGAAAGTCGAGCAATCGAAGTCAAGACTTCGTTGAAAGCAGCTAATGAAGGCGTCCGCTTGTCTAATTTAAGGCTGTTGTACAAGCCAATAACTGATGGATAATTCTTTTCCGTGAAACAGTTGTGCATGGCATATTCAACCTCTGCTAGTTGGCGAGCAACAGGATCACTAGTGACCTCGACTCGCGCTCGTCGCTCATCAATGAAAGGGTTGACCTCTGGCGGTAAATCCTTTGCAACTTCAGGCGTCTGTGGCTCAGTTGGAAAGTGATTGTATTTCTTGTAAACCTGAACTTGCCGATGCTATTGGAAGAAATGTTAGTAAATACGTAGAATATCGAAATCAAGAGAAGAAATCATACCTGCTCATTTGAGGCAATAATATCCGCCGCAGTAGCATCATCGACTTCGACTATGCGATCGCCAATAATGAAATCCGCGGTGTCGACACGTCCATCGTCTTCATTGAGCTCAATAGAAGAGTCTTCTGCATGTTCGGTGAGACGACGAGCGGTCGAGATTGAGCGCACAGGTACAGACTGAGGAGCGCAAAGAATACCGCTGCCAGAAAGATATACTGTGCTGGAGTGCTTGTGTTGACCGGTGGTTGACTTTCGGCGACGGTCATCATCCGAGGTCGATGATGTCGAGACCGAGAGAGACCCGGCGTTATAAGATGGAGCGTACGAAGGAAAGGCAGCCCCGTTTGCTGAAGGATGAGAACCAGAAGATGAACCAGGTCCTGAAGAGAAAGAATGGTGGACAGAACGAGAAATGAGCTGCTGTGCCTGGGCGGTAGCTTGCTGACGCGCGAGCTGTTGGGTCGAGACAAAGAAAGCCGGCTGGGCGGAAGTCGCGGTAGAGGCGACGAACAGATTCTTCGCAAGCGCCGAATGGCGAGCGATAGCAGCAAAGGACTTGAACACCATTACTGAGATACTAAGACCAACATGCTCTCTGGGGAACAGTGGGAGAGAGGAAGTGTGGAGGCAAAGAAGGCCAACGCGGACGAAGGCTTTTAACATGACACACTCTAACTCAGTGCTCATCCCGAGTCGGCGAGCTGCTCCGACCCTCGCAAGCACTCCAGACCAGCCATTTACGCTTAGAAAGCGTCCTAAGCTCTTCTAATCTACTCGGGTTTACATAATTTTGTTTCCTATAATTCCTTCAAACAGTTTATCCAGCAGCCACCTCCGGGAAAGACTTGCTTGAAAGTGAGTAATTATTGGGGTTAGGGCTTAGGTTGTTTTTGCGAGCACTACGAAAAAAACACGGCTCAGCGATGATGTCAATGTTTGAGGCTCTTTTTAGGACGCTCCAGAGCCGGCCCGGTAGCATTCAGCCGATTATCCTGTATGCTTTAGTATTCAGTTTTTATTAGGTTCTGCTTGAATTGTTGTTTTTGCACTCAGTGTCTGGTATTCGCAGCCCACCAGCTGAAGTCGGTCTTTCTCGCATATTCGTTACTCCGACTTAGCTCCGAAGTGTGCGGCTTACGGCCGTCCATTCATGACTCAAGATGCATAATTCCGCTGTCCATGGGCGGGACTGGAGTATCGCTTCTAGTGATTGGAAACAAATTGCTTTTATTTGCATGAATGCGTAAATTGTATATCTATTTAAATGTGCAAGTAATAGTAGACCTTCCGCCTACAGTGCGATAATAATTACAGAACCCAAAACTCCACAAATGCTAATGCAGCAACTCATAAAAATGAAGCTCAAGTCCTCTCGACTTGACACCTTAAAACACTGTCGTCAACTTCCATCCCGCGCTAGCTCCGCGCGCAAGCACCAAGAAAATAGCAGAGACTATGTATGCAGCTCCGCAGAATGCAACCAACCCCGTATAACTGCCGTCCATGCGCTTCAAGATCTCGCCTGCGATAGGAACACCGATTAATGATCCGACACTGGCAAGCGAGTATGCCGTACCGTATCGCTTTCCGTAATCTTTTATATCGCAGATTTGAGAAAAGCATACAGGGGCTAAAGAGATACCACTTCCAGATGCGAATCCGAAAAGGATCAGATACGCAATCGCACCGCCAAAATTTCTGCCGTGGGTGGCGGCAATAGGGACCCAAATTCCCAACGAAAGTATACCGCATGACATAACTGTCACGATTAGCATGTTGAAAGTTCCTAATTTGTCGGCGAAATAGCCAGGTAACCAACGACCGAAAACTGAAGCGGCGTTCATGATAGCAGTCATTGTATAAGCAAGTTGCTCGTCGACACCTTTGGAAATCGCATAGGTGATAAAGTAAGTCGACGGGATGAGTAATGCAAGCTCGATCAAAAAGTTGCCAATAGCCATGAACGCAAATCGTTTATCTTTGAAAGCGTGTAAATCGATAGTCGACTTGCTTGTAGATCCGCCTTTCAAGCGAGACTTGAGACATACAACTGCAAATAGCGAGAAGAAGAGCACAAAGAATCCGATCACGCGAACAGCCCATGCGAATCCGATCTTGGGGATAAGAGATCGCAAGACAAGCGGGAACATGATTCCGCCAAAAGAACCCCCAGTAGCCGCAATACCTGTGGCAAGCCCGCGACGGGCTTTGAACCAATGGCCTGCGACTGCAACACCGGGGGTAAAGATCATTGATCCAGAAATACCGCCTAAAACCGCAAAGGAAAGAAAGTACTGGTAGTATTCGCGGCAGAGACTGAACAACATGAGAGCAAGAACCGAACCAATCGATCCGCATATTACAAGTGGCTTTGCTCCATATTTGTCAAAAACAGGACCTGGAAAAACGGAAATCAGTTTTCATATCTTAAAACAGAAAATGCAATAGGGTATACGTACCGACTTGCACACTGCAAAAGAAAAACAAAAACGAATAGGTGGAGAAAATCCAAGAGATAGTAGCTTCATTGTACTTTGAGAGGTCGTACTGCGTCAAATAAGCCTGGAAGACACCAACCGAGTTCCATACACCAAAGACGGCAAACATAGAGCACCAGGCGCCAAAGACAACAGTCCATGCGGCAAGACCACCTTCGGGATAATCTTCCTCGATTACTTTCTCATCAACAATGCCTGTCTCTTCGGCAAGAGTGCTAGTTGAGCTGTCTGTGACGGCACGGTTGTCGATAGAAGGCACGACAATTGAAGATAGATCTGCCGAGAGATATGATGCGCTCGCAGAAGGCCGGCGACCGGCTGCAGGAGGGTATTCTATGGTCATTCTATGTATATTGTTGTGACTGAAATAATAAAAAAGAAAGTAGTGAATAAACCAGAGCAGATCAAAACAGAAGCACAGGACAGCGAACAGCGCACTCTATAAACTGCATCCCGGAGGGGCAGTTGACTGTTGATGCGTCGGACACTCGGCCCCTCCGCACAGCAGAAGTTTCCACCGGCCGCCACCGGTGCGCCTGCGCATCCTTAGGGTTTTACACAAAGTTACGCGCTAACTGCTTTTAGTATTATTAAACCTAAAATATGAATGTATATGGGAGAATTATCCCTAGGCGTCTTTAAAGTTAGTTGCGAGACCTTTATACTGCTTTCGGAAGCCCGCCGGCGCTGTGTTGGAGTATATGACGCAGTCTGAATTTCAGTAGATCATCAAAATCTCAAGCTTACTTTACTTTCAAATAGCCCGGTCTCGCAACGTTGAAATCTTCGATTACCTGTGGCTGGCATTAATCTTGCTCCGTCCTTTTCACATTATCCAATATCGCGCTATCTGCGAGATTTTCTTTACCCTCGGCGTCGGTTCCTGCTAAAGAGGCTCTGTTTATTTAATTTCAATACTACCAACAAGAACCAGTACACGACTGTCTCCAAGAAGTAAGCTCACAAAAGGGCGTCGCTGCTTATTCCAGGCCAGCTTTGCTCTCTTTATTGGGTCTTTTTAACTCCCTCGCTGGCCGTCGATAAAGCTACAATTTTGGCCAGTCTGCGAGTCATGTCGAACATCATGAACAGCGGAATCAAAAAGGTGGGCAAGTACACCAATACCAGATTTTTGCGATCTTCGTCCGGAAACACGCTTGCTGGTAGATCCTGAAAGCCGTAAGTGAACTCAATGATGCATGCAAATGTTGTCAGGCACGCAATGACCGAGTAGATGAGAGTCCAAACGTAAATTTGCTTAGATTCTTTGAAACGGAGTAAATATTAATAATTGATCTCTCTTGCTCTTGTCAATGATATCTATACGTACCTTTATAGAACGCAACAGCAGCAACCGCCAAAAAAGGTAACTGAAACGCGATCTCAATGACAACATAGCTAGCAAACCAAGCGGGCGGGTTTCTAACTAAAGGATCATTGTTCATTTCAACATGTAATTCCATAAGTTGAGACTGAATGTCTAATAAATACTCCTTCGGAATAAGCGTTGCACTATCCACGAACGCTGTAATGAAGGTAAATACGACGCTGTACGTGATCGTTAGAAGCCATGTATAATAAACCGTGAAATGCTGGATTTACTTGCAAATAGACAAAATAAAAAAAGTCAATTGGTCGACTTCTCAACGGTGTTCGTGCCATTTTCTTGTTGTATTGGAAATGGAACAGAACTATGGAAATTTGGAGCTAATGAATCTAGTGTAGATAACAGAAATAAATGTTTGGTTGTACTATCTTCCAAACATCAGCCATCCGCGCGGCTCAAAATTTACGGTCGCTGAAATAAAAAAATTCAAATTTCATCTCCCAAGCATAGTATCCTTGCCACGCCCGGCTTTTTCACCATACGCTGTTCTTGACTTTAATAATATAGAAAAAATGTCTGTTGTTGGAAGTCTGATTTTTTGCAATGACTGCGGTACACTGTTAGATAGCGCTGGTGCGTCTAGTGCCAGCGTCAACTGCTCACAGTGCGGAGCCTCATATGATTCGAAAGGTATATCTTAGATCTTTATTCTCAATTACCATGAATCATGTTAATGAATTTTCGATTAAGCATTTGAAAATTTGACTGTCACTACAAAGTCCGCCGAAACTGCATTTCCTTCGGCATTGAGACAAAAACGATCGGTTGTCAAGACAAGTCTAGGAAGAGACGAGCAAGCTGAAGAAGGCGCTACCGTACGTATTTTTAGCTTACAAACAAAGCTGAATGCGGTCGTTAACAAATCTCTTAGATTAATGAAAAATGCCCCCAGTGTGGAAAAGATGAGATGCAGTATTATTCTCTTCAGCTACGAAGTGCTGATGAAGGAGTACGTTTTTCCACTAACTTATCACTTCTAGCTTTTATCTAATATGCTATTTTTAGGCGACAATTTTCTATACATGCACAGATTGCGGATATAAATTTAGTACGAACAATTAAGTACATGGGGATAGTCGGATTGATGATTTGGAAAAGTTTAAACATGATTTGGGCATCTAGGCGTTTGGTGAAAAGTATCAAGATTTTTCTTATAATGTAACTATAAGTACGCATCTTATTTTAATAAAATTATAACATTCTCTAGAAAATAGTAGCGCCTTTATCGAACTGTCAAAACACCCAATTTCGAAACCAAACGCCAGCTCCTCAAAGCTCATTATATACACTGCTATCATACGTACGGTTATCAGCCGTATATTTCCCACTAATCCAATTTTGATAAGTCTTCGACCGCTTTGACTGCTCTTCATCGGAAATCTTAAGAGTTGTCGCTACCTCGGGTGCCAGTATATACTGTACATACTTCACGCTATCTTCATCGGCCACCTCGCTAATTGAGTTGATAGCTGTAGGCGCACTTCCTTTGATGTAATTTTGAAACTCGACATGCTGTTTATTGGTCAGTAGCGATTTCTTATCCGCAGCGCTAAGAGGCTCAGTATCTGGTCCCGAAAGATATTTTCTATACTGCTGCGTCTCGGTAGACGCGACTGATGGTTTCATTACATGATCAACAATTTCTGGGATAGCGCGGATTTCACCGTATCGTCCTTTCTCATCTTTCTCACCGCCATAGCACCATAGCGAATCATCGAACCCGTCGTCGTTGTCAAGAAGCATGGCAGCCACTTGACTGTAGTAGTCTTCACTTCGAGAAGAGTTGACGGAGGCGGTATCTAATTCCGGAGGAGGTGACGGGCTTTCCTCGTCTAACTTTGACGAAAAGTCGATAAATCCAATATCAAGGAATCGTCGGGTACGTCGCGTGCTGATAACGCTGATAATACTACTTCTATCATCTGCAATTTTTTCTTGTTCTATCAGCTCTCGCGCAGAGGGATGCTGTTCCATGTGTAACTGTCGTGCTTCAAAAGGACTAAGATTGTACTTGCCATTCCCAACAACTCTATAAATTAATAATTAGCTTTGCGCCAAAAAAAGAAACACGGCGAAAAAAGAAAATGCGTACATTGATGGAAGATATCGAAGGGTCGAGTTCATGTTGTACTGGAATACCTTTGAAAAAGACGATAGCATTTTTGGCTTGTAATATTCCATCCAGTAATCGTCGAAAAATCCAGATAACGACTTTGGGACACTTTTACCATCCATCGCTGCCATCTTCGCTCGTATTCCCTCCACCTCGCGCTCAGTAAGTGTCTTATGCAAGTGAATTGGGGTCCACCATTTCCGATAACTTCTGCGAGGTGGCTTCTTCGAGCCACCTGGGACACCATGGTGGAGATAGTAATCGGTAGTAAGGTCCCAGAGCATTGGTTGATCTGCTTCAAACACGTAATTCCCTAGAAACAAATTGATTGCTTCCTGTCGCTGACTGTCTAAATTTCCACATCGTCAATAAAGCATAAAAGCACATAGTTCAAGATAAACTGACCGACAAAAGAGTTGTTGTAGTATCGTCTAATACTTTCAATCACGTCTCGCGAGTGACTTGTCCACTGATTGATCCGTCTATAGGTCTCCATAGTGTTCACTAGATGCGAACCACCATACTGCAATGCAATAGTATCGCCATGGTCATGATACATTTCCGTCAATAAATTGACCGCATCTGAATCATATTCTACCGTTGTCCCCTTAATGACACCAAGAGCATGCAACTGATAACCCAACGCACGCTTTCCGATAACAAACTGAGCAGCGTTCGTCCGGTCAAGACAATCAATACAATTTGTTCTGCAAACCCCGGACTGCGTAGATGTAGGCACGACACCATTGTGGAAGATCTTTACGGTATTCAAAATCTTGTCAGCGTATTCTTCGAGAAACTCAATGACTTCTTGGTCACGTCCCTTCGCAGCGCGGCTCATATCCCATGATGTATACAAAATTTTAGCCTTTTCAGGTAAAAACTGGTTGAGGTATTGTAAACATTGTTCGAATTCGCGTAGTAAGACAGTTTCACGGGGTGTACGTTCACGAGTCTTGATGAGGTTGAAAACCACAACCGGTGTACCGTATCGTCGAAATTCGTCGTCGAAATGCATCGCAGCGGCGCTGAAAAAAGGATCGACGGCATTCACTATATTTCGTGTTAGGAAGTGCACAATTGAAAAAGCTAAACGACACGTACGTTCTATAGGTGGCTTTGGCGACATGCCACTAACATCTTGAGTCCAAAATAATGGAATACTACCACGATGCTGGACAAATGATGTGTATGATTTATTAGCAAACAGATGTCCATCAGGCGAGTGGAATGAAGTCGTAAGCATATCTGACACTATTTGCTCTGTTTCCACGTCATTCGCCACGTATCCTTGATCATTTGCACCTCGCTTCAAAAATCTAGCACCGGCAAAATAATGCGAGCGGCGTGCAATAACTGCAATTGAGACATTGCGTCCGTAGACTGATATATTTGCCTGATCGATAAAACCATGTACAATAGGCAAACACCATGTCAGGACATCAATGTTTGACTCATACGCCGGTCTTAATAAATGATGATTCCAGACAAACATCTCGCTGTATTCAGCACAAGCTTTCCATTCTGACGGAGGCATGTTAAGTCTTACACGCTCACGTTCACGATCAAGGTTTCGCTGGAGAGTATGTGTGATATCGTATGAGTAGCTGAAATAAAACGTTTTGCTTAAATCGAGATTTTGAAATGTGCTGAGGAATCTGGCTTCTCTGGAATTTCTGTGAGGCTTGCGGTACGTTGCGCTTGAGCATAGCGGAATCAATTCGGTAGCATCTATATGGTAAATGTAGTGTCCGCCCAGAAGGGCAACGGCACTTCGTTTTGTGATGACTGACATGTAGTAACACTGTGTGAATCTTATAAAGCCAATAACACCCCAAGACGTTAGTCGTTTTGTTAGTCCCCCAACAGGATTACCGTCTTGAATTGCTTCTAAAAGTTCGATGATTTGCGGATGGGAGTATACCGTATCATCTTGCGTCAGAGATAAAACGCCCTGGTCAGCCGTAAGATCAATCTTTAAGACCCTAAAGCGCGTATCGTTGATATTCGAACCGATAAGGTAAAATCTTGTTTTTGTTTCGTATAATGTGTACTTACACATCCGATCGAGTGCCACATCATTATCCGCATCCTCATCCTCATCATCACTCTCGTCATCAACTAACGGTTCAGTTTCAGCTTCTTCTTCAATCAAAGTCTTATCAGGGATTCCGTCGTGGACTTCCTCTTTAACCAAGTTAGCAGCTGAATTTTCAACAGTTTGCGGTTTGCTGTTTGCGAAATTCAGGAATGGAATGGTTGACGTTCCTGTCTTTTGTAGTGGAGGTGATGTAGCAGTGGCCTTGTATGGGTTATCGGAGGTTGATCCTGTACCGCCTTCATGTCCCGACATAGTCGAGTAAACTAAAGCGGGATCCATTGAGTCCATACTCTCGATCGAAACTTCTTGGATCGTCGCAATCCAGAAATATGGTCGTCGCTGAACGTAGTGTCTAGACGATGAGGAAGCTCTATTGACTCCATGCCGCCTATCTGACGCGTGCCGATTAGAGTTTATAGACTTATCTAAGCACTACCAGACCCTTACATTACAATATACATATCCGTAAAAGCTAATAGAGCTATACAAACTTATCTCTAAAGCGCTTCTTGCATTTACGGCTGCTTTCGAGTGACTGCGGACAGAGGGTTAACGAAACCGGAGCACCTACTTCGCTAGACTTCTGGCGCCTATAAAATCCGTCATCTGTGCTTTTCCCTGCGTAAAATTTTTACAGTCGAGAAAAGGATTTCAGCAAAAGTTTCTCGGAGAACTTAGCTGGAGTCTGATCTTCTTCAACAGTCACATTGTCGGAACTCTCGGCGATCAATCGCCTGCGAGCGATTGTATGTTACAATCTATTGCTTGGCTGTATGTTTGATGTTTGCTGACGAGGTATAGTCCTCTGCTGCTAGTGCTCCCCCGCACGCGCAGGACCCGGCGCCTTCGGGATCTTCTTCTCGGAAGGAGTATACAGAAGAGCAATGGGAACAGAAGATGGATGATGTACGAGTTGCAAAATCGTAAGTCATCTTGTCGCTTTCGAATATTCTTCCTTTGTTCTCTTTGTTCATTTTCAATCTATTATGATGATTGTAACTACAAGTTGGGAATCTCTCTGACAATTCCTTGGAGAAAAAAAATAATTTACTTGATTTCTGATTTGATTGATTCGAACCTCAATGGAAGAAACATGATGAAAACTTTTCGCTAATTTATTTTGGATATTAGAAGCTTAAATGCTTTGGTTATGAACTATCTCATCATCGAAGGCTATCAATCTGCAGCTTCCAAGTTTGCCCAGGAGGCGAATATCTCGTCCTCTGTTGCTTTGGATTCTATTGACGATCGGATCAAGATTCGTGCTGCTATTCATGCGGGTCATATTCCGGAGGCCATTGAACGGATCAATGATTTGAATCCTGAGGTAAGCGTTCTTTTGAAAGTTTGCGTTACTGAAGCTATTCAGGTTGTAAATGACGGTCGCTATGATTAATTTGTTCATGCACCACACATAGATATCTATGATGAAAAACAGAAACCTTCAGTCTTCAAAATGAGCTATCGTCCTTTATAACCTGTTTAGATCTTGCGACTTGCTTTTATCTGCGGTACAAAATCATTAAACTAATGTCTACTTTTAGCTTCTTGACACGAACCCTGAATTGCACTTCGCATTGTTGAGATTGCAATTAATAGAATTGATCCGAGAATCGGCGACCAGTTCCGATATCGCGCCAGCTTTGACATTTGCAACGTCACATTTAGCTAGTCGCGCTCAGAAGAACCCCGAGTTCTTGGCAGATCTCGAACGAACGATGGCATTGCTTTGCTTCAGTCCGGGCCATTTGATTCCTCAGCTTGCTGAGTTGATGGATCCTGCGCTACGTCGCCAAGTGGCTAATAAAGTCAACGAGGCTATCTTGGAATCCCAAGGCGTGATGCGCGAAGCTAAAATTCGTGGATTAGTAAGAGTATGGGGCTGGGCTGATAATGCGATGAGACAGGAAATAGGTGAAGTGCCAACACTTGACTTGAAGAACCTTGCGTGAGTTATTGTCGAACGTCGAGTGTTTGGATCGCTATTGTACATTTTGTGAGGATTTTATATTTGGCGTGCATGTATTGGATATGGATATTGGAGTAGCGGGGTTCTTTTTGCTTATAGGAGTGTTGTTCTGAAATTAGCTATGGTGGTTGGCTGATATTGTACGTGTAATGGTATTCTAGATATGGAATAATTGTCTTTACTATTCAAGCAATACTATAAATTGTAATGGATTAGCTTCTATATACAAATTTTAATCGCCATCCTTTTAGGTTCTATAGCAAGCCTTTATAAGCAGGATCAAGATTCTCCACCGCAGTAATCGTTACCTTCCAACTACTTTCAGCATTTATGTCTTGAGCAATAGTGTCCGTTCTCAATAACTCCGCTGTCGACTTCAACCTCTGTTTAATCGCTTCCGTATCTTCTCCAAGCTCATTTGATTCGCTTGCTTTTTTCCAGGATACTAGTAATCCTTTCAAGATTTGAAATCGATATACTGAAATTCGCGGCGCAGTATTTGCGATAATGATGTCAATTGAATCTAGGGAGCAGAACAGTAACGGAGGATACAAAGTGATGAACGGATCTGAGATGATATTGACCAGTATCTTAATACTATTTTGTAAATGTGCGACGAAGTGAATCTTCATATTTGATGCAATTATTCCTATTTTCTGAACCAGTAGCTGAGAGATTTTGACTTGTTCGCCGCTAACCGAAATTGCATGGTATATTCCTTCGACTAAGATCTGGCCAAGGTATTTCGAATATTTAAGTTTGTACTCTGATGAATTCAGAATCTGGTTGTCGACTTTGATGTTTGAAGTGTTGGATATCGCTGTTTTTGATCCGGTGTCTTGAGCTTTGATTGATGCAAGTGTAATAAGGGCGTCATAAGCTTCATCCAGCAGTTTTACAGACTGTTCAAGTGTAATTGCAGATGTTCCAAAAGGAAGATATGAAAGACATCCCATAAGCGATTCCCAAAACAGATCCGTGAGACCGCGAACTAAAATAAATCGTGTTGGTGTTTGAAGAAGGATTTTGTGTAGGATTTGACATCCTCGGACCTTGTATGCTGGATTAGGATCGTCGATGATTGTTAAGGCAGGCGGCACGAGAAGACCCCAATTGTTGACTGTAAATTGATTGTTCTGCATTTGCTGATCAGCATTAAATTTCACCTGAGTTTAAAATATGTTTACCTTCTCTTGAGATATAACAAAGTACACTAGCGTCGCAGCGTCAGGTCGTAGGATTGACCAGGTTTTGGAATCATCGGTGTCAAATGAAGATTCCAATTCATGGCTCCCGTCTTTTGACAACGTACCAACAGCAGTAACCTTTTTCTTTCTTGAGTATTCAAAAACAGGTTTGATTGTATCTTGCAAGATAGTCTGTCCGATTTCATCGTAATCGAACGATTGTCTTTGTTGGCCTATAATTTCACGTGCTAGTCTAGTAGAAGTAGTCGTACACCACGGATCGTCGTCCATGGTATAAGCTGCTGCTGTCTCTACAATCGCTAAAGCTGGCAAATCTTTGAAAATAGGATAAAAATTCAAGACTTGCTGCAATGCTTTCAGTAGTGATCCTGCTGCCAGTTTGAATGCTTGTTGCTGCTTCCACCGAGCTTTCGTCTCAGCTGTTTGCAAGTTAGATGTATTTTCTCGGGAAGCAAAAAAGTATTATTTACACACCATAGGCGTCTTCTTCCCAAATCCAGTTCTCGGGAAGCGGCTTTAGCAAAAGACAAAGGAGATCTATCATTTTCCGCGAATACTGTAGCCATTTGCTCTTGTCCAAATCCTCTATCATCTCGGCTTGTATAAACTCAAACAGTATATTTGCATGCTGTGCTTTAGATGCAATACTGCCCCACTCATGTTCGGTCAAGCGTTCAGGTCTGCTAATCGATGGTAGCGATAATATGTCGCTTGGCGCTGAGTCGCGTATAAATTCTCGAATTGAACGTCTACAACATCTATCAGTAATGAATGATCTGGCGACCGACGAGGACTTACTTGTCGTCTTCAGCCAATGACTGGTATTTAAGCAGGCCAAATTGAGGATTGAACACGTCCATAGCTTTGGCAGTGCATCTGTTGACGCTCTGGTCTGAGTATTCGCGCACAAAAGACGTGATCTGCCCGTCTCTTAAATGATTTGGTTTAGTCGATTATTGGCTAGTGGTTAAGGGCTACTAAATGAGCCGCATTTAGTGTGTACTGTTTCCCCTGATTGAGTCAGGCACCGTGAACCAGAAAAGGCATGCTGAGGGACCCCCACTTTATTTACAAAGCTTGAGCGAGAGCGTAGGGATTTTAGGAAAGAGGAATAAAGTGCCGATAGGATAGTAAAGACGCAAATCAGTTTATCTCTGGGAAAAACTAGCATATTTTTGAAGACACAACAAAGGTTTTAATTGGCAGACGCCGGCTACAAGTATACGCAATCTCTTTACGCCCGCGCCCATCTACAGTAGCAATTACAACTGCTTCTCACTCCTCTACAGCTCCAGTCCTTTGACACTTGTTACCAAGTCATGACATCAGATGCTTCGTTCACAGCAGAACCCAAAGTATTTGGTTTTAGGTGCGGCTACCCCACAAGCGCAGGGCGAAGTCAAATTATAATATTATTTACCTCGATCGATCAAATACTTATTTTATGCCGCGTCCTTTAATAAGGCTCTGGATCTTCGCCTCTCAATTTTCTGTCACCCTCTCTAGACGATACCACTATTTCAACAGTACTTCTCATTTGAGCCTATATGCCAGGCGGACAAAAGCGGCAGAGAGAAAGCGCTGCATATCGGCTTAAGTAAATGGATATTCGTTTTCTCCCTGCATCTCGGCTGGTCACTATCTACTCACTCTGCAACTAGCCTCCTGTTCTGCGCGCCTTTACTAGCAGCTGTTCCGCCACTCACTAGAGCAGCAACATAGCAGACAACTAAGCTGGATAACAGCAGCTCTTTCAGTTTGATTTGCCATATCACGCCTTGATAGTTAGGCTAGCACCTCGTTTTTTAAGAAACCACTTTTTCTGTTTGTGTATCAATGTTGGATGCCTTTTTGTTTCATAATTCCTCACGTTACAATGACTGTACTATCCAGCATATCTTTGAATCTCCTCAAATGTGCCCTCTGAATTGCAGCCGCGAGCGGTCTGCCGCATGTCTATGTCACGATTGGTTCTATTAACGCTGCTGCTTTAGTCCCAATAGACCAAGATGTTCAGAGTGCTTTCCTTTTGAAGACAGCTAATTCCATGATACCGGTCATAGAACAAAAAAAGAAACGTCTCCCAACTCATGCTGTCAATGGTACCCGTCGCTGTCGTTTCAAGGTTTTGATATAAATCAGCTCAAGTCAGGCGCAAAGTTCACAGTTTGTACAATGGTATCTGTCCAGCTGTCCTTTCAGTTATGATTGATGAAAACTATTCTGATCCTGTCACTCCAATTTTTTTGTCTCTCGTTGAAATGACTGCTCCATTCGATACTTGAAATGCGCAGTCTCATCAGTAGCCTAACCATCAGGTGCTCGCTAACAAGCGGTAGATACCGTCCTCTTGCCGCCTTTTCACCAAACCACGTTATACTCAAAAGCTTTAGGGACAAAGCTGGTTGCTCTCATGGGTATTGCAATAGCACAGATTAGGTTCGATATCGCCGAAAGATCGTCACTTAACAGCACTGTGACGGCGTCTCTATATCTGACGACCTACAAGTAGCAGCATATCGGCTCCAGCATTCGCACCTATCAACTATTCATTGAATATAATCAGAGTCTTGGAATCGCTGTGCATGGGGCAAGTATGGATAGCTTAATAGGCCGTTAGACTTCTTAGTATCTGGAAAGCGAAGTGGCGAACTTTCAAGGTGAGCGCATTCTCTAGCATATTGCAGAGATTCAGAGAGAGACTTATTGCGGGGATGTTAATACTAGCTGTTCTAGGAACACAGCAATCACACGCTTAGCGAACAGCACCCAGAATACTGCTACGGAAAGTGAGGCGTTCGTGTCTTAACTTACCACCAGCGCTAGTCCTAATCAAGCTAAAAATGAAGACTAATCGGTTTTTACTGCCAATTAGCTCTCCGGGTTATCAAACTCCTTTCGTCCTCGGCCAAGCGCACAGCTTCCGTCACCGCTTTCCACCGCAACGCCGAATGCGCGGTTTCAAGTACTCAAATCTCCATTTCCGCCATCGCGTCGCAGTCTTCAGCCCAGCGTTACTACTCTTTATCACTGCTGCTCTCATCCGAGAGCTGCTGTTCATCAACACTCTTGTTCCGGCTAATATTATAGTACCTGCGACTTACCAGGGACTTTTCGCTATCGGTGGGAGAAGTTCGCAATTCAACATTGCACACGCTTGACTGTCTCCACCCACGGTGACCCTGCAGCCAGATCAACGGAAGAAAGAGCTGCGCAACTATTTAGTTCGTTAATGACTTCGGTTCCGACTTCAGATTTCAACACTGCGTGTCGCGCCTAGTACTTGAAATAAGTGAACAATCCCGAATCTTGGACTCCTTTATCGCGACAGCATATTGACCCGAAATTCAACAACCAACTCTGCATCTTCCTCAACGGAATTTTGCAACTCAATAATCTATAGTCGCGATGTCGCTGCAACCAAATCACTATGGTCCTGACGAGGCCGCCAAGATGCTACTCAATACTGGCATCGCAAAGGCCTACCAGCGGCTAGACTTGATGATATCACGCAATTTCATAGGTGGTGCTCTAACATCTGTTGGTGGTATGGTTACGTTACTAGTTAAGGGAGGATGCAATGATATGCTAGAGAAAAATCCGGCGATCGTGAATATGTTGGCCGGCCTTGTCTTCCCGGTTGGTGCGGTAATGTCTACTTTAACTGGAGGTGAACTATCGACAGGAAATGTTTTATTCTTGTCAGTGGCGCTGCTTCAAAGGAAAATACCACTATGGAGAGCTTTATATTGCTTCGTAAGTCATCATTCCGAAAATGCTCTTTGAACTATTTATTGATAGTTGGATTTAGATTGTCTCATTTCTGGCGAATTTGGCCGGTTCATTGTTCTATCTTCTCATCGCACATTACGGTCAAATTCTGTCAAACGACCCTTATCGACACGGAACAATTGTATCTGCTCAGGAAAAGGTTCTAGACGTGTCTAGTTCAACGGTATTTGTTCGCGCTATTGGTGCTAACTGGCTGATTTGCATCGGTACATTTACAGCTTTATTGTCTCGTACGGCTGTAGCAAAGGTTCTTGCAATCTGGATTCCAATCTTTGTTTTCGTTGCTGTTGGATTTGAAAATTCAGTTGCAAATATGTTTTTAGTACCTATTGCGATGATTAACGGTGCGCCGGTGTCAGTTGGACTGTTTATCTGGAAATCGCTGATTTTATCCACCCTCGGCAATATTGTTGGTGGATTCTTTTTCGTCGCTGGTGCATACTGGTATATTTACATTTTCCCTGCTGGTTTGGAGGAAGATGATGAAAACCTGAATGCCGGTAAGACACCTGGTCCATTACTCCCGACAGTAGAAGGCCGCAATCTTGAACTTGATCCAGTTCTATCTCGCATCTTTACACGGCAAACCACCAATCGGCCCTCTACAGCATTGTCAAATCACTCAGTGGAATCATTTAACCGCCGAAAATTCATGCAAGATAAGCATACCGGCAGCCACAGTAGCGGTACTGATGATCAGCCTGCCGAAATTCAGAATCCTGCTACTGGATCGAGCACTGATGACGAAAAGTCTGAATAGCCAGCTTTTTATGATGAACATTCGTAATGATTCTCTTTTTTTCTTTTCGTAGTATTTTTGGAGTTGAGATATAACTCGATTAGCATGTGCGTTTGACGCTTTAGTTTACGATTTTGCATTTATTCAGAGGTTCTTTTTTTTTCCATTTTCTTTTACTTGTTTGGTGTCATTGGTTTTGAAAAATTCGTTGGTTGTTATGCATTTTTCAATTTAGAGCTTAATGATTTGTTTATAATGCTGTATAAATCTATTAGATGAGAGCAGTTCTTTGGTGATGGTTTGTTGTAATTGAAAGTTTCAATTCTGTTTGCTTTGTATAGGGATGATTCCTGTAGTGAGGTAATCGAATACAATCAAAGTGTCCAACCGTTTTTAAACTATTGATATTTTCATGACACACCAGAACCTCTGATGTTGAGGATATCGACGAGGTTTTTTTATTATACGAGTTTGGTAATTTGCAGTGGAGTGGATTGAATAAGGTCAAGTGAGTGGGCAAGGCCAGGCGCTGTCTGAGGGTTTAGTGCAACGGAATCCCGACGCGTCGGGAACCGATACCCCGTCAATAGACGCGTTAAAGCCAGTGCAATTCCGATACCACCAAAGAACTTTGGTGGGTCAAGATAGTGTTTGTATATTCGTCAACGCGTCTTTTATCGAGAGTGAGTCAATTGAGTTGCAAAAATGCGGAAGATTGCCGGATCATTTGGATTCCGTTATCTATTCCCGACTCTACGAGGCGCTAGTTCCGGGCAATGCAGAAGTATAAGCGAGATCAGTTATAAAATACTAGGGGCCAGGAGCTGCTTACTTTATAAGAGCGTACGAGAAGCTAGAATTAGCAATGCTGGTGGCGCAAACTTCTCGAGTTTGACTTCTCGATGGAACGAGAATACATCAAAAAAACCAATCGAGAAAACAGCAGAAGGATTGAAAGCCGAAGCATCCCAAATACTCCAAGATGCCGAAGCAGTTTTATTTCCCAAGGTCCAATCAACAACTGACTCGACAAAGAATGCAAAGTCTGAAAGCTATGGATCTAGAGAATCCGACCAGATGAAGAACTTACCATCGCAGATTGAAGCTCGACGGTCACGGCTTGCTAGGGCGCTATCTAGGAAACTTGATGAGTTGCAGACTGCGATTTTTACCGCTGGTAGAACGATTAATGATATCACTGGGTACAGTGAGATCGATGCTTTACGGCAATCTATTGAAAGACAAGGTATGTGTACATCTCTATAGCGCAGTAATCAGAGGCTGATTGGTGGCGTTTTATAGAGGCTGCGTTAGTTAAAGCCAGAAATGAAGTCAAGGAAGCCAAAGAAGTATACTCTGCTGCAATTGCCCGCCGTTCAGCATCTCAGCGCGAAGTGAATGAATTATTACAGCGAAAACATAACTGGTCTCCTAGCGACCTCGAGCGGTTCACAAATTTATACAGATCGGACCATGTAAATGAGCAAGAGGAGCTACAAGCGGGAGAGAGACTAAATCGGGCCGAACAAGCTGCTGACGAAGCGCAAGCTGAACTGGGACGGTCCATATTGACGAGATACCACGAAGAGCAAATCTGGTCTGATAAAATCCGACGAGCATCTACGTATGGAACATGGGCTTTGATGGTTTTCAACATTGTCTTGTTCATGGTTGTGCAGTTGGGTTTGGAGCCGTGGAAACGAAAAAGACTTGTTGGTTCGTTTGAGAAGAAAGTACAAGAGCTACTGGAGGAGAAGAGTATGATTGTTATAAATCCTACGACAGGAGAAGAACAGAAGACACGCCATGGCATCGAAGATGTGATGGAAATGCCAGAAGGATTATTACCCGATAATGCAGACGAAGCATCTTCATTGTCTACCAGCCACAGGTCACTATCCATACACTCAGCAAAACAAGCGCTCTCGCTCATACGCGGAATCATTATTGGTACAGAGAATGATGGAACAAGTATATCTCAAGATGCGATCTATCAATCGACGAGATCAGAGCTTGCAATATGGTCTGGTGCGAGCGCACTGTTAGGGGCAGCAACTGTGGGAATAATCACGATCATAATACGACTAGCATCTTCATGAAGGATGTTTTTTTGAGTTAGATTGGTTTGCATTTATGTGAGATATAGCATATATACAAAAAATATAGCATCATGAATGAGAAAAATATGCACGGCTGCAAACTTTTAAAAACATTCCACCACGCCCGAAATACCATTAAGTAACACCTAGAATACAACAACAAGATTTAAAATGCGACAAGCTCACGAAACATTCAGACTTTTGACTGTGTAAGTTCACAATGACTCTCTGGTCGTTCCCCTGGGAGCACCATTTCCATCTCGGCTTCAAAGCCTTTGAACGCATAATCATTAATGACTGCGGCATACACGGTCGCAATCGTCAAACTGAACGAGACTAACACTACAGTAGTCCCTACCAATGCACTAACGACTTTGAATCCTTCAATGTCTAGAACATAGCCCAATTGTCTAGTTGCTAAAGCGTATGTACCCATAGGGAATGTAAGTCCCCACCATGCAATGCCAAATACCCGAGGACGGAAGTACACACAAGCGGCTATGGCGATGACCATCCAGAATGTGGCTAAGCCTAGCATGTACATCGCCACGCCGGATCCAATGTATCTAAACACAGGCACGCGCGCCAGTGCCGGATAGTCGTGAACAGTTAGGTAATCTTCCAAATTTATGGCGTTCACTAGAAATCCATAGGCTCCTTGGCCTAGTGGGCCGACAGGTAAAAAGCAGCTAATCACAGCTTCTCTAGCGGGCATGTTATTGCTCAGCAGTCGCCAAGTATAAACGGCGGTGAAGAGAAATGCAAGTAACTCTCCATTACCCCAGATGATAGCAGTGAGGACAATCATGTGAGGCCGCCAGTCTGGCGGTAGATGCTCGATAAGCACTGATCCTGTAGTCGAGCAAATTACTAGAGAAACAACAGGAAGGAGAATTATAGCATTAAGCGCAGCAGGTTCTTTCCGGCTATGGTGAACGAACCCGACAAAGACAATCAGCCAGGCGCAGGCGATCGAAAGCACGAAATCAACCCACCACAGCACATAGCATGCCCAGATCGCCTTGTCGCCGAAAATGCCGACGGTATCAGCGAGTATAGATCCAAGGCCCATAGGGAAGCATCCCCAGAACATGGACTGTGTAGGATGCAATAAAGAGTCCTTGAAGACTGTGGGAAACATGAGGAGGCGTAGGAGCGTAAGAATTGTGAAGAGGACGAAGAGAACAGAGGCAGTGCCCCAAAACGCAATGCCGATCCGCCGTAACCATTCAGAAGGAAACGGGTAATTGACGAGAATACTGCCTGAGATTCCGGTGCCCATGACCATGCCGAACCATCTATGCTGAAGTGTGAGTAACCAAGGTACGTCTTCGAGAAAAAAGAAGAACGGAGGGACTGCTTACCCTGGACTGAAATGTTCAATACGGTACAACATATACCTCCTAAACCGCCCTCCAGCGGTGTCTGTCTTCGACTTCTCATTAAACTGTATCATCTCGTGAGGAAAGTGGTGGTAGCAGCAATAATCCGATGTGGGGAGTGCAAACAAAGGGAGACAGGCGAGGCGGTGCGCAGCTTTTAGCCTTTAGCGCACCCTGAAAAATGTGGCAATATCAGGGGTTGGGTGGCGCAAAGGGTATGGCGGCCTTATGAGCATGAGGCGGAGTTAAGGCTGTGGTGGCCGTGACTGCGTCTCTGAGCCACCCAGAAATGTGGCTTGCGGCACGAACTGGTCGCTATCGCACTCCCGGCTGGATGACTATCTTGTGATTGGTCGCGCCTGCGATAGCGTATTGCAGCTAGGCTAAACCTGTTAAGATAGGTGGTTTGTGATTGCCGGTTGTGTGTTTGTGCCGGCTCGATATCTACACCGGGCGTATATTGGATGGCAATGAGCCCTTGCCACAGCAAAGCCCCTCTCATTACTCTGCGCTTTCTGGCAGTCTGCAACAGCAGCCTAAGTAATGTATACTTCAGAAGACTCATTGTTATAGATAGCATATCAAAGACTTTTTTATGCATTTTATTTTTAGTGTCCTGATTGTTTCGGTAGCATACACCCACGCCCGTGAGTCGTCGGCTGGTCCGACTGCAAGCATCGAACTAGTCCGGCCTCGCCGGTTGCAAGCTTACCTTCCGCCCTCGTCACCTTCAAATGAGGCGCAACCTCTTTAAGATTATTTAATACGTACTAATGTATTTGCACAATGGCAAATTATCGCTTGACCATAGTGTAGTAAACTTTTTAATATTCACAGAAATATCACACAAAACTCCCTAGGTAAAATTACACTGCCGTCAGGTATTCCTAAGTGTAATCACTTGAACTCCCAAAAGACCAATTCAAACCAAGATATAAAAGACACACAAATACAAAAAATAAACTACAAGACTATTATGGTGATCCTTACACAATAGTCTCGTACACGACGCCCCTGAACCAAAAGTTCGCATGAGAGCCCGCGTAAATCTTGATAGATACAGGCGACCCAATCCACGGCATATAGAAATGATTAGGCACCCCAAGGTGATCAATAGCAATCATCGAGCGCGACGTCCTGTGCAACAAAAAGTGAACAAGAACGAATCCATCACTTTTGGGATCCTCGATCGCGGCAACTTGCGCGTGCCATCTTTTTGCATCTGACATTAGTAGAACTTCAGCGTTGACTTTGAAGGGTATCGCATTGAGGTATTCACAGAATTCATCACGGAAGAAATTGCGCAAATTTAGCTGAACGATAACACGATCGGGATCGCACTCTTTCTTGTCGGCCCGCGTACTTGGCGCAATCACGTTATTCAATTCCAACATGAAAAGCTGCGACATGGCGTTCAGATGCTCAGGAGAATAATCATAACGGGTATCGCGAATAGTAATCTGACCAGGTTCACCGGCATTCAAACTTCTAACAATATTACCACCCATATCTCGTAGGGTATCGATCCAGAATTGACGTGCAACATGTCGTTTCGGGGTTTCTCGAGCTTGGAAAACAAACTGGACTTTGCGACTAAGTACACCGTGCACAACCTCAACGAAGAAGGAGACATAGCCTGGGGTCTCAACGATGTTTGAAAGTACGCGTACGACAGTACTAGGACACGAACCTCCTGGAGGGCCAATAAATCCGGTCAAGCTAAAATTTGTCGACAATTTCTGCTCCTCAGCTGGCATGATAGACTCATAGTTATCATTAGCATACGAGTATAAATTCATGAAAGATAAAATATCTTTCATAAATAGGCCCGAACCAGAGGTTCTGGTGAACTGCACGATAGAGACAGCAGTAGCGCAAATTGCATCCGCGGCTGCATTTGGATTCGGAGAAATCGCACATCCATGGTCGCCATATATATGTACTCGCGCGTTCGCCGACAATACTGACGCCAAAACATTACGAAGAGCAGATGCCACATCCCTGATATTATAGCATTGTCCGTCGTACAGCAGTACGACTTTTCTGCGCTGAGAAACGCAGCTGGCGACAAGAGCCTCCCAATCAGTTTCGCCGACAACGACAAGTATCATATCAGGGTTATAATCCGTGATTATCGCCATTTTGGTAACAAACGACAACGCCATAGGCCTTGGTGAAAAGTAGTGGAATTGACAAGTATTTCCACCGTAACACTCTGGATTTTGATATTGCGATAGGCGATGACTGATACCCTGAGAATTCTCAACGATGAACGAAAATTGCTGGGCAAACATCTCTTTCTCGGCTTCATTTAATGCCTGTCCGGCGTTAAACAAATGACTAACAATAGAATTGGGACTACCTGTAGCCAATGACTGCTGGAAGGAAGCCGATGAACCACTATCGTCAGTGATTTCGCCATCAAGCGTCGGCAGATTCAACAACAATTCAGCCTTCGCAGCCATAGACCTGGGAATAAACTCCGGAGGTAACCGCTTAGATCCTTTCACATCGTTGTCAAGTTCCAATCCACTATCAGTGAGTGCCGAAACCCCAGATGAGCCGCCGTCACTCGAAGGAGAAATACGACGAGCGCGCTGAATAACGACAGATTTCTGCGCCGTGTTTTCATAGGTATGAGATTCCGTATGTAACGACTGACTGGAGTAATACCACGAAAATGACGTGACTCGAACAGTCTTCAACTTCTTTCTCGACCCATCATTCCAGGCAGACGGGCCAGACACCTTTGTCTCGGTCGGTTTTGAAAGGCTGAGAGCCATGGAGGCAGTCGATTGCGAAGCAGCCCGAGGCGCCCGCTGAGGTCTAGCGATAGGACCTACGCCGTTCGCCGGAGTTCTCGAGGCGGCTGTGGTCGGCCTGGAAAATCCATTTAGATCGCTCTGCGGTTCGTAGACTGTTCCTGCGTAGAACGGGGAAACAGTGGTGTCATAGGGAGCCATGTTTGCAGAGTGCCTGATTTTTGATCTAACGTCGTATTGCCGAAGAGAAATATAGCGATTCAAATCAATATGCTATTTCTCTCATTTATTTGACAGTCGGGATTAATATATATATAGGTATATATAATAAATATAAAAGCACTGCAAAGCTAATAATATACAGTCGAGAAGAAGGAACTCAAGGCAGCGAGCGGTAAAAATACTAATTTGAAAGCAGACTGGCGTTGTTAGCCATACAACGACGCAACAGAACAGCTGTCACAGAGGTGTCTCATAGCAACAAGGACCACCACCCATGCTCCCGTTGTTCGCTGCCATGCTAGAAACAAGGGAATCACTAGTTCGCGGCTCGTGAACAGACGTGCTATTTATGTGGCTTCCACGTGCGTCATTGGAACTGTGGTATTGTGTGGCCTTGAAGATCATTTGCGCCTAGATCAGGGTATCAGATAGATTATGACGACGACGATGCGTGTGCTTGTTAATTCTGTTCCGGGATGATAAACCTTTTTAGCCGGGAACACAGTATTGAAAACAAACGGTCTTTAACAAGGACGCTGTATGTGTGGGGTACAATCACCTTATGTAATATACTACTCCCTTTGCGTGGCATACTAGACTGCGTTTCTCAAGAACCTCTGTCGCAGCTCTCATCACGGCTTTGGAGCGGAGTATCCGACAGGCTGGAGATGGCGTTCACGAAAAATGGCCCATCGCACGTGAGCGAGACGGATAGAGTCGAAGAAGGCGAGCATGAGCGGGCTACCAACATTCTAGAGCACTCATAGTGCTGTGATACTGGCACTAACTAATTCACTAACTAATTTCGAACTATATTTTGTATATCAAGATTTCCATTCTCTAGTATATATTTCATTTCTCCTTTTGTTTCAAAAGTCCCTTCATCATATCAAACGAATTGCCATCCGGTTGTAGCGAGTATTTTCTTCCAGTAGACCGTCCATCAAATCCAATCTCCTCAACACGTAGCATTCCATAATCCATAGATATACCTCTAATCACAGCCTGAGTCCCGCCGTACATATCTAGTCTAACAATAGCATTATTATGCAACCAGCGCGAGTAATAAAGCTGCTCAAACGGACTAAATCCATTGGCTTTGAACGTCATATACATTTGTTCAAAAAAGCGCATAATCCTCGCGAATAGCACTTCGATTTTAAAGGGTTGAATAGCAGGCTTGGCCGACCTCCGCCGTCCTTCATTCAATGCCGCAACAAGGGAATTAAGCGAGGTCGACGGCGCCTCGTTCGCGGTATTGATACCGCAGCCAATCACTAATAGATACTCGTTGTCGACGTAATTACTATTGACGAGAACGCCGGCCAGTTTTAGGTATTCGGCAGGTAAGTCGCGTTCGTGACGAGATACGGCTTGGTCGTAGGCGGGATTGCGGGCGTAGATGTCGTTTGGCCATTTTAGTCGCACGTCAAGATCTTCGCAGCCAGGTCCGTATGCGCGAATAGCTTCGACAATAGCCAAAGATGCGATATATTGGATAAACACTAAGGGTGCAATCTGTTGCGCTGCAACAGGATGTCGGATGACGATTGAGAAAGCGAGCAAGCCGATCGGTGATACCCAGACATTACCGCCGCGACCTCGACCAGCAACTTGGACGGTTGCAATATTTGTAAATCCAGTGGGTAGATTTCGCAGTAAACTGAGATTTCGATCCAGCATCGTCGATGTCGAAGTAACCACTTCGGCATATTGAATTATCGAACCAAAAGTTTGGCGAGAAGACCCAGGAGGCGCTAACTCTTTGTAATACAACGCATGGTCAAAGTATGGCGTCTCATGGTGTGTAGGGAACGACCTGTCCTCTTCATTCTCGTTGAAGTACAAAACACTATTTTTCAAAACCTTGTTAAAATCCATTTCCTCCTCAGTCTCTGCGTTCGTAGGCAGGGCATCGGCAATGGCGCGTAGATTGAAAATTGAATCGGCGGCATTAGAAAACACAAATGTATCGTTCTCGCCAACATGCTTGTACTGCATGGCCTTGTTTGACTCGGGGTGCATGGCAACTGGCTGTAAAAACCCTTCGTCATTCCTAAGTCGATTCCAGATACCTTCAACGCCACCCTTATAGCATGAGGTCATGTATAAATTCGTCGGCATAGGGGCAGAATCCTGCGTGACGTCTGAATTAACTTTCAATCCTAGTTTTAGCAGCATGGCTTTCAAAACCTCGACTCGCTTATGATTATCGGCTAACAAACGCTGAACAAGGTCTCCATAGAATGGCGGCAGAGTGGTATCTGTCTTCCGCAGTCGTTTCGGGGAGAATTCAGGATGCGGCCCGGTCAATATAACTGATCCCTCGCCATATTTCATATACACTATAGCAGCATCGCCACCTTCCACTTGAAGAGGCTCGCAGTATCGCGCGAGCACAGTTACATCCTTGCTCGCGAATGAATCAGCATCGACAAATACTCCTCCTCCATTGTAATACGACGAAAAGACATAGTCCTCGCCTTCATCTGTCATAGGATCATTTTGATCAATCACGAGTCCCGGAAGGGCATCTTTTTCGACTTTAATCTTCGCCGCTCTCGCACCTGACTCGGAGTCATATACGAACCCGGGAAATGCAGTTCCACGATCAATTCCCGGGTAAAATTTCAGTTGGCGAGGGCCGACGACTGCATAAGCGGGATTTTTCTCCTCGAATTCGACGCGTGATGAACCAAAATATCCACCAGCACAAAAGCCAATAAATGCACCGCCTCTTCGCACAAACGCTGAGATCTTGGCCGTTCCTGCACCATCGAGCGCTCTGCAGTATGGAAGATCGGCCCCACCAGGAAAGGCTATCAGAGATGTAGAGTTTTGCCAGGGATCAGAGAGCAGAGCGGCGGCATCGATATTGATCACGGCGTAATTGGGAGACAGAAGAGAGCGAAGAGCTGCTGTGCATTGGGCGATGGACTCGATGGTCGTGCCGGGCCCGCTGTAAACTAAGACGTTCATAACAGAATTGTGAAGAAGAGGAAGCCTGGACCGTAAAATTGTAAAAATTGTGACAGAAAATGAGTAGGCGGGTGACAGATCCTTTGATATAGTTTGTGAATCTGAGTCTTCGTTGGGGAAATCATTTTGAGTGTGCGTTGATTGCCTACCCCTGAGTCGGGCTTCCGATAATTTGTGGAAGAGCTCACTCATCCGACAGCCCCGACTTTTATGGTCACTGACAGGGCTGTTATGGCTACTGATATCAAGAAACTGGATTGAGCGACTGGATTGTAGTCGAATTTCTTTTTATTTGTCTGTCTAAAAGGTACATATCTACATCTACAGTCTTTGGGTTTGTCCCTTCCTTTATTAGTACTTTCCATGCAAACGCCTCATCGTACGAGTAGTCAAGGTATCTTTTCGGATCCCTAGGCAATTAAAAGGTGCTACGATCCCTAGGCAGTTAAAAGGTGCTACGATCGCAAGGAGTTAAAGGAATAGAATCCTTGAGATGTTCCACGAGACCTTTCGAGATACTCGGGGTTCGACGACATGTGCATAGGCAAGACTAGGGTACTTTGCTTCAATTTGATAAATAAGGCGTGAGAAAACAGAATATGGCTCCATCTTTCCCATTCCCTGTAAATACTAAACGGCGAGAGGCAAATTGCGGTCTTCTTTTCATCAATCGCAGCGCGAATCTTGTCCATAATATTAATTCGCAAACCGAGCTCGGTTCTCAACCGAGCCAGCGTGGATATCGGTGCGTTTGGAAATGACTTGGAGAAACTGGTCTGCGAGGTACATATGAGCAGCAAGGACTTTAAGACCGTCAAATCCGGCGGCCATGGCGTTCTCAGCGATAGTAACCTGTTCTTCTTCATATTGATCAATCTTCTCAATCAATTATCTAGGAATGACGGGCCAGCCTTCTTCTTTGATGGTAATACGGCTGACAACAATGGGCACCTTTGTTTCAGAATTAACACGATCAAAGCAATAAATTTGGAGAACTATGTGTCCATCTTTTGCATGCACTGCGTCGGTGACTTTCTTCCAATCAGCAATTGGCGCGCGGGAGAAGATGCCAGGCACGTTATCGAATCCTCGAGCAAAATCAGCCGCTTAGGTGGCTTCACCAATCGACAGTGTACCAGGGACAATACAGCGCCGAGTATAGTGCTCCAGCCGGCACTGGACCTCCGCCGTCGTCGTCGTCGTACGGAAACGCGTGAGGTGCCAGGGCGATGCGGCGCCGGAGCTGCATGCCTTCCACTTTAAGAGGTTCAAATAAAACAGGCATAGTCTAAAATTATCTCTATGATTGGTGCTATTTTATAGTCGACTCTGCGAACAGAAGAGGAGAGCGAGAGAACAACATATTCGAATTCCGAGGGTAGGCGAATATCCGAGGCGTCCAATAATTAGGAATCACCGATACGCCGCAGCTTGTGTGGGTAAATTTCTGAGACTGATGACATCAGCCATTTGGGTATTATCCGCTTCCAGCTGGTCCGCAGTCGTGGGGTGGGCTTGAAAAAGATTCATAACATTATATGTTGAACCATACGAACGGTGTGTTGAGGCGTTAAAAACATGGCGACTGAGGGTCATTCAGTGATGGCTGCACCGCCGTCCTGCATTCCTCTGTCTCGGCGAGTCAGTGGCCGTCTCTCCAATATGGATCGACCGTAGCATATCCTCCTGTCAAACTGTATTTCGAGCTGTTGAAGAAGCATTGGTTAATCCGCGGGGCTGAATAGAGTAAGTCCGGGACTTCGAAACAGAGCCATCGACAAGTCATGAGCACGGCCAATACAGCACAGGCTCGATTACAATTAAATTTTACTCAATTACAACTTCGCACTGCTGCTGATACGCAGTCTATTAAACAGTTCTGCCGTGGAAACCAAGAGGGCTCACAACATGGCGGACAATGCAAGCCAACCAATGGCGACGCAGCGCAAGAGCTGGTGGCCCATCAAACACTGGCAAGTAACAAGGGTAAATTCTGTCACGGGCCGCTCCACACCAAAGCTGGACTCGCTGTGGACAGCAGCTGCTGGCCGCCATTGCCTATATACAAAATGCAATAGCCCAGCTTGCTCCGGCTGTTCCGGACAGCGCCGGTCCTCACCGAGCAGGCGCGGTCGCGGTGCGCGCTGCTCTTGCGCTCGCCAGGAAAATCTTTGCTATCAGCCTGATCTTTTCTGCACAAGTCGCGCTGGCGTTGAACTATTAGAACCCTAAACATGCTGCCCAATAAGGAATCTGCTGCCCGAGCGGCCGTTTGTAACCGCCGCACAGCCTATATTAATCTACTCTCGCCCCTCTCTCTCTTCCTTGCTCTCTTCACCGCCTTCTTCCCCTTGTTACCTCTATATCTACACGATGATCTTCAACGAGCAGGCTTCCTCCACCCTTGAGTGGCTCTCGCGCCTCGACACTAGCTCCACTCCGGCTAGAAACACCCGCCGCACCTGCATCATCGGCACCATCGGTGTGTAGCTCCTCTGCCTTTTTTCCTCTTCATCGTCGTCTCTCCTGCTCATTCTAACCCTTCTCCAGGCCCCAAGACCAACTCCGTCGAGAAGATGAACGCCCTCCGCACTGGTACACCTCCCTTTCCTCCGTTGTTCTTGCTGCTGCCGGCGCCTGGCCGTGCCTCCTCGGACCCAATGCCGGGCTGCGCTTAAAAAAACTTATATGAGCCGCACCGCTAACAACCTTGCCTTCCTCTAGCTGGTCTCAACATTGTCCGCATGAACTTCTCCCATGGCTCGTACGAGTATCACCAGAGTGTCATCGACAATGCGCGCGCTGCCGAGGCTGCTCAACCTGGTAGACCTCTTGCCATTGCGCTCGACACCAAGGGACCTGAGATCCGTACCGGTTCCACCGTTGACGATGCTGATATCCCAATCGCTGCCGGCACCAAGATGATCATCACCACTGACGAGGCTTACAAGAACAAGTGTGACAACACCATCATGTTTCTTGACTACTCAAACATCACCAAGGTGATCGAGCCTGGCCGTATCATCTTTGTTGACGACGGTGTTCTTTCCTTCAAGGTCGACTCGATCGAGGATGAGAAGACTCTCAAGGTTACTTGCCTCAACAACGGTAAGATCTCCTCGCACAAGGGTGTCAACCTTCCCTCGACTGATGTCGATCTTCCCCCTCTCTCTGAGAAGGACAAGGCCGATCTGCTGTTTGGTGTGAAGAACAAGGTCCACATGGTCTTTGCCTCTTTTATCCGTCAGGGATCCGATATCACCGCCATCCGCGAGGTCCTCGGCGAGGAAGGAAAGGAAATCCAGATCATTGCCAAGATCGAGAACCAGCAGGGTCTCAACAACTTTGATGACATCCTGAAGGAGACTGATGGTGTCATGGTCGCCCGTGGAGATCTTGGTATCGAGATCCCCGCCTCTGAGGTTTTCATTGCCCAGAAGATGATGATCGCCAAATGCAACCTTGCTGGCAAGCCTGTTATTTGCGCGACTCAGATGCTCGACTCGATGACCTACAACCCGCGACCTACCCGTGCCGAGGTATCCGACGTCGGCAACGCTGTCCTTGACGGCGCCGACTGCGTCATGCTTTCCGGAGAGACCGCAAAGGGTATCTACCCTGTCGAGGCCGTCCAGATGATGCATGAGACCTGTCTGCTTGCCGAGATGGCTATCTGCTACCCTCCCCTCTTCAATGAGCTTCGTCAACTGACTCCGCGTCCCACCGACACCGTCGAGACCATCGCCGTCTCTGCTGTTTCTGCCTCGTTCGAGCAGCAAGCCAAGGCCATCATCGTCCTCTCGACGTCCGGCACCACTGCTCGTCTCTGCTCCAAGTACCGCCCTACTTGCCCTATCCTCATGGTCACCCGTAACCCTGTCGCCGCTCGCTACTCGCACTTGTACCGGGGCGTCTACCCGTTCGTGTACTCTGGAGCCAAGCAGACTGATGCGGCCAAGTGGTCCGAGGACGTCGAGCAGCGTCTCAAATGGGGAATGGACCAGGCTGTTGAGCTTGGAATCTTGCAGCGCGGAGAGGCTGTTATTGCTATCCAGGGATGGACTGGTGGTCTTGGCCACACTAACACTCTGCGTGTGTTGGAGTGCGTCTAAACGCTTTCTCTGGCTATTTTTATTTCCAAAAAGAGTCCCCGTTAGTTGGAGCGTATAATCATGAAATGATAGGGTGGGGAGGTTATTGGGAAGCAAGCAGGCGATCGTAAACTATTACAGTTTCTAGGTTGATCCCCTTTTCTTATATTTTGTTATATTTGATTCCAATGCGCGGATGATAGATTTTTGATTTCTGTTAAATTTTTTTGTCTTTGGAAAAGTTTTGATATGCTGCTGGTCATGCTATTGATTCTTCTCTTTTTTTATATCATTGGTTTTATTCTATGTCACTTAAAATATTAAACGAATCTTTTTATTTATTAGCTATATACATAAAAAAGTTCTATCAAGCAACCACCAGAAGAAACCAAACTCTACTTTTTCAAATCTAAATGGTACGTAGCCAACGCTGCCTCAGAAACCTCACTCGGACTACCAACCACTGGATCCGCCCCGCTCTGCGTCTTGGGAAACGCAATAACATCACGAATCGAGTCCGAGCCAACCATCATCGCGCACAATCTATCGAATCCAAGCGCGAGTCCCGCATGCGGCGGACATCCCATGCCGAGCGCGGTAAGTAAATGCGTAAACGGGTTCTTTGGCTGCGCGACGTCGGCGGATTCGGGTATATCTGGGATTTTCAAAAGTTTGCAAAGAACTAGTCGTTGCAAAAGCGAGTCGTGGATCCGTGTTGATCCACCGCCTAATTCGACGCCATTGAGTACTAAATCGTAATGCTGGCCTAAAACCGTTCGCGGGTCAACTTGTCGGTTCGCAGAGATCGCCGAGGTGATTTGCGGTAAAGAACTTAGCAAAGGCATCGTGAACGGGTGATGAGTGGCCGTTACGTTTTCGTAGTCGAATTCAATGTGGCCGTTGACGAGGTCGGGGTATTCGACAGGTGTGAACAGAGGGAAATCGATTACCCAAAGCGGAGAGAACGTATGCGAGTCGCGTGTATGCGATTCCTGAAGAATTTGAAGACGCTGTCGGCCTAATGGGGTTGGATTCTCAAAGGGCATGGCTTGACGGGTACATGCGTATATGACGTCTCCTTGTTGGATGTCGTGCTTTGAAATGATGTCTTGAGCAATACTACTCAAAGACTGCGGAGAAGCGAATTCAAGACCAAACCTTTCGGTACATTGCTTAAGCCATTCCGTAGCCGAGTGGGAGTCGGAAATTACATACACGAACGGCGTCCGAAGCGTCGGATATGCATCTGGCGCAGAGACAATAGGCGGCGGCACCGTGGTCTCGGCAGTCTTTGGCCGGTACACTAAGATCTCGAAAACTGGGTAATCATGATGCTTTGTTGCTTTAGCAAATTCACTCAAATCAGCAATCTAGATTCCAATCAGCAAATCTCTCTCTTTTCGGAATTAAATTCTCTCTATATGAAATCAAACTTACCTGCATGTCCCCGCGAAGATCAGGCTTATCAATCCCGAATTTCGACATTGCATCTAAATACGACATTCTCAGAAACGGACTCGGCAAATCAATGCCCTTGACTTCTTTCCATAACCGCAAAATACACCGCTCAATCACATCCATCACATCGTCCGCGCTGGCGAATCCCATTTCCAAATCAACTTGAGTAAACTCCGGTTGTCTATCTGCGCGTAAATCTTCATCTCGGAAACATTTTGCAATCTGGAAATATCTATGAACGCCGCCCGCGATGAGTAATTGTTTATACTGCTGCGGACTCTGCGGTAACGCGTAGAATTTCCCGGGATTAGTTCTAGACGGGACAAGAAACTCGCGCGCGCCTTCAGGCGTAGATTTGAACAATAGTGGCGTTTCAATCTCAGTGAATCCATCATTATTGATAAATTGATTGCGAATAATCATCGAGATCCGGCTTCGGATAGATAAGGCGACTTGTAACTGTCGCGTCCGAAGCTGCAAATACCGATCTTTCGGATCCCATTCTTTCGCTTCTCGCACTTGAGATGCTAAATCATGAGGCTGGTTTAATGGAGTAATATGCGTGACTTGGACCTCATACTTGTCCTCGCTGCCTTGATGTCGGGCAATAGTTCCCTGAACACAAACTGGTGTCTCTTGTTTTATTTTCGACAACAATGTCCCTTCGGTTTTCCCAAATTGGATTAATTGAATCGTGTCCTGCTCGTCGTCAAATTGTACACCGCGTAAGATTGCAAATGTTAATTTCTTTGATAATTTCCTAGGCGCGGCATCAATCCATCCATGCAGTACAACGTTGACGGGTTCATTAGTGGAAAACGAGGAGGAAATCTCAGGATCTTTGTAAAGCTGTGCAATCGAATGTGTCGCTTTTTTGAACTCAACTACGACATAAATCAATTTAGCCTCCCATTCAAAAGAATAAACCGCAAAATTAACGAAAGAAAATACGCACAGCGCTCGAATAATTCAGCATCCAAGATCTTTGCCGATGAATATAATCTCTTTGAAATCTCACTTCCTGACCGTCGCCAAAGCGCTAGACAGCAAACTCCTCCTCTCAAAGGTAACAATCCGAATCTCATCCCACCTATCGGTCTCTGTTTACTATACCGAACCAGAGTCTCGGAGGAAACGAAAGACCGGGATTGAATAGCTACGGCAGCATTTAAGTTTTTGTTTTACTTCAAGGTGGTTTTCGTAGTGGCATTTAAGCATCGGGTTAGGTTACTCATACTTTCTTGACTTGCAGTAACTGAATTACATTTTTTATTACAAAGTAATTGCTAGACTGGTATTATCGGTAATTGTGTGTAAGAAGAGAAATTGCCTTGCCAAATTCAATCTACAAGATAATTGATAAGAAATCCAGTCCGGCCGATTCTATTCCGCTCATCGCCGACAAGTCTAATCATACAAACCAAAACCCAACGCCCAATGCAAATAAATCAAATACTCAAAACTCTCACAAACTATCTCTCGTAGCCCACGACCAATAATCCAATCTCGCACCATTACTAACCAATATCCCCTGCGTTGCCTCGCGACTATCATCGATGCCCTCCATGCTTCCCTTTTCAAGCACCGCGTCCGACCACTTGGCCACTCTGGGAATAATATCGAATTTATGTTTTGTCAACGGCGATTCGATCTGCGTGCCACTCCAGACATTGTACAGCTTCACCGTCCGCGATTGATCTGCGACCGCGAGCATGCTTCCGTCGTTGGAGATGTCGAATGCGTGGTTGAAGACGTAGTCATTGGTGTAGTTTTCGTATGTCATTACTGGGGTAGTTGATTGTTTGCGGTGGTTGATTTGGTTGCGCTTGGAAGGCGAGTATGGACGGTATCTGTTGGGTTTCTGTGGAGAGGCGGATAGGGAATGCTGTTTTTCCTGGATATATGTTGATCTTAAATCATATAACGCCAGCTAAAGTAAACCATATCAGCATGGATCGAGCCCAATAAACAATCACAAACTCACCGAATCTTCAAGTCCGCTGACCATGAAATACGCATCCTTGACAATCTTCATCTTTGATATCGCAGAAGGATGCCTCAACAACGTCGGATGCCTCTGACTTCCATCCCGTATCCTCTCCCCAGACGCTACCGGCACCCTCGTATCAAAAATCTTAACGCCGCCATCTCTCAATCCAGCCAAGAAAACTTTCGGCTGCCAATACTCCAGCGCAAAGACATCGCTTGCTAAATGATAATTAATAGTCGGCGACATTCCGTCCTGCTTCATATGGTATGTCGAAATCAATTCGGACCCGCCAATAGCTAAATCAGTCGACTCGTTACATGCCGCCGAGCACCGCGGCGACGGGCCAGCGCGGAAGCGATGGATACGATAGAGCGTCGAGTTTATGCTCTCTGAAGGATGTGAGGATGTCCACAACGTCGCGTTAAAGTCGTCACCTGACTCGCATTCTGCCGTCACCCTGCAAATTCGTCAACATCTACTCGTAAGAACGATAAAAAAGGTGACACTTACACTCCAAACTTGTTGGTGCGAGTAATCGATGTGATCTATTCCTCATCAGTAAATAGACCTTCCTAAACCGAATGAAAACATACAGGCCCACTGAATTCCGCAAACGGCGTCGTCATATCTAATCTACACGACGACTCATTCAAACACCGCACAACCGAATACTCCTTATATATCCCTGCCGCGGTCCCGATCCACAATTTATATTGACCCAGAGTATTCCGTTGAATATCCATGCAAGTAACACCCAAACTATCAGTCCGACCGCTCCCCCAGATCGTTGTCGTGCGCCGTAATCCGCTGCAAAAGACCCGTGACTCGAGAGCCCGCCGCGAACCTCGTGTCGAGTGCTGGATATTGCCCATTTCGGTCAAATGCGGCAGACTAAGGATTGGAGACGTGTATATCTCGGCGGCAGACCGCAAACGACGAGAGTGTCCAAACGCATGGACTGGTGTCGTTATGCAGCTTAGTGTGACATTTGCTCGGTGTTGTGGTATTTGTTTTTCCTGTTCCTCGTCAACTAACCATCCTCATCATCTATTCGCTCAGCAACAATCACAAATAACGTACTTCACGCTCGGTTTTCAGTCGTTTATTCACCTTATCAGAAGTATAAAACGACGTAGCACCACCACCTGCCGAATTAGGTAGGACCTTGAAATATTTCCGTTTCACCTCGTCTAGAAATCTATTAGTACGGAGTATACATTTTTCCACACGAAACCATGAAATCACCATACCATAATAAAACCCAGGGATTTCTAAAGGCATTTTACAAACGTCCAAACCCCCGCTTTTCTATGCTCAAATCCAAGTAAACGCTGGCAAGATGAAAGTGGTTTGTTTTGCAGTTGGGAAATGAAGAATTCCCAAACATTCGCCGTTTCCAGCCCCGCCCTAACCCGCAGTGTTTGGTGACATTTACCCGGTTAACGCGGCGCGTATTTTGTTTATGTTACACGTCTAGATTGGATATGATTGCGAAAAGAGTATGGACTGAAGATGAAGGATGATGGGTCTGTAGATACGGTGCTTGGGTATGCGTATAGAGAGATTAAGCGGGGTGAATATGGGATTGCCATTCAGTTATTTACAAAAGTACGTATTTTCGCGACGCGTTGCTTTGAATGATTGAATTAACAGCTAAAAACGCAGGCGTTTGCAATTTTCAAAGATACGAATCAAGTTATACCTGCGATACACTTAGATCAGCGAGCGAGGTGTTACGAAAAGGTGAAGGACTATGAAAATGCATTGAGCGATGCATTACAGATTGTGAAAACGGATAGGAAAGATATCAAGGGATATCTTCGCGCTGGGAAAGTGTACCAGTTGATGAAGAACGATAGACGGGCACTAGATGTTTATCAAGCTGGATTGCGAAGAGTTGATTCCCAGCAAAAGTTCTACAATGTAAGGTGCTTTTTAGGTTGAGAAAATATGGTGCCGAAATGCTAATTCCAAACTAGATTATGCAACAAATGAGAGAAACGGTCGCGCGACGAATACCCCAGCCAAAACCTGTAGACATGACACAGATCCTACCGTTCGAGATCGTCGAAATGATTTTTTCAAACCTCTCAACGCCCGATCTGTCAGCGCTGCAATTAGTTTGCAAATCGTGGAATCATACACTTGCGCTTCACGCCCAACTCTGGCGAGTAGTCGATTTCCGCCAATTCGATCGCCGGTATATCTCGAGATCGCTTATACGAAGATATATCGCCAAATCAAATGGTTCGACTACAGAGCTCTATCTTCATCGCGTAGCATCGCGCGATAAAGAATATATAGGCGACGTGATTTCATCCGCCTGCGTCGCAAACAATCTTCGAATTCTCTACGCCGAGCCGGGGATTACTTTATTCGCCGGAGTGAGCGCGCCGATCCAATGGTGCCGGTTTGAAAACCTTCATACGCTGAAGATATCCTCGCGGACGGCAGTCGATGTGATCAAATATATGACGGTCGACAACCGCTTCCCGAACTTATCGACGCTGTATTTTTATGGAACGGGCCAATATACGCCTGTTTCAGAGTCTACTCGAAATCTTCCGCTAGACTCTGCGAATCGAATACAAGCGTCCGAAGCTCGCTACTCGAATTGGAATCTACAAAACTTGGTTATTGACGCCAGTCCGGTGGCAATTCATCTATCTTCAGAATTCTACAAAATCCTCGACTTATGGCCGAATATACAGTCGTTATGGCTTGTCGCATGTCTTCTTCCTTTGCAAGACCGCGCGCCTAGAATACATTTCAAAGATAAACTGCGTGATTTGAATCTATCGTATTCCAGAATCGACGCGATGCCCAGGCTGCCGTCGAGTTGTCAGAAAGCAGTTCTTCGGAATTGTCTAGGTGCCGGAGCTATACCGCGCTGTGTTAGATTCCAAGAGAATACGACGGTATACACCGACGTACTTGCGACCGAAGACGAGACTGTTGCGGCCGACGAATACGCTGGACTCGTACACGTCGATCTATCGTTTCCCAGCGCGAGGCTGGATACGACAATCTTTGACTCTTTCCTGCGCCGTCTCGATGGTTCGCGCGTGCTTAGATTACATATCGAAGGCTGTGTGGGGCTTTCTAATTCGTCGGTCGCGAATATAGTTTCGTCGCTTGCCGAATTGCGGATCTTATTCATCGGTCATAATTCATGGCTGAACGACGACTCGCTAGCTACGCTACACGGCCTACGAAATCTCGAATACCTCGATATCTCGCACACCAATATCAAAATCATCGGTATTCTTCGTTTCCTAATCGGGAACGACCGCGACGAGAATATGAAGCGATTGCCGGTATCAGCCATGACGGACAGATGCAAGGCCATGTATACGATCGACGACCATATGCGTATGACCAATCGCAGGAAAATAAAGACAATAGTGATGAATGGATGCGAATCAGTGAGTCTGGAATCATCACTCTGGATCCGTGGCCTGGGTATCCAAGTAGAGCACGAGATAGGCTACGACAATCCAGCGGCCCGAAAGCGAGTCAAGCGATAGCCAGTAATAATAGAGACATTCAAGCAAATCAAAATCCAACCCCCACACCGTACGGCAGACAAGCAACAAACCCCTAAACCAAAGACGGCATAGAAAATTGGCAGGCCTGGAATATTTGATGAAACCGGCAATCGCGGAACTGCCTATCAGTAAAGAAAGTTTTCCGTTTTTGCAGACGCACTGGAGAAATATTGGATCCGCCGGCTATATCGGTAAATAAATACGAACAGTTAGTTGAAACTTCAGCTGCGAAAAAATGATTATAATCGAAGATAAATAATAATTCAATTGAGTAGCCAGTATTTCCCTACATCTCTAATCACACTTCAAATACCACCGCAACCACAACTTTCCAACTGATAAACAAACGTAAACAAAGTATAAAACGGCCTCCTCCACCAAGAAAATGCCGCACGCGACCAACAAAAATTCTCGAAACTCGACCCACGCAAAAAACAAAAAAGACCTCAAATTGGGAAGGACGGCTCGGCTCGTTTATTAGCTCGCTCTCGTTCCGGTTCCGGGTTCGGCGGGTTTGTATTTGTGACTTGCGTTTCATAATCTATAATGTAATCAATTACCAATAACAAAAACATAAACAAAACAAAATCAGCACTGAATGAATGAATGAATGAATGATTTGCCAATACGCGCGCTCGGGATACAAAACATCATCTACAATCAAAAGCAATATAAGAGGGAAAAAAAAAAGATAAAATTATTCACATTCTTTACGTTTTCCTTCCATCGATCGATTGAGTTCTATCTCTACCCAATCCACATTATATCAGGACACTTTCGACGCGCATTAAACAAATAATTAAAACAAAGGAATGTTGTTTTCAAACAATTGACAAAAAAGGGTGTAAACAAAAAATAAAAAGAGGTATAACAAAAAGAAAGACTACTCGGTTCTCATAATTCTAAAATACAATCGAGTATTCTTCTCCTTCCTTTGAGCCCTTTTCTATCTGTTTAGTTGGCCTTCTCGTGCTGAGTCGACACACGCTGCATCGACACCAAGAAGTCCTCGAGGGAACGCTGCTTGGGCTTCTCCTTGATCGTCTTACCGTTCATCATACGGTCAAAGCCAACCGACTCGGACATCAAGTAGTAGGCACCGCCCATGATGCAGAAGATACCGAACGAGAAAATCCAGATACGGACAACGGCAACAACCGAGGTCTGGCCACCAACAAAGAAGCCAAAGATACAGAACATAGTGGACAAGACATCGACGCAGAAGACGGCACCGGCCAACTGCCACGAAGGAGCAGACGACCAGAAGGGTCCAGAGGCACGGGTAATGAAGATAAGCCAGTTCTCAGTAAGGGAGATCTGCAAGAAAACGACCTCATCACGGACACCAAAGTTCTGGATGATACCACGGCCATGCTCACCGTGAACAAAGGTGGTGGTAAGAGTGATCCAGGTTCCGATGGCAAGAATGATTCCGAGAACAACAGACATACCCCAGAGACGAGGCAAGTTCCACTTGACGGGCTTGGGAGCATAAGGAGCGTTATCGTAGGCAATAGCAAGAGTGGCAACATCAGCAAAGATAGCAATGAAGACAATAAGTTCGATGTTCAACGAGGTGTTGAGAATAGCAATCCAGAGACCAAGGAAGATTTCGAGATGGAGCGAAAGAGCGATACGGTAGACGACGTAAGAGTACATGCGGTGGAAAATCTGGCGGGAAGTCTTGAGCGCATCAATGATGGCAGACAAACCAGGAGCCAAGAAGACGATATCAGCGGCCGAACGGGCAGCATCAGAGGCACCCTCGACGGCAATACCAGTGTCGGCACGCTTGAGCGAAGGAGCATCGTTGACACCGTCACCAGTCATGGCAACAAGGTATCCACGCTGCTGGAGAATCTCGACGACGTTGTACTTGTGCTGGGGGAAGACCTCAGCGAAACCATCGGCGGCCTCGACGAAATCGTAAACCTCCGAACCGGGCATGTCACCACCGCCACCGAGGCCAAGACGCTCAGCGTTGTAGACGTTGGTGCCAAGACCAAGCTGGCGGGAAGTCTCGCGGGCAATTCCGACGGCATCACCAGTCAACATCTTGATGGAAAGACCAAGGTTCTTGGCCTCGTTAATGGTCTTTGCGGTATCGTGACGAGGGGGGTCCATGCAAGGCATGATTCCAAGAATCTCCCAGTGACCCTCACCGCGACGGCGGGCAACACCAAGCGAGCGGAAACCACGGGTAGCAAACTCGGCAACCTTGTTCTTGTAGTCGTTGAGGATATCTTCGGGAAGAGGGTGGTCTTCCTCGACGGTCTTCAAGACGAAAAGAGGAGCACCCTTGACACAGACGATGCGCTCGCCAGCGGGCGACTCGACAACAGCGGTAACTTTCTTGGAGACGGGGTCGAAGGGGTGGAACTCAAGAACCTTGTACTTGGAGAGGGTGGTCTTAGCGCGAGGGTAGTACTTGAGCGACTTGAGGAAAGCCTTGTCGATAGCATCGAGACCCTTTTTCTTGCGGGCAGCGGCCAAACAGGCAGTAAGCATAAGATCATCGGGCTCGACACCGGCAACGGTGTAGGGCTCAGAGAGAGAGAGCTTGTTCTTGGTCAAGGTACCGGTCTTGTCAGAGCAGAGAATTTCGACACCAGCGAGGGATTCGATGGCGGAGAGCTTCTGGACGATAGCCTGCTTCTCGGCGAGGTAGGCGGCACCGACGGCCATGGTGGTGGTGACGACAGCGGGAAGACCGACGGGGACACCGATGACGGTGATACCGAGGGTGAAACGAAGAATATCAACGATAGGGTCGGTGCGGTAGAAGGCAGCGATCCAGACGACCAAGAGAGTAGCAATGACGAGAACCAAGAGAATGGTACCGATACCGTTGAGGACTTCGGTGAAGTGACCCTGGCCACCGGAAGCCTTGTTGACGAGAGCGGCGGCGCGACCGACGAAAGTGTTGTCACCGGTGGCGGTGATGATCATGAAGGCCTCACCACGCTTGACGGAGGAGGAGGCGTAGCAGTTGTCACCCTTGTGCTTGTCGACAGCAAGAGATTCACCGGTGATGGCGGACTGATCGACCTGGAGGAAGCAGTCCTCGGTAACGAGACGACCGTCGGCGGGGATGATGGTACCTTCGTCGACCTGGAGAACATCACCAGGGACGACCTCGGGGGCCTCGATTTCAACAATGGAGCCGTTACGGATGACGGTAGCCTTGAGAGCAAGGGTCTTCTTCAACTCGTCGACGATGGAACCGGCCTGGAACTCCTGGACGAAACCGACGGCGGCGTTAAGCATGAGCAGACCGCAGATGACACCGAAATCGACCCAGTCCTCGAGACCAGCAGCAAGAACGGCGGCAGCCTAGAAAAAGAAAAAGAAAAAGTTAGTATTAGATAAGAGATGAATAATGATGTTGTGATGTGGATGCGCCGCATGAGACAGGGCGGATGTGACCACAAACAAAGCAAAGCTGTCAAACCACCAAAAAGAATAGCGGAAAAAAAAGGACAGAGATGAGGAAAGGAAGAAGAGGGGATACACACCTCCATGACGAATTGAATGGGGCCGACAAAGTACATGCAAAACTTGAGGATGAGGTTCTCCTTTTCCTCGCTCATCTGGTTAAGGCCGTATTTCTTCCTCCGGGCGGTGACCTCGTCGCTGGTGAGACCGTAGCGGGGGTCGGTCTGGAGAAGCTCCTCAGGGACGGGGCGGGCGGACTGGCCGTCCTCGACCTCGTCGTCGTCGTCGAGCGGGTCTCCGCCGTCCTCGGACTCGAGGTCAGCGATAAGCTGGTCCATGTCGTCGTCGGGCTCCTCCTCCTCGGGGAGGTCTTGGACCTTTTCTTTAGTGGGTTCGGTGGACATGATGAAGGGAGCAGCCGTGCGGAGAGGGCAGAAGGGCTGGCAGGCAGGCTAGGAAAGGGCAGGCACGAAGAAGAAGAAGAAGAGAGGAAGTCGAGGACGGGCGGGAATATAAATAGCGAGGCCGCGGCGGCAGCGACGGCAAGTCTGCGATTGGGCGGCGGCGCTGGACCCGGGGAAGCGACCCGGAATAGGCGCGTGCGGAGTGGGACCCGCGGTGCCGCCGGTTCCGGCAGCAGCAGCAGGCAGCGGCGCGGAGGAAGCGGTGCGAGGCGAGTGCGGTGGCGGGCGGTGGTTTATAGGATGCGGATGGGGTTATTTGGTATAGAGATTGCGATTGGTATTGTAGAATGGGCAGAGTACGCGAAGATGGAGCCGGAGAGGGAGGTGCGCAGAGTCTGGGAGGAGCCGTCGCTTGGTGCGCCGGCGTCCAGCACCGCGCGGTGATAAGAAACGAGTTGGAGCGAACTGGAAGTAGCAAATGCACTTGTTGCTCGGCTGGTTTACTCTGCAAACTAATATAACAAACAGCAAACGCAGGCAGCAAAGGCAGCGGGCGGGCGCGCGATAGCCGTCGCCATGGCAACCGCTGTTTACGCAATTGAGTTGGTGGTTCCGGGTCGCCACTGCCGGCAATTTCCCCTCGGGCCCGCCCGCAGTGTTTCTGCGTACTATCGTCGACGCACCGCAGCCGGCGCTGGCGAGGCCCGCTGCTGCTGCTGCTGCTGCTGCTGCTGCTGCTGCTGGTGATTGTGATTGTGCTGGTGATTGTGCCGAGAAACACCGCGCGTCCGCTGCCGCAAGCGCAGCACCTGGCCGTCGACGAGCAGCTGCCGTGCTCGCGGCCGTGGGTACGCTCTGTGAGCCGTGTGAGCCGTGTCACAGCCCTGCCTGCACACAATAGAAGCAAGCGCCCAAAAGAGAGTTCGCGGCCGAGTCGCCACTGCTCGAGCAGCGTCCGCGGTGTCGGCCGAGTCGCCGCGCCGCTGCTCGTTTGCAGGCAGTTATCCGGCGTGTGCGCGCTGCGACGAAGCGCTGCTCGTGGCTTCGTCTCATCACCATCGCCGTCGCAGCAGCACCCACGCGCACTTGCTCTGGCTCTTCGCAACTAGCTGGCTCTCTGCTGGCTGAAGAGCCTGCCGCGTTCAGCCTGCGAACCGCCAGCAGAACCGCAGACCGGCGCCTGGCTTATCTCGGCTGCATCTGCTGGCCGTCTATTCGCGCAATCGCCCTCTGCGCGCGACAACCCTCGGCCCGTCTGCGTTGAGCCTCAGCTACCCCGTTCCCTTACTCTGTCTTGTCTCGTCTTGTCTTGTCATGCATGTCCTGTGGTTGTTCTGGCTTACAATGCTTATTCTATAATGCTTATTCTATAATGCTTATTCTTATCATGCTTATTCCACCCTTTTTTCTTTTTCCTGGTCTGCACTAATTCACCTGCATCGGTGCTCGGACTGCCTTGGGTGGTGAACAATGCGCATCTAGACGCGCTTGGAATGCTCCGGCTGCTGGCTGGGCTCTCGTATAACACTTTTAAAATCATCAATACCAAGCAAAGGAAATGGAATCGAATCAAATTCAATTTACTCAGCCGTCTGCTTCATCATATAATTCTCAGCATCAAACAATAACATAAATAACAAAGCAACAAGAAAACTACGAAAAAACGCCGGCGTCTGTGGCCATCTAATAGAGACCCTTCCTTCTCCTCACTCCCAATCATCCTCTTCCTCTTCCTCCTCGCCCGCTTTCTTCGTAGCCGCCGCCGCCGTCCTCAAATCGGCCTGCGAATTCGCCGCCGATACAAGATCATAACTACTCTCGCTCGACGGCCGCGAACTACTCGGCTTCGATCCACCACTACCTTCCGTCTTCTCCGCTTTCAACGTAACCATCGAGTTCGACGCCGTACTCTTCTCCTTGGCCTCCTCGTCTTCCTCATCTTCGTCCCAGTCAAACGCCTCCTCACTGCTTCCCGCCTCGGTAAGCAACTTCTTTCGTCGCGCTTCCTCCTGGTTAATCTGCTCCCGCAAAAAATAATATCGCCGCCAAAACTCATCGTACGCAATCTTCTCCGGCACAAGCTTCTCCATCAGCTTACGCAGCTCCGGGTAATGCTCCAGGTCATCCGCAATAGTCGCCGTCTGCTTGTCTGCCGAGAACTTGCCGGCGTATTCATCGTACGTGGCATCTCCGGCGTCCGCCGCTAGAAAGGGCTCGACCGACGTATGAAGCGCGTGCAACTGCGCATCCAGGCGTGTAGTGTAGATCTGTCGCTTAATATCCTCCGGCATATCAAACAATACATCCTTGCTCAACTGTGTTGACTCTTCGCCATCACCTTCCTCGCCGGCATCAATCGTCACCGCATCTTGCAGCAAACCCCTCACTTCTTTCCCAAACTGATCGAGATATTTGTTGAAATCAACCTGCTCAAACTCATCCAGTCGCGCCTGCGCCTGCCTCTTCAGCACCCCAAACATCTTACTCGTGCTCGCCGGCGCCGTCTGCATCGTCGTCCGCACTCGTCTCGCCGCACTTTCCGCCGCAGCAGTCGTGTCAAAACTTCCCCGCTTAGATGCAACATATGTCGTCGCCTGACTAGCCGCCTGCGACGCCTGCGACGCTACCGTCGAACTCCGCACCTGCTCCGTAATCATAGCCACCTCTTTCGCCGCCAACTCTGACGCTACCGAGATATCCTTCTTCGTCTCCTCAATAGCTGCCTCGCCCTGTTCCCTCTCGTCAGCTCATCTTATCTGTCTTGCGAATCCGCAACGCGTTGTCACATACCTGCTTCTTCACCGTCTCCCAGAGCCCTCCTATCTTCACTCCCCAGGCTGTACTTTGAAACGACGCAACTGCCTCATTGATCTCCTCGCCTAGCGTCGGCTGTGCCTCGCTAGAACTAGCTTGCTCGCCGCCGACTGCCGCATCAACCAAATCAGGCGCCAGCGATTCCTGCTGAATTGCATCATAAGCCGTATCCATCTTCTTCCGTCCTTTATTTTCTCTCTTATTCAGATACTCAAATCAAATCGAAATCAAATCGAAATCAAATCAAATCAAAGTCGTCAAGCAAACAAGGATAACTGCAGCTCTTTATAAGAAAAGGGAGCGGTTCCTTACTTATACCTCGTGATACGCGGCGCGCACAAGTGAAAGGCCACCACTGTCCTTCGATGAGGTCCTGTGCAGCCAGGTTTAGAGTTTTTCCTCAAATCTACGTCATCTCGAATAAGCAAGCGATCTTTTGCGTACTTTTGCTACTTGCGATTCAAGTGGTTCTCTAAGCTGGTTATTACTCAAAAATCATCACTTATTACCATTCTATATCGAACTGAAATATATCGCAACCACTTATAAATCTAAATCCTCACTCCACGCAGCATACCATAATGCCCAGGTATATAAACCAAATCCAAAATATCAATCACTAGTTCTTCGCCGTTTACGCCCTTCGTTTATCCCTTCTGCTTCCTCTACAATCAACCGGCAATCTAATTTGACGCCCAGCACATCCTCGATCCAAAAGCACAACCCGTCCGAAACTAAAACGCAGCTATTGATATTCAGCATCTGCAATTTCAGCCCCTGTATACTTTCCGCATGATGCTCGACTTCACGATATACATTTCCGCCATCACAGTTCAGAAACTTTGCAATCATACACTCGAGTCCCGCATCTGTGATTTTCGTATTCGCAATCTCCAGCCTCTCCAAGTTTTTCAAGCCTCCGATTTCAAAGATTGCAGCATCGGTAACCGACTCGTTGAAACTGATATCCAAGCCCTCTAATTCCGGACATAACTCCACAATCGTCCGCATCATCCCGGCGCCATATTGCGGACTCGAAAAGAAAATCCCAGGACATTTCGATAAATTCAAATCGCGTAATCGTGATCCATTACATCGATATAAAGTATCCGTCAACTTACTATCAATTAGCATCTCGCAGTTCTCAAGAGTCAATGACGTTATCGATTTATACTCGTCAATGATCACCGTCTTATCCTCGCCAATGTAACTGCTGTCGTATTTCACCCCTGTCGAAGTATATATCACCGTTCGCGGCGTCATCGACGTAGAACTCATCACCAACTCCTCACAGCTAGGGGAGATTATCGGCATACGCTCTAACCACGTGCCTTTTAAAATTATCGTCGACAAACACTTGTTTTGCTGGAAATCAGTCCGTTCGAAATAATGAATACCTTCCAGCGATCGCGAACTCGCATAGACGTCAATCAGCGAGATTTTCTCAACATTAGGCAGCATGGCTAGAAATTTATCCAGCTCTCGATGATCAACGTACACTGACGCGCCCCGTCCAGACCGCATACCGGGTTCTCCAACCGTACAACTAGGAACCCCGCCAAAATTAAACACCTGCAAATCGGAAAGTTGTCTGAACCCAGTCGTGCCCCGCGCAGGTATCTGTGTGCCGGTCAACGTACGGCATCGGCCGGCTTTGATTGGATCATAGTAACAATCTAGTACTTTCAGTTTCGCAAAAAGACCCCGACCTATCAAATTCACTATATCGCCAAAAATACCCGCATGGACGCGCAAGACAGTTAACCGGCACATTCGAGACCACGTCGACTCGCCTAATGTGTTGAAGTTGTTGAACGCCAACGTCACAGACTGATCTAGCTGCAAATACTCAAGCGTGGTCTGTCGCCGATTATTCGACATGCTTGCCGTGAATTCAAACATCACTTGCTCGACGTTCTCGGTGTGCGGTGAGTTCCGCGGCATTTCGTGACCGACTATTAAGGGAATACACAGTGCTCCGCATAATGTTGTCAAGTTACTCAGCACTGCTTTTCGGATACCGGTAGAGTGACAAATACACCATTCCAGAATTTCGGGAGTTATAGTGTTTGCCTGGCAATCGCTGAAGTCAAGATCATCCCATAGCCTCGCAGACGAATCAATAAACTCTTTCCAGCGACGCGAAACCTTGCGTAGTCGAACCCGATTTGGAAACGCAAGTTGAGAAAACACGAGATCGGAAATCTCGCATGGTAATCGTTCGAGCGGATCGGTTGATTGGGTAGTGCGTTTGCTAGCAATGTCAGTGTTTGTCGTTTGGGAGAGAATATCGCGGAGTTTCTGCAAACCGGTGCTGTATACGTCTGCAGCTTCACGGTGACGTTCACAGATCTGGTGGATTTTACCTAAAAGTAGATATCCCTAGCAAAATGTGATGTATCAGTATTAGTTCAGAAGATTGACATTCGAGATGCCAGACATACTTCAGAATACGTATCGTCATTCCGAATTATCGCTCGCGCATCTTCCTCAGCTGCCGCGTATAATTCACAATTAATCAAGCATTTACAGCGTTTCTCCAGAACATCATTCGGTATCGTCATCGCATTTCGGCGTCTCGTATCCAGCACCTACTCCAGACCCATCTCAGTTACCTGCCATCGCGAGCACGCGCAATAAAAACTCACCTTACTAAATAACTGGATCGCCTCAGTAAATTGTCCGGATTTCATGAACTTGCACGCCTGCCTGGACAGAATATCCTCCTTCTTCCGCTCTTTCCCGCCTCCCGCGCCGCCGCCAACGGACGCGAGTGAAACTTCACGACCGTCCATTTGGTGCGGCGCACTTACTACCTCGTTCCGATATTTAAAGCAGCCTATTTGTCGATATTAAGAGTATCATAAATACACTTGCTTGCTGCTTTGCGTGCGTGCACTGGGGATGGATGACTGTAGTTGGTCGATGACGTTTATTGATATGACACTTTGAGGAGAGTTTCCGGATAAGTGCAAATCGTTGGGAGTTTGATGGCCTTAACAACGAACGCTTATCGTCACGTAAACACATCCTCTTGTCGCGTCACTAACTCAATTCATCTTATATATATGTATATATACATACAAAAAAAAAATTCAATCGTTTTAATCCATTAAATATCCATCCATTTGAAGTTTTATCTCTCGCGATATTTCTAAAATCACGTCCCACGCTATATTAATGGCCCATCTCGTTCGCGACTCCAAGATATCCGCACTAGCATTAGTGCCTGGTCTGACAATCAATTTCAATGATGCAAGTGTTGCAAACTGTTTCATCTCGTTAATTCGTTGTAAGTTGTGAATAAAAAGCAAAAAAGAATATTTACCTGTGTTTGAATGTCAATTGTGGAATCGAAGTGTTCGGGAACTATACATTTCAAAATCGCTAGTAATCGCTCATATTCAAATGTCGACGGCGCAAGATTTCTCGTATTGATCTACTTGAGATATCAGTATCCAGCCATATAAACTGCACATGTAAAAAGACAAAACTCACCTTATCCTTGAACTTGTGATGAAATGAATTTCGTTGCCGTTTCCTGCTTTCGCGAATCCGGGAAAATAACTTGACGTCGTTCTTGGGCTTGTTATAAGAAGCAAGATATGCGGCGCACAGTAGATATTTAGATAGGACCGGCATATCAAAGTATCCATTAGTCCCCACACTTGCGCTGTGCACAAACGAGTTTGCAATTAATTCTTCCGACGAAAGTGCCGGTTGATGTAATTTATATAACTCAAACCAACCGGATTTTATCGTTGCCGGGATCGGCACTCGACCGTCAGTAATAGGTCTCACGTACTTTGGAAATGATTTCCGAATAGTCGATTTGAATTGCTCGATATGGGGTCCGTAAAGCGGGAAATACGTATCGACAATGATCTGACAGAATGTGGTCCACAAACTACTTAACCGGTCGTCTGTCAATTGGTTCGAAATAGAGTCGTCTGCGCACGGCGGCAGCATAGAGCGGATCCGGGTCTGCGATTCAATGCTCAGAACTGCAGTTGTTTCAGATTTCGTGTATGGTGGGAAGAAAATGTGTGGATATGTCGTTGTCTGCGACTTGTGTGGATCGCTTCCCGCTGAGCTTATTAGAATAAACGTCAGGCTATTATGAATCAGCTAGTCGGACCGTCAGTTCACAAATTCCAGAACCAACAAAGACAATCCAATACGTACCAACTCGCCAACTTTTGTGAGAAACTGGTAAAGTCCATCATAAGCTTCTCCACACTCATCAATTCGATCCAATACCACAAAATGCGCCTCCTTCAGCGCCAGCTCAGAAAGTAACCCATTCGCTTGCTCGACAAATGCCGAAAATGAATTACATCCAATACTGTGATCTTCAACATTATCAGTCTTCCGCAAGGCGCGTAATGACGCTGTGATTCGCTGCAATACGACGCGAGTTGAAAGGCATTCGTCGACTGAGATCCAGGAATACGAGGATTTTGTATCGTTGAGAAACCGTTTGACGACTACGGTTTTACCAGATGACACTTGACCTGTAACGGCTATCACTGGTGGATTTGTAAGTGAATCCTGCGCGTAACTATTAGACATTGTTCATTGCAGAAAGGGGGCAAGCAATTTGACTTACTGGCGAGAGCAGAGTGTTGAGCTGTTCAAACTGATAAAATCTGGCTGGATATTCTCTTGCAAGCTTATACAGTTGGCCTTCGTCTAATTGTTGCATTATATCATCTTCATATCCCAATAAATCAATTATTCTCAGTTGAATAAAGTAATGTGAGAATAAAGTATACCAGCCACGCATATAATTGTGCACCGCCATGCGTGGCGCCGCTGCTCGTCCACGAAAATTCACTTCTCCAGTCTCGAGCTTATCCAGAGCGCAACACCGTCCCAGCGAGCATTTTAAACGCAACACTTTCCGAATATCTCTCTTGGACAACAATATAACTTAGAAGAATAAACGACAAAATGTCACTACTAAACCGGCCTTCTTCCCAGCGGCTGCGCGATCTGATGAAAGCCTCCTGCGCGGTATTCGAAACATTCTACAACCCGCACAACGTCCGCACGGGAAACAAGATTCTCCGCAAGAAACTCGCTGGACCGACTGTGGCTTCATATTATCCTCAACAAGCGCCGATTAATATCCAGTCTATTCGAAAGGCGTATCCGATGTTTGAGTTCCCGTTGCCTGAGGAGGAGTTATTTAGATTCCAGATGAATGAGGTGTATGTATCATCATTATATTTACTTCAACCAGGTGGATTTTCCAAATGCTAACAATTACTCAAAAGTCGTAAACGACGAGGAAAGGGTCCACCAAAGAAGAAAGACGGCTGTAAGTCTATTCCCAGTCTTTCAATTAAACAACATTCGCATTTCTAACTCGTTGAATAGCAACAAAAACAAAATCCAATCGACGACGATAATCATTTCCGCCATTCCTTACCGGTTTTTGTTTTTTGTTTCAATATGCATCTTGCTTGATGAGATTACGCCCAGCACGAGAAGTCGGGACATTACTTTGTACATATTTTACACACTATCTTTTTCTTGCTGTCAACATATTTCTATTTGTATAATATACCATTTATCATTTCCTTTCGTAACGCCTACGTTTCTGCATGAATCATGTTTCTAGCCCCTAGTACGGCAATGGAAATGTGCAATTCCATCTTATTTACTGAAAACTTGGGTACATCACAATACCAAAGTCAATTAGAAAGTTACAGTACAGTTTACTGTGTGGTATATAAGACCCTTTATTAACAGATATCACAATAACCGCTATCTCAATAAAAGCAATATAGCAATGAACGACAAACGTAATAAATCTTACTTATCTGCAATCGCATCGTGCACCAATTCCGAATTCTCTCAATCGAAACTGAGAATATCACGCAGAATTATAAATATCCGTATTTAACAATAGGACAAGAACACTTCCATCGAATAAAAAAGCGAGAGATGGATGCGCGACCTTGGACAACAGTCCAACGTTTCCGCTTATCGTACGCGTGCAGGAAGAAGTCCTATAAGCGGCAGTTTGACATTTGGTTGGATAGACTATCAAAGGCAACGCAGGGAAGGCTAGTCCATGGCAATCAAGCACCCCATATAAAACTAATAAAAATCAAGAATATATTAATAATCCGTTCAGAATATACGCCAGAAACCCGAAAAGCAATATTCCTTGATCAACAAAACGATACAACAAAACAAAAGAGGGGGGAGGGCACCGTGCAACTGGACAATAGTACATAAAGAACGGCAACATACATAGATATATATATATATAGATTTAATCTGGAGAAAACAAGCAAACCGGTAACACCCGTTCACGCCCTTATCGCAAAACAATTATACAAAGATTGAATAGAAACAGAGAACTCAAGAAAGACACCCAGGAAATAGCAATGAAGAAGAAAGTGGTACCTTTAAACGCTTTCATCGAAACCGAAAGTGTTTTCGCCAGAGTACCTAAATTATACACAAATTGTTAGTCATACACGTCAATGACAGAGCAGACAATAGAGCATTAGTGACGATAAGAACTTACGTGATGTATAAGAATCCATCCTCATCCTTGTGCTCCTCATAGATCGAGCTCATGAGGGCAGCAGTAGGCGGCAACACTTCGTCAACGTAGATGAAGATGGCCTTTTCAGCTGCCAAACGAATGCGTTTGCGAATCACATAGACAAACTGTCCGACAGTGAGATCGGCTGGGACAAGGTACTTCTTCTTGTCGATAGTCGCAATGTCGCTCTTTTCAACCTTCTCGCAGATTACCTATGAATCAAAAAGGTGTTTAGAAAGTGGTCGAAATCAAGATGATACGGCTGAAAGAGGGGCTTGGCTCGGCTTACCGGGATGCGGTCGGAGTATTTCTGGCGAATACGCTCAGCTTCAGCCTTTCGCTTCTCTGGACAATTTTGTTATTAGTACCTCGATTGTATTGAAGAAGGATGTTCGATATCAGAAGAAGATGGGCGGTGATCAGCACGCGATGGGGGCCTGGGAGTACATGTCTGACACACGACCCAAACCACGGCACATCTGTCCATCTTCGTTCCTCATCTAATCAGCAGATTCAGATAAACACATACCGAAGGGGTGCTCGTCTTTAAATTTAGAACGCATGACTATAAACGGCAGTGGAACGCAGGCGATAAGGAAGAGAGAGGCAGAAACCAGGCGGGGAAGATAAGTAGAAAGGAAGGTGGGTTGGTTGGGAGTGAGGTGTGCGTAACCAATCACCCGGGGTAAGGGCTTGTTTGATTAGTCAGCAAGTTAAAGTCTAATTAGTAAGCATAATGCGTAGCCGGAGCAGTGTTTCAGTAATTTGTATTGTGTTTCTTGATTAATAGTATTAGTATGCCTTGCTCATTATTTATTCCATCCGCGCGTAATTCTCCACCGCAAGCATCAGCTAACCGTTAACGAACTCGTGCGGCTTCAACGCGAGATCACGCGTTGGCCGAGAACTCAACGAACGAGCAGACCACCTTTGCTTTGCATTTAGACCAGGCAATTCCCGTCTTTTTTTAGTTGACTTACTCCTATTCTCTTTACGTTAAAAAATGCTATCTGCTGCTCGTCGGCGGATACTCTCCGCTTCGTCGAGTCTTCGCAGTAAGTAATCTTTCATTGTCATCTCATCTAGTCTACTAACCAACTTCAATTCCTCAGGTACAGCCAGGATACGCCCATTTGCGACCTCGACAAAGACCACTGGGAAATCTCTTATACCTAGTCTACTAGCTGTTGGAGCCGGTACTGCGGCTGTCGGTGGATCAGTTTTTTTGAATAAACAGCCCGTCATTGCCAACGAGTCTCCTTCCGTCGAGCCAGAGTATGTGCCCGACCTCACTGTCTTTCCCAAGGGCCTCGATTTCGAAGTGCCACTAGCCGACCTTGGTTCGGTTTACAAGGTTGTTCCTGGCCTCAAGCCAGAAATGCCAATGCGCCAGAAAATGGAGCTTCTCCTTAAATTCTATCAAAAAGAAATCGTCGCCGGACTCGAGCGCGCCGATTCTAGCGGCAAGGAATTCATCGTCGACGAATGGACGCGTGGCGCGAATATGGGTGGTGGAATTACTCGCGTTTTCCAAGACGGTCGTGTTTTCCAGAAAGGTGGTGTCAATTTCTCTGCTATTCACGGTGAATTACCGCCCGCTGCCGCCCAGCGTATGCGTGCGAACCACTCAGAACTGAAAATCCCAGAGAATGGGAAACTCCCGTTTTACGCCTGTGGATTGAGTCTTGTAATTCATCCTCAACACTACCTTGCGCCATCCGTTCATCTCAATTACCGGTACTTTGAGACTCTGAACGAGGACGGATCCCCGCAGTCGTGGTGGTTTGGCGGCGGTCAGGACTTGAGTCCAATGTATTATAACAAAGATGACGCTACGCATTTCCACAGACTAATCAAAGAATTTTGCGATTTCCATGATCCAACATACTACTCTCGGTTCAAGAAATGGGCGGATGACTATTTCCGTATAAAGTTCCGTAACGAGGCAAGAGGTATCGGCGGCATTTTCTTTGACGATCTGCACGATAAAGAACCCGATGAGATTTTCAAGTTTGTCGGTGACGGGTTGTCGCGGTTCTTGCCTTCTTACCTGCCGGCTGTGAAACGCGCTTACATGCCCGCTGCTGAAGGCGAGGAACGTCCTACGCCCGAAGCAGGAAAGCATTGGCAAGGAATCAGACGTGGCCGGTACGCGGAGTTCAATCTCGCGGTTGATCGTGGCACACAATTTGGATTACAGACCCCAGGATCGAGAGTAGAATCTATTCTAATGACTTTGCCAAAGCACTGCAGTTGGGAATACAATTATCATCCTGGGCCGGAGACATTGGAGGGGAAGACAGTGGAAGTGTTGAAGAATCCGATTGATTACGTATAGATATTTTTGTTTTTTGTTTTCGATCTCTCATCTTTTTGATAAACAAAATTTGTATAAGTATTGCCTATGAATTCAAACAAGAATCGATAGAGCTGTGAACAGTATACTTCTCGAAGCTTATCATTCTACGCACTTGGTTGGTTACGAGAATGTTTACATCTAATGACGTCAACTTTTAACCGAGTGATCACCGCGCTCCAAGCCATCTTTCTCTCCACTTAATTCTCCACACTTTCTAATAGCCATCATCCGGCACTAATACGGTCTTCGCCAGCAATGGGAGTTCTTCAAGAAGTCAAAGATATATTTACAAGCGGGACAGCAAACTCACCGTCCAATGACTCGACCAAAGGTCCTCCATCCACCATTCTCTCAACTTCTGACTCACAGTACTGACACTGTTCGTCTCCAGACAGCAAGTCTACCGCCATATCCGACTTGAAATCTTTTGTCAATAGTGATCCAGCGATTGACTACGTTTTCGATGGTTCCGACGAAGCGACTCGACTCTGCAAGAAGAAGTCAGATGGTTTAGAGTATGTATTGTCACTCTTCTTGAGTTTTGTTACGTTAACAAGTTGTTTGAACAGATGCCTGACTCTCGGTATTCCCACCGCAGAAGTCCTAGCAGAAATGCAGAAATTGGATTTTTACTGCGCCCTCGCGCAAAACGTCACCAGCACCGATATTACTTGCAAGAAAATCGTCTAAACATTTGGTATTGCATTTGTATTTCCTACCTATTGTACATATATTCATACACTCACTCTAGACTCGTCGCCAAACAATAGAAAAACTAAAATCAAAACATAGATATCAATATCCAAACGCCTGTAGTTGAGCTTCCGCCGTTTCGACTCTAAATGCTTCTCGCGCGGCCTCCCGAACAAGCTTATCCCACGCGTCAATAGCTTGCCGTTTCTTGATCTGATTAACTTTCTCGTCTTCGATGAAGCGAGCGTAATCTTTCTTGATTCGGAGAATTTCCTTATCTGTCTCGGGGCATAATGACATTAAGAGTTTGGCTTGCGGATGGTATCCTGAGCCGCTAGTAGAACGACGAGTTACGGTAGGCGCTGGCGACGAATAGCTACTTGTCCGCGATCCACCGTTGATCATTGCTTTCGGCGCAATAGGCGGCGAACCGGCAGCATTCGCGTTCGAAGAGCTGACACTCGTCGGCACGGACGTTGACGCACTGCTCGCAACATGGTGCGGAATATGATGCGGCGTAGTGGCGGAGACTGCCGCCGTAGCTGCCGAAGCGTGCTGCGGCATTGAATATGAGCGTGGACCGAGCGGCGGATGGCTTATGGCTGGAGATAACACTGGCCCAGAGCGAGAGGATATACCCAACGAAGAGCGCGGTCCGGATGTAGGGAGATTAGGTGAGCGAACGGGAGTTTGGTGCTGCGATTCAGCAGGCGTAGATGCCACTGAGGGGCTGGAAAAAGCACGCGGACCAGTAGGCGGCGTGTTTACCCCATGAGAGTAATCTGAGCGTCGGGGAGACGATTCGCGCGAGCGTGGTCGTGATCGACCAGGTGGACTACGCGAGCGAGGCCGACCTGGTGGATATGACTCGCGATTCAGGCGCCGGTCGCCTGGATATGAAGAAGCGACGCCTAGAGGGCTATGTGGTCGTCTTGGCGAGGATCTTCTTCGTGAATAAGAGGACGATGCAGCAGACTGCGGTGGAGGAGAGTTGTAAGATGTTATTGAGGATGACCTTGACGACCGACGCGGTGGCGAGTAACGTCCGACCGGAGGCGGCGAGAACCGTTCCGCACGATCATGGAAGCGACGGTCTTCTCGAGCAGGAGGCGGAGACCGATGTCGTGGGGGGTAGGACCAATCAGTGGGAGGTCTATACCCTCTACCTCTCTCTCTATCCCAATCCCTATCGCGGTCCCAGTCTCGATCCCGATCACGTTCATAATCCCGATCTCTGTCACGACCTTCCCATGGACTACGTGGTCGCGAATGAGGGCCACCAGGCGACCTTTCTCGTGCGTAGCTCTCGCGGTTTCTAGGAGGCGGCCTGCGGAAATCTCGTTCACGATCGTCGTAACCTTCGCGTCTATGGGAATTATACCCTTCGCCTGCTGCCGCTGAAGTGCTGTGAGAGCCGCGAAATGGCGGTCTTGGGCCGAAGCGGTCGTCATCTGAGAAACCTCCTGGCCGATACGACGAAGACCTACTCAAGTTAGCTAGTCTTATCCTCCAGCGTATAATCAAGATTTTGCCTTTAGACAACACTGCACGAGGGCTTACCTTCCGGACTCGTAGTATCTCTCTTTTCCAGACATGCTAGAGAGTTTATTTGCAATTCAAAAATTACGCGTAGAGCGCAGAAAAATGCGGTCGCCAAAATTCACGTGAGCTGTAAGTCTATCCCCAAATTAGCAAGCCTCGATGCGGTCACAGTATGACGCAAGCTGTCTGGAACTCCAACTGGACCTCACGCTCTCTCCACTTGGCTTCAGATCCACGCTGCCGACACAACTATCCACCAAAGCAACATGTTGACTCACACTATCGTGTCGCTGTTAAGTGCAGCGCTATTTGCTGCTCAGGCCGAAGCTGCTGATGCGTACAAGACAGGACGCGGCGGAATGACACGTCGATGTCGATTGTTCTCGTTTGGCATCGCAGCCGTCATTGTCCTGATCACGGTGTTTCTGCTGTCGACTAATAGAATGCCTACGTTCCCTCTTACTAAGAGTGATTCTGCAGCGGCAGCGGCTGCGCAGGTACAGGTGGCGCCAGTCGAGTCGGCGTCCACAAAGTCTTATATCATCACATTCACAAAGGGTAAGGAGACTCCAGAGCGGTATGTTGGTTTTTGTATTTGATTCAAAGAGCTGGTGTTGATATCATAAGTCTAGATTTGTCAAGGCTGCCATAGAGAAGTTCAATCAGATGGGTGGTAAAGTGACGCACGAGTTCGATACTCTTTTGACGTAAGTCTAGCACACTTTTAGTTCTTGATCATCCTGCTAATGTTCTTGTGTATTCAGTGGATTTACAGTCACATTACCTTCAAAACTAGACGCAGAAGTCATGACTTTCGCCACCGATGCCAAGTCTCTCGAATTCCCGTTCACCATTGAAGAAGATCAGACCGTCAGTGTCGCCGACACCACTGTCAACTAGATTCTCCCCATTACTATTCCGTCCTCTTTCCATCAGCGCATATGTCATGTCGTGCGGTGAAGACTGTTCCTTTATAAATATATCGATGGCTCGGTATGTGATTTTGTTCTTTGGTCTAGAGTTGGGCGTGGGACGTCCTCTTTCTTTTTAAAAGGCCGTTGGGACACGGGGTTTATCGGCGCGTCAAGGTTTTTTTGTGGGTATATCTGTTTTTCTTTTGTGAATTTGTTTGTTATTTGTTAGTGTACCAGACTGAATAGCTGTGCTGGTGAACAATATAGTCGTATAACCAAGAATTATATCAAACATTTTGTGGCTGGAGGAAGTTGTATGGTGGTTAAGGGGTGCGTACTTTTGGAGGCAAGCCTGAGGGTTCCTCCCTCCCTTCACTTGACTGGACAAGCGTTATTATATGTCAAGTTGAGGTGAGCTCCCAACTGATACAAGTATTCATTGTTATCTGTTTATGTGCTGATCAGTTCAGGAATATATCGAATTTTAGTCACAATGACCACACAGTTGGAAGAACCCATGCAAGAACAGGACAATGATATTCTCATCGCAGAGAATATAAAGATAGCGAAGAACGAAATCCAGCAAATTATGATACCTCTCTCTGTCTATAAATTTGATTCTGCGAATTTACTCACAGGGTACGACGATTACTGTACCTGGTTCAATGATTTCAAAGATGCCCTCCTCCTTCGCCATGATCTCCTCCATTCTTATCTCATCAAAGGTTTTCCGGCTATCCAAGAGTATTTTCATTTTTCTACTTTTCAGAGTTCTGATCTTGACCACCTCCGTGTTGACCTTGACCGCTGTATTTACATGCTTATCGTCAACTCCGTTTCCCGCGAAGTCAAGGAAAACTACGTCGACATGTCCGATATGCCCGACCGTGGCGCGTTTCTCAAGCTACAACAAGCGTACGGCGTTACGAACAGTAGAAAATGCTTGAGATTTTTCCGCCGAATTTTCAATTTTCCTGTGCCTCCATCGGATCGGCTCAAAATGGTGAAAAATTTCACTGAGCGTATCCCCACGAAAGAGAGGTTTGGTAACCATTTCTACATGCTTAAGACCGATCCCTATTTTATATGCAACTCTCATTTATTCGACCTTGAACTTGAGTCCCTTTCTCTTCGCGACCTTCATAATCGAATGTGTGAGGTTAAAACAGCGCTCAGCTATGTTTCCGACCAGCCTTCTGAGAGTTCCAGGTCGAAAGTGGTTATTTGCACGTACTGCGAACGCACCGGCCATCGCAGAAGAGCTTGCAGGACTTTGAAACGTGATAAGAGAAATATGCAATAGCGTACGTGCGAAGAACGTCTCAATATGCTGAGAATGCTTACTGTTGATGAATGAATGCAGCTCCGTTGATGACTATTCATACTTCTGTTTCGACTCTGCTTCTAATTAGCCCGTTGTGTGTAGGGGATCAATCAGATTGCGTCCACGCGGTTGGCAAGATAGGCACTTTGCCCCTTTCAGAAAGAGACTCATACCGCCTGACTTGAAGCCATAGTCTGCTTGTTTTATTAAATCTTTCCAATGCTTCCTGAATAGCATGTAACTTTTTGCGACGCTTATGCGTTGAGAGACGTCGTTGGATCCGTAGCTGTGTATTCTTCAGTTAAACAATCATTTGCAATCGAAGAAAAGGGGCAGAAGGAACACTGGCTCATTGCTATTACCGAGGAGACAGCAGCGCACGAAGCGAAAGGTATTAATAAGATTTACAGACTTACAGAGTGGTCTGATGTTGGATGGCTATGGGAGCTTGTCAGAACACCCGACAGATATAGAGCCCGGTTTGTTGTTTACTGGTTTTGTGGATTTGACATATTGTATTATAGTCGTTCTGGCTTCAATAGCGAAATATAAATAAGTAGGAAGGACTTAATTCAAAATTTGTTCTATAAAACTTCTGAAGGTGAGAAAGCAGATGTTATCCTCAGCATTGTGAGGCTTCAGTTGCTTAAAAGCCTTATCTTTTCTTGAATTTTTGATGATGATGATGATGATGATGATGATGATGATGATGATGCTGTATTTTTAACGACGGCAGCTTTCAATAAATTACAAAACATATTAAAAAAACAGAGATAAGATGATAATCGCGATTTGTTAAATGATTGTGCTGAATTAAGTAGTTAAAAACCACGCGTGGATTTAACGAGCCGCGCTCATCGCTTTAGAGTTATCGCGCGTTGGGCCTTTTCTCGCTTCTCAGGAAGTTAACCATCATTAAAACCGCAAACATATTCCCGAGCGCACCTCTGTGCAGTGTTAGACTCGGTTGATTTTTTTTGGGTACGGTGTGGATCTGACTAGAAATCGAAGTTCAGTTAGAGAATTTAGATGTTGAAGATCACAGACTTGTCGTGAGTTCTACAGATTCAACCCTCATAAAATGGCTGAGCCGACTTTATCCGAGAGTGCATTGCTATCATGGGTACTTCTATCTTCTTAGATTTACAAATATCACAATATATTACTAACGAAAAGAATTTAGATACAAAGCCAAGCAGCTTCATTACAAATTGAATCACCAACAAACTTGGAATCCTTATCCTCTGGCACAACGATCTCGCAAATCTTAAACTCGTTATCCAGCGAAACATTTTCGTCGTGCATTATCCCCCAAGGAACGCAATCGTCTGCCTCGTTCATGGCTACAGTTCGGAATTTGAAGAAGTTGTATAAAGCTTTGGCGACCTACAACCCCGACATTTCCGGAACAGACGCGCCTAATATGAGTCTAATAGCCAAGGATGCAGACATTAATGAAATTACCAAGTTTCTGAAAGTCGTCTTGGCTACAGCTGCCAAACAGGGTGCAGACAGACTGGTTCTGGTCAAGGATGCGGAGCAGCGGAACGAATTGCATAATATGATTAACGGTACATCGCAGCAGTCAAAAACCACGACAAGCGAAATAGATAATCAAGATATGCAGCCTGAGATTGACGCACGAGTCCGAGCTGAAGTTGAGCGGATAGTATCCCGCTACGCCCCTCTTGAACAAGCTTATTCTGATCTTCAAGAACATACCTCAGCTCTCCAGGAAACTTGCGAAAAGCTCAAGATCGAAAACACCGAGTTATCAAAGAATTTAGAATCCTCGTCATCGAAATCGAAAATGCAGGCTGAATTAGCTGAATCTCAGGCAAAAGCACAGATAGAATATCTCCAGAAAGACGTCCAGCATCTCGAAGAACAAATCGGAGCTCGCGATAGAAAACTTGCGGATGCGGAATCAAGGATTCAGGATATGGGCAGCCAAATCGAACAAGTTCACTCGGATCTGGAAGCTATGGTCGAATTGAAAGACTCGCTAGATGAAGCCCGTCATGAAATTGATCGGTTGAAGAAAACCACGATGCAAATAGAACGATACAAGAAACAGGCTGAAGAGGCTGATGCGTTGGAGCGACGAGTTCAGACTTTAAAAAATGAAAACACTTATCTCGTTGAAAAATCAAAACTGCTGGACGAAGACACGCAACAAGTTTTCGGGTTACGGAAACAAGTCGAGATCCTCCAATCCGAAGTCGACTTCTACCGTCGGAAAGCCAAAGAAACCGATGACTCTGCGGAGAAATTGCGAGAAGAGTTGTTGTTCATGAGAGATCGGTCGTCGACGCTAGAAGATGAGCATGCGCGTGATGCGGTAGCCATTTCGGCACTAGAGGAGAAAATTAGAGCGCTGGAGAGCGCGGTGGAGTTTGCGGAGGGAAGAACACTTCGTGATGCGCAGGAAGAAGATTATGATATTACGATTGAAGATTTACGACGTGAGAATACAAGGTTGCAGAGCGAACTTATCAACGCCCGCGCGCACGAGCGAGCAGATGCGGTTATTTCCTCAGATAAACCGGAAATAGAAACCTATAGGCATACAGAATCGGCACTCCAATCGTCAGCGCATAACGAAGAACTAGAGGTAGCACTCAAGAATACTATGCAAGCAAAAGATAAACTTCAAGAAGATTACTTGCAGGTCTACCGCGAGAAACTTGTGCTACAGACTCAGCTGGAGGCAATGGAAAACAAAACGACGTCTGGCAATGATATTGACCAAATACGTACCGCATTGAAAGACACAGAGGAACAGTTGGAGCAGGCAAGAGCCGAGCTGAGAGAGTTAAGAAAACAGTACACTGAATTAGAGGATAAGTTCGCACAATCAGAGCTATATTGTAAGTCTTTTCTATTGCTTTCTAATTGCAGTGCTGACGTATATATAGTGAGTCTAGTAGACAAAGACAAGAAAGAAATCCTATCCACACTGCGCCAGCAAGCACACAAAAAACTCCACACCTTACAATCAGAATACCAAGCTCTTCATGCGCAAAAGACAGCGTTAGTAGCCGAGTCTGCGCGGTCTTCCGAACTACTTGATAAAGCGATCCTCGAAAAAGAGGCGCTCTACCAGAAACTCACGAATAGTAATGAAGAATTACTTGAAGTTTCGCGGGCGAATACCGCTTTACGGATGACGCTTGTATCGCTCGATCCGGGGTCAGGCGGCTACGAATCAGAACTAAAGAGCTGGGTTGTTGATTTACAGAAAAAAATTGAGGTGCAGCGTGACCGGTTGAGAAAAGCGCAGGAATTCATAAAGAAATTGAAAGCGGAAAATGAGGCGCTAAAATCATCGTCTCGCGATGTGAAGACAAAGGTGAATAGATCTTTATTTTGCGCTATTGAAAGCGCTTGAATGCTAATGAATTCATATAGCCGACGATGACGGTTGAAGAATCCGAAACTTTGAAACGTGAAATTCATTTAATGACGAGCGCGTGGTATTCTCTTTCTTCACGAATCCAACAAAACAAAGTCGTTGTCGTCAAAAAGATCGACGAAACTCCAGTAAGCTGGTTAAACAGGCAACGGAAAATGCTCGAGGTACGTTCTTTCTGCATTTACATGACGGTGGCTTCTTTTCGAATTTTGCAAAGGAAACGGGGATGGTTGTTGCGTCTCTGTCTATGGAGTCTGTTACTACATGCTGCCAGAAAACAGTGGTGGGGAAAAGTCTCTTGTTATACCATGATCGTAGGAAATATACCCAAAAAATGGCCTTTCTAGGTGTTTATAATTAGTACCCCCAGGCTAAAATGTAACTGTACGCTTGTAAATTCCGCAAATCTCTCTAGAAGCCGACCGTTTTGAAAGTACTGAAAGATACTAACTCTTCTCTTCAGGAAAAACGAGGTTCTACATAGACTACTATCGAGTCCAAAGACGACTAATAACTTGTTTGATGTTGACCGTGACATGAAATCCAATATACAATTTACATACGTACGCTCTATATACTGAAGGAAAAAAGAACAAAACATATAACTAACGATAAATGAAGAAATATCCTCATTTAAAAATGCATAATGGGGTAAAGAAACAACTGCAGGAACGAAAACCAGCCCAGCGGATAATAGAAAACCACACGCGACCTACAAAAAACGACTTAATACTAAACGAATGACTAAACAGAAACTTATGAAAGAAAAAAAGAAACACATATTACGCTGTTTCCCTTTGTGAAAATATGGGAGGGGTTTTTTAGTGACTGCCAACGGGCTTCTCACCAGTCACCTTGGCAACAAATTCCTTTGCGATATCACCAAGACCAACCATACACACAGTTTGCCAAACACCAAGACCTACACGCGGAGTAACACCTCTGTAAAGACCCTTGATTCCACTCTGCGAGTAAATGTACTTCAGAGTCTTACCGACGGTAAGATTCTTGGGCCGATTAGGATCATCCGTCTTACTTTGCATTTCGATTCTGACGACTTCGATAGGCTGGTTCCAAGCAGAGAGGCCACCACCGAAAACGGACGCGAGAATCTTCTCGGGAGCAGAAAGCGGTGTGGAGTCTTGCTTGCCGGTAGCCTTGCGAATGACAATTTCGCCGGCACGAGAAAGACCAAATCGACTGGCCCAGTTGGTGCATTGTCTGATGGCGACGGCGTTGACACCTTTGTTGATACCGCGGATACCTTCGCGTCTGTAGATGTCCATGAAGACGGTCATCGTGGAAGGAGGTTTGACGCCCGACGCGGCCTGCTTGTGGCGCGTAATTTCGACAGTCTTCATACATGTGCAAAAACCGACGGTGAGGTACGCCTGCGCAAGACCACCCATGAAACCACCAGACATGCCTGCCATGAAGGCGTTCATACCATAACTTCGGGCCTGGTACTCAACTTCTGTTGAGACGAAAAGGAGAACGGCTCCCTTTGTCGAAGCCTCGATCCATGCCTACACACAAGTTTGTTAGCAGCTTCCTAGATAGATGCATAGACCAGTCGTGTAACGAGTTTCTGTGATAAATCAGGTGCGCTGCTGGCCCACTTCGTAACACGCGGTGAGTAATCTCCATCGGAACTAGGACTGATTTTGACCGTAGAGACTGCAGCGGACCAATAAATGCACAGCCAATTACGCAGCAATTTTCCAGCGCCGCGCACGAGTGGGACAACAACACCAAAGCAATCCAGCTTGCCGACCTGTCCCCGGAAAGCGGGATAAAGTTGAGTTTCTTGCACGTGACAAGCACTGATCCGAGCCGCGCAGAGAATTAGAGCGTGCACGAGCAAGAAAAACGCATTAGCCGGGACCGAGGCCGGCGCCGAGTCGGCCGCAAGGCTTTGAGGAGTTCGGTGGCCGCGGGGAAACCGAAGCGATAGCCAAGGAGGAGAGGATGAGAAAAATGTCGAATCACAGAAACGACAAGACGAGGTAAATACAGAAGAAAAAAAGGGGCATGACATACCCACGGAATCAGGCCCTGATAGAAGCCAAAGACACCACCGCGCGACCAAACACGGCGAACTGCACCCGGGAGAGTGTCACCTCGGTTAGCTGCCATTGTGGTCTAAACTTATAGTTAGTTCCAAGCACGCAGGAGATGTGATCAGCCAGTAGCAGTAGTCAATGGGAAGGGCGACATCGGCCAGTTAAAACGAGGCTGATACGATATGGCGAAACAGAATTAGTGGGCATACCTTTGTGACCTCAAGGGGCTGGCCGAGAGTGGTAACTCTTGAGTGAACGTCATGTTAGTCCGTGGATCAAAGACAATTGCATTGAGAAAGCAAAGTAACAAAGATTAAAGAGTAGCAATCATAGAAGAAACATACTCAAACATGTTCAAAGCGGCACCGAGCAGGATATTTGAGAAATTGACGGGCTTCTTCTCGAGTTTCTGCACAACCGGTGCGGTAGTAGCGGAAGCCATTATGATAGTGGATTCGAATTTAAACGTGCCCAAATACTAAAGAAGTGAACTGGTCGCTAATTCCTAAGCTGTTCGGCCGCAACAAAGCAAAAGAGACGAGGATTGGCGGTGGCAGACGGGGGACCGCTGGTTGACGCGGGGAAGGCCTCTTAAGTACACGCGTGCGATGAGCGCGCTGCGTCGCGAGCCGCGCTGTGCTGAAATGTACTGCGGCGAGTACATTTTGGAATGCTAAGCGAGTGCGTGATGGCATATTTACTCGCCGGCCTGAGAGTTACGCGTGCAGTTTGCTTCCCCAACTCGGTTCAGCCTGCAGCTGCATTGGGCATGACAGCAGCTCCTATTCCGGTGCTGTCAGGAGAGTTCTGGCTCGCAAACACATTACTTCGACGCTGGACTATGTACAATATGGAAACGCGTCTCAATGTAGAATAAACATCAATACTCGCCGACAACCGCCCGCACAGCTTCCTCTCCAAACACCCCATCCTCAGTCGCTTCTGCGACCACCTCCCTCCACCTCGAATATCCAAGCACACCGTCTCTATCGCCCGTCACAAGCGCACACTTCACACGCGCTTCTCCTGCAGCATCTTGCATCTCTGGGTCGTTCTTCGCGGACGCTTCCGCAAGCTTCACTGCGTTCTTGTAGTATATCTCAGCATTCTTGCGCAGTATCGCGCTATTTTTGGATGCCGCAGCAGACACCGAACTCAGGTTTGACCGCATCAAGTCTACATCTCCTCGCGTAGTCCATATTCGTATTTGCGAAAGCCGACTCTTGAGCGTCATCGACGCGCCTACCACCACCGATCCAGGACTTTGCTGAATCAACTCGTTGAGCGCGGTAGCAAGTAATTGAGATGAAAGAGTTAGTGACGACCACGCTGTAGCACCGTAGTCGCCCTGATCACCAATATCGTTGGAGGTCGCGAATGCTGCGGAGAGTAGCCCGAATTGGGTAAACATCTCGCTTTGTGCAAGATACCGTTCTGTGGTGAGCGGGGCCAATTTCAGTATATCTCGAAGAGTGATATCACGTTCAGATACAAGCTCTTGAGCATTCAGCTGTGGAATTTTGGTATCTAGACTAAATAAATCCGGCTCAGCCTGAGTGTGTGGATTCCAAATTGCCTGCAGACGAGCGAAATTTCCCGACGGCCGGCATTCAGGCGTCGAAAATGGATACCCACTCACAGCGACATATCGCATAACCGTCAATGCTGCGTCTGCTATAACTTCCTTGTCTTCGCTTTTGTTAATACCCAACTGCTCGTTATTAGCTAGTAGTGTGGCTATTCGCTGAATGAAAAGCGAACCGCTGGAGGCAAGAGCCTCGGCGTCTTCATGCGGACCAGTCGTGTCTGACGGTGACAACGACTGTGAAATTGTATAAATCGGAATTAAACATGATATCTGCGCCGTAGCAGTTTCTAGCAATGACGCGTACGTAGTCGGTTCAATCACGGTGGCGTATTCCTCCACTTCTCCATTCTCACTATCATCTTCCATATTCTCACTCGCAGAGTCGCTTCTCATCGCTAAAGTCTCATTACGTAGTGTTGCGAGCTCAGATTCTTGGGCCTGCCATGTCTGCTCAAACGTATCGAGCGCTGTACGATATGGTGCGACAGCATATTGTTCTTCGGCTATTGAAAGTTGGACTTGTGCCATGTTGTAGAGTAAATCAGAAGGCGGTGGCAAAGATTTATCTTCTGTGATGTTCTCCTGAACTGCATCTTGCTCTTCGCTTGCGTCTGCTAGAGTAGAACTTTGAAGCGGTCGTCGTCGCTGCTGAGCGAAAATTCTCAGAGCATATTCATGATCTTCCAAAATCTTTGTCTGAGCAGCAACGCGATCTTGTCTTTTCAATCTCATAATCTCTGCGGACTCAGAAACATTTCCTGAAGAACTCCTTGCATCATATAATATCTGTCTTGTGTAAAATAGCTGGTATATATGGAATTCAAGGCGACACTTGTTATATGCTGCGTCGAACGAAGTCGGAAATTTCGCTAGGCACGTATCATAATATTCCAGAGCTTTCACATAAAACCTATGCGCCTAACCAAACCCATTAGTGGCCGCTAGTTATCATCAGTCGCAAATCATATATACCTTATCAGGATCACCAATTGTCCATCTGTCACCATGCTCCTCGTCAAGCGATCCAACATATAGATAATCGTCCTCACTAGTCGGCACAAACTGCTTCTTCCCGCCAGATCTCTTTGGAATAGTAACGGATCCGGGACCTCCTCCACGTCGTTTATCTGGTAGCGACTGTTTAGATTTCCTTGGCGGCGGCATTGCGTGGAGTCTATTCGGTCGTGCGAACAAAGGCGGCGGAAATGATTTGTTTGGCGTATACTTTGGAATTTTGAAGATTAGCCTTCGACGTCATTGATCGCTTGTGCGTTTACTCGGAATACAACCTTCTTCGAAGCATAACGTGGTTCATATTGGCTAATTGGAGATTTAAATTAACTAGATACCTTACTAAATATCCTTTATTGGCCAGCTATTATGAACATGATGATCTATCCCAATTGGCAAAGCCAGTAGAAGTTACCTACAACCGCCGGCATACCGTTCATCTTACACGCGGTGCCCAACTCGATAAAGTCGGTAATTATATAAATCATTCAAATCAATTAAATACATGCAATTATCATACCGCACAAAAACATAAGAAAAGACACTGTACAGTCTGAGCTCCACAATACGAAGAATGATAGGAATAGAATAGTGTACATCATCAGCTAGATCATAGCCTACAAAGAAAAGAGAATAAGAATAAATTCCCAGCAGTTTGCTTCAACTCTATACCTCATTAGGGAAAAAAGAACAGGAGTCACCGCTGCTACTCAATTACAAGTTCACGCATGGTAAATCGACGGCACGAATAAAGCGCGGGATAAAGAAGATCTTAAAAAGGTCAATAGCAGGGAAACAAATTGATTTTGGTGTTGTCGAGCGTAAGTAAAGTAAATATAAGACGATGCTGTAAAGCGCGAAGCAAAATGAAATGTAATTAATATTAATTTTGAATCTAATTTGATCGGTTACGCTGATAACGGACCTTGCCGAGGTCAAATGGCAAGTATCGGTACTTGATCATGTGCTGAATCTGTCTGCGCATCGTGATTGTGAAAAGGATACAGAAGTAAATAAGGAGAATTGGCCAGAAAACTAAGTTGAAAAATTAGCATTGAGCGCTTAAACGATCCGGGATTACGTGGCATTGTTCACGAAACAAAATGTATGACATCTTGGGGATGGAAAGGACACATACCAGGCACATCAAAAATAGCAAACCAAGTGCAAACAAAGGCGATGGCGGTAGCCTTTGTAGCCGAGTACCAGAATTTGAATTCTGGCAATCTTCGAATAAATGGTCTAAACTCCTCGTCTTGTCGCGTAGGCAACGCACCGCCTTCCTCTGATTCCCGTTCTTTCATGTCTTGCTCGAGCGAGGGGTCAAATTTTGGCTGCAAGAAGGCGAGGAACAGGTTGAGAAGATAGATGCCAAGCGAGTAGCAGACAATATACCATCCCTGCGAAAGTACGATGCGCAGCATGAAGAAGAAGAGAAGAGTGACTGAGCCAACCCATCGGTAGAAAACATAAGGCGTCGACTGGTCTAGATAAAATTGAAAGCGCTAAAATAAAATGAAGAACAAATGTTAGAGATGCATTTAAAGGAGCAATTGAGCATGAAGGCAGGCTCTCGAGGACATTGATACACACCTGCGAAAGAAGAGTAGTCTGCGCCGCAACATTTGCCAGCGGCGTCTGGTTACTTGTTGAAGCATCCGAGTCCATAGCGCTAATTGCAGATATATTGCTGCTGACAATAAGAATGGAGGCGAGTGGTGCGGAGAGATTGAAGGAAAGCCTGGCGATAGCAGAAATGTCGTGGCACTTTCAAGACGCAGCCTGTCCCGCGATGCGCCCCTGCGCTGGCCACCTCAGCTCTTACCCGGATATGCACACAATGCTGCCGTGGTTATGCAGTATTGCGGGTAAGGGCTCGGAACAGCCAACCAAAAACAATCTATATACGAAAATGGTATTTATTCATTCTGATATCTTACACTAAAATATCTATTAGCTTGCTCCAGAAGGAACAAGATACCCTATAAAACAAGTTTCCAGCATCCGGTCGTAGTTCACCCACATGTGCGTTACATCTGTGTACAGTTAGTGCCTGTATCACCAACATCTTGTGTAAGACCAATACTTACTAAACAAACGTGTGCCATCTTTGCCTGCACACTTCATAACCTCCTTCACGCCTCCAGGATGGAATCTCAAGTACGGTGTCAAGTTGTACACTTTCCCACCTAGCGCCGTCCACGCGTCGTCATGTGTTGAGTGCTTCTTGAGTTCTTCAACCGTGATTCGCACCGGCGGCACTCCTGGTGGCCGTCCACTTAGATCCTTACCGCTGTTTTTCAGACTTGCCCAGTCAAGTTGTGAAAATCCCGGTTCTAGAGCAACTTTTTCTCGTCGCCGTCGCGTACTCGGAGCCGAACCTGGCGCTGATAAACTTGAGGACGGCTGCGATGTCGGTCTGCTCCTTGACGAGTTCAATCCACCTGCGACGTTTGAGAAATTGAAGACTGGGAGAGGCCTTGGGCCCGGCGGGGTTTGCACAGTTGCACCGTTTACTGAGGCCGCCGACGGCGCTCCTCGCGCTGTGGCTGCTGCAGACGGCGGCCTTGATCCTGGAGTAATTGCAGGGGGGCCCATTGCTACTTGGGGAACGGTCATAGATGGCGGAGATTTCTGTTGTTGGCCATCAGAAGTAGAATCTATTTTAGATGCTCTCTGTGCTGAGTCTAAAGACGGAAAGGGTGGCGGCATTTCATCATCGTACTCCAGATCCTCATCGTCCGCATAAGCAGCCTCGATGACTTGGTCCTCACCGGCAAAACCAGCGACTGACTCGGAATCGGAAGAGTTGGTGAATGACCGCCAGACCGAGGTCATTGAGTTGCAGCAAGTAATACACAATTTGTCGGCTGCTTCAGGTTGGTGACGACGAGACTAGGAGAGAAGCACCCAAAGTTTGGATGCAATGACGTAATTCCCACGTCACTCAGGGTCGGCTTATTCAAATCCCCTAACGCTGGCTGTCGGTTTTAATTAATAACAGAAAGCGAGCGTTCTTTGGGTCAAACCGCGTGCTTTTGTTTAGTTTTTCGGCCGACTTCGACATACTGAGTAATCGGGTTAGGGTATGATCACGTGCAGATTATTAATTGCCCTTGGTTCGCCTTCTTCTCTCGCCATCTTCCGACTTAAATAGACAGACTGCTTCGACGTGTCTGTCTTTACTTTTATCATCGGCACGCTTCTCCAAGGTCACAGGATAGTACTCTATTTTTTTGGAATTTAGCTTGTCAATTGTCTCTTCTCTGGTATATACAACAGCTCATCTCAAATAACTGCACTAATGGCTACCATCACCGAAACCGTCTCGGCTCCCACCGTCGAGACCACTTTGCACTTCTACGGTCCGCCAAGTGACGGCTCGAAGCCTTATAATATCGTTTACGAAGTGCCGGAAGGTACCCCCACCCGTAACTACCGCGACGAGCTCGTGACCATTCCTGTTCAAGACGTCCGTGGCCACGAATCCGATTTCAGTCTCGACGTTAACGGTTTTCAATTCGAGAAGCGATTCCACGAGTTCAACAACTGGACGAATGATGAGGCCGTTAAGGCTGAATACTATCCTGGCGTCGTGAATGCTATCAAGGAAGCCACTGGTGCCAGAGAAGTTCTGGTCTTCGATCATACTATCCGCACCAAAGACGGCTCTCGCAATCCCGTCATGTTCGTCCATGTTGATCAAACGCCTTGGTCGGCTGCCGAACGTGTCCGCTTGCACTGTCCTGATCGCGCCGACGAGTTACTAAAGAAACGCTTTCAGATCATTAACTACTGGAAACCAATTACTGGCCCCGTACAGGAATTCCCTCTTGCTCTTGGCGACGCTGGAAATATGAAATTCGACGATGTCGTCGCTGTTGAGCATCGGTACAAAGAGCGTACTGGTGAAACCGGATCCGTCAAGTATAACCCCGAACAGAAGTACTATTACCTGTCGGGCATGAATACCGACGAGGAAGTGTTTATCAAGTGCTATGATTCTTTAGAGGGCGTTGCGAAGCGTACTCCGCATACTGCGTTTGAGGATCCTTCTTCGCCTCCTAATGCTCTTCCTAGAGAAAGTATCGAAGTTAGAACTCTTGTCTTCTACGACTAAATTTCCGGATAAAGGATGGGTGGTTCGGTGGTACGTAAGCTGAGTGGAGTTTCTTTCAACATTTTTTTGGATATTGGGTCGGTTTAGTATGTAATAGCTGAGGTTTTCAAACAAAGGTTAATATAATATCTTAAATATAAATTCATTTCGTAAAAATCGACTCTGTCCTAGTCATACTTTGTATGAAAGTCGCAACCCAAAAACTCCTCTATATTATCATGATGTACAGTATTCCCCAGATTTCTATATAGCATTCAGACATCCCTCTTGATTACCCGATCACTCTTTTGGTCGTCGTTCGTCGCTTTCCGGTAAATCTTTGTAAAGCACTCTGATTCCGTCGTCGGTAATGAATCCTACTCGTTTCTTTTGCTCTTCTCCTAGGTATACTATTCACAAATATCAATGTTAATATTTAATCTTTTTATTTCCTGATAGTGTTTACAGAGACACTTACCGCGTTTGTACATCATATACGAGGAGGCGGCCAGCAGCGGAAGCGACATGATCAATAACCGAAATCTATATTTCTTCAGTAAGACCACCCTAGCAGTCTCTTAGACTGATATCAATACACACCCCAGCACCTTGGTCTTATCTTCTTTCGACTCGCCCAATTCAGCATCTTTTTGAGGTTCGGCGCGGGCTGGTTGGCGGAGTGAAGGTGGGATGGCGGGTGTTGAGCGCGCGCGCGGGAGAGGTCTTTGGCGAGGAATTATGCCGAGAGCTGTGGGCGATAGTCGCATTGTGTATATATGTATGTATGGCTAATATCAAATTATATGAATATGTGACAGTGTAGAGGTTGTTGGTGGTGTGATAAATTGAAGTTGTGGAAGAAGTTGGGCATATGCGGCTCCCAATTTCGATAATGAGTGTAAAGGTTCAGGAACTAGATATCCCAATGCCCATTCTCTTCTACGCCTTACTTTAGCTCCCCAGTAAAGATATGCAATTTCTTAGTTATATATACATTTTACAATCCCTGAATATCCAATGTTTACTAAAGTTTTATCATTTCAACCCGCGCTTTGCACATCTATTCAACAGCCGCTGAAATCCATATTATATAAAGTACGTCAGTCCCCTCCATAAAAACCAACACGCAACAAATAACCCCTTGTAAATCCCCGTTGATATCCACAAAAAATATCAATAACAATCCACCAGAACCAACCACAAAACAGCATATAGCTTAATAAAGAAAAAAAAACCATTATATAGGCGAAGAGTATAGAGACTGATCACCAAAAGATCTAAAGAAAACAAAGACTCTGCGACAAAAGAGAAAGCAAAGAGATGAAACAAGACAGAACTCCAGCTGGAATAAAACCGAATAGGCAAGCAAACGGAATAAAAAAGGGAAACACCAAATGCAATCAATGAAATACGAGCCGTGCGTATGTTGTCGAATCGATATTCTCGCACAAAAGCTCGGATTCCTTGAGGTAGTATCAGAGGAAAATCTCAAGACACGTATAAAGATATAAAGGTCTTCTGGTGAGCACTTCGACTCAGGAGAATATAAATCATCCCGGTAATTTAGAAAACCTTATGAATAAAAAAGATCAGCTTGAATGCTCATAAACATTGCCTTATGCAATATACACCGATGAATCGAAAGAAGTACCCGTACACTATAATAACAGTCTTTCTCCTTTCTCCTCTCCTTTTCTACATATTTTGCACGCTTCGAGGTAATATGTGTGTACACAAATTCCATTTTTGATTGAAAGAAAAAGAAAAGAGCAAAACTCCAATTACATTTCACACAAAGAAATGCCCGTATCAAGAATTATTATCTGTACAATTTGACATTCCCCCGTAGATAATAATACAAATAACCCGCGGCGGTACTATTAACTTTCTTCTCGTTCGATCCATCAAGTGTATATAGCAAGAGACGTCAAGGAAGAGAAAAATTCTTTTGTAGAAAACGAGAGACCACTTACAGCGCCATTAGATATGAAAAGCCGACTTTCTTCACGTTTCACCCACGCAATAATCGTATCCATTCCCTGTGCCAGTGTAGCTTTAGACGTAGCTGCACTAGCCACGCAGTATACTTCGAATGAATGTGTTGCCCACGCTAATGCGACCCAATTTCCGCGACTGACGTAGAGGACTTTTAAATGTGTATGCCGTGTGTGTATGGCTGCGTGTAACCGGCGGTAGAGAAGCATTAGTTCGTGCTGAGACTTGCGATCAGGGAAATGAGGTTCGAAGTTCGGCATTGTAAATTGTACGTTTCCGCGAGATTTGTACAGGAAATGTTGAATGGCTGGAACACCAATGTCTGCGGTTCTATAGCGCACAAGTTTCACTGCAAGGTCTATAGGAGCAAAGCAATTTTCTTGTTCAAAATTTTCTAGAATATCTTCTTTCGATTTCCGCAGCTCGTAGAACGAGTCCTTGTTGGCGCTGATAAGCACGAGTGCGACTTTTGGTCGAAAGAAGACGATATATGCATGTAGAAATCCTCGATTGTTGAATTTGGGGAGACATATTGGGATCCAGTGTTCTCTGCCGTCATGGAATGTATTATTGTGAAATAACATAGAGAAAATAACCTGTAGATCTGTAACTTATAGTTAGCATTGGTTATTCCAGTGAGTACTAAAGAAGCGCTTACCTGGAGGATGTAAACTGTGTCTTTTAGGTCGTATTACACTCACTAGACGTCCATCAGCAACAACCAAGCCGTAGAGTAACGATGACGTTCGTCCTTTTAGCAGCGCAAGGTTTATGCGGTCACGGACACTGTTTCGTAGGCGAACACACTCAATGGCATTCAAGAGAATAGCTGGAGATCCAAATGCCATTTCTCTAGTCAAAGCGCGTAAAAATGTCTCGGCGCCTAGAAGATAGTTAGATAAGGTGCTCTTAAGCCTTGATCATGCAAATGCGTACCACCCAGTAATTTTCTAAGATCGAAATTTGTTCGACCTTTAAAAACTTTAACGATCTGTGCTTTAGTAAGTGCAGACAGGAGCTGCGTATGTAACGCATCTAATTGCGTGCGTAATTGACCCTCAGTCTCCCCTAATTTGCTTATCGCGACGAGGAGCAATGGGTCTTCGATAGATACAGCAAAAGTAGTTGTCCCAGCTGTAAAGAACCGTAACTGGTCAGGAACAGTTTCAGTAGCAAAGTTGTCTTCGGAGGGTTGTTCAAAGCCAGCGGCCAGGGCTTCTATAATACTCATATGCGAGGAAATCAGATCGTCAGAACCGTGCATCGAAAAGATGGGTTTGCCGGCGAACGATAATACGAAATACTGCTTTTTTTGTGCAAGGAACCTTTCCAGCTCGCCTTCTTCATCATCTTGTTCGCCAACTGTGCTCTCAGCATCAAGACTGTAATCGTCGAAGACCGTTATAGAGTCGTCGTCCATGTCGGCGTCTATAAATGCATTATTGTATGTTGAAATGTATGGTCGCCCGAATGGGTCATAATCTTTCAGAATTCTACCAAGCAGTGACTTTATGTCTGGGCTGCCGACTGAGGAAATAGCTGGTGGCATGCGCGATCGTTGTTTTGCTTTCGAGATGAAGTTTAGTGACTTTTTAGAGTCTGTGCTGATGGTGGGAGAGGAGACGGAAGATGCAGGAGAGGTGGAGACGGTAGTAGAAAGAGTACTGTTTGTAGCCGTTGATGAGACAGATGTAGGAGTAGAGCCGACTGAGGTGACATTGGAGGGAGCGGAATATGAAGAGAGAGCTGTAGTGGCGCGGGATTGCAGCCGGATGGGAAATGCCTTTGACAGACCAACGAGATCGGGGGTTATCTGCGGCGGAGGCAGAGTAGTCGTGCGCTCCAAAGGAGCAGGAGATACAGACCGTGAAAGCTGCTCGATTGATTCTTGGGAGAGAATATAATCTTCGACGACGGCCAGTGAGGCCTGGTCCACGAGCGGCTCGGTGGCCGTCGTTGGCTGTTTGGGGTCATCGGGGGCCTGCGGCCGCGATTCAGCAGCCATAATCAGTGAAGACCTTCTCTCATTTGCCTAGAAAAGTCCAGGTAGAGCAGGCTGGCGACGAAGAAGAGAATTGATCTTCGAGATTGCGTTGCAGACGATGGAGAAGAGGCGAGGCTGGAACAGCAAGAGCTGATTGCAGAGACCTAACCCAGGAGACCAATGCGGACAGTTGCTCAGGGAAGACGCTAAGACAACAAGGAAACGGTAGATAGTAAGGGTAGTATGGATTTTGTTAGTATATATGTGTATACTGTAGTATGCGTGTTGAGTAATAGAAAAATGTGCGAAGATGCGCTATAGCGAACAAGGACCAATAGTTAGTCAGCGATGACCAATAAAATGGCGTATGATTACGAGTCCGAGCTCATCAAAGATATTCTGAGTTGCTGCTATTCCGTTGCCAAACTGGAAACAAAGAGCTATTATCAGCCAATTTGGGATCGTTTTGCGTAATTTCTGTAGTATCCAATTGCTCTAGACGGACCCTTCCCCGCTGCTGCGAGCAATCCTCGAGTAGCACCTAAACTCTGCGCGATAAGCGTCTAGCCTGACGGTCATCCCAACTGAAGCGACAGCGGCCACTGCGACTCTTTCTATCGCTTCCCCTTCTCTATCGCTGCACGCGACCACCACCTGCCTTCCTCACCTTCCTCTTCTCCAGTTATTCTCTACTAATTTTGCTGGTTGTTTCGCGCCTTTGGCTGCTTCCGCTGGATCCTCTCACTGCCATCTCGCCCAGCCTGAGTGCGCTTCCGTCTCCCCGCCTCCCTCCATAGGCTCTACTAGACATCAGCAATGGCGCCCTCCGCGCCTTCTCCCTCTTCAATTCTACAGACTATCTCTCCTCTACCATTTATCTTATCCAAGTCTGAAGATTGTACGCTTTGCTTCTTTCGTCACGTATTTGTCTCTAGCTTCGCTAACCGCATCCCTCTAGCTGCTCGCAAGAAAGATCCAAAGTACAAGCGATATGCAGCAAACATTGATCGCGCCCTCGCGCTTTTTGAGAGCGTAGAAGAGTGGGCAGATTATATATCGTTCTTAGGGAAACTCTTACGCGTATCGATCACATTTGCTATTTCGATTTCTTTGGAAACGCCTATCACTGACAGGTACACCCGATTTAGGCACTCCAATCGCACACTGCTCAGCAAGTGCCGTATTCGCCAATCATCGCCAATCGTCTTGCACAGTCTCTCCAACCAAATCTACCGTCTGGCGTGCATCAGAAAGCACTAGAGCTCTATGGCTATATCTTTGGCATGCTAGGGGTAACCATTGACTCACTGTTGGCTTGATATTTTCGTGTTATCATACTGACATTGCATTTGTAGAAGGAGGAACTGGCTCGCGAGCTTAACATATGGATCCCTGGTTTACTTCCCTTGATGGCATATGCCAGTATTAACGTCAAGGTATGTATTATTCATTTACTAATGCATCCAGCCAACCGTTTCCTAAAACTTGTCTATCTAGCCTCACCTTATCCACATACTCGAGACTTACATTCTCCCTCTACCATCTGAATCTTTACGACCAATTACGCGGCCTCTTCTACTCTCACTTCTCCCTGGAATCGATGACGAAACCAGCGAATCCTTCAACGCTGTGCTATCACTGATCGACAACTTCCGCTCACATATCGCCGACGATCAGTACTTTTGGCAATGCTTTTTTCTTGTCATCCTAAGTTCTTCTGATCGCCGTCTCGGCGCTGCAATCTATGCCGCGAGAAAATTCCCAGCTATAAATTCGGCTCCTAATGATAAAACCAAGGAAGAGCTGTTAGAAGTTATTCCTGATGATCTCAAAGCTATTGTGACGCCTGAGCCAGGCTTGCTTGTCAGAGCGCTTGGAAAAGGCCTTGAGGACGAGCAGGTTCTTGTTCAAAGAGGATTCTTAGAATTGCTCGTCCGTAACGTTCAACTCCAGAGTGGAGCTATTCAGATATTGGTGCAACCACAGGATCTTCTGCTGCTAATGATGTCTGCTTCATCGGTTGTTTTGCGCCGTGATATGTCGCTCAACCGACGTTTGTGGACATGGCTTTTGGGACCTGAACCGTCGCCTGATCAGCCTGCTTCGACTCCGCATATGAGTCGCTCCGAGTACTTCCAGAGATTCGGTATTAAGCCGTTGGTAAACGGATTGAACGAGCTGATTGCATCCACATCGCCTGATCCGATTGCTAGGGCTAAACCGTACCGTATTGCTCTTAGCTTGATGGATAGATGGGAAGTTGGCGGAGCTATTGTACCTGGCGTTCTTCTTCCGATAGTGCGGAGTGTACGCAGATACAAGAGCGAAGCTAAGTCCGATGCTGATTATCAGGAAGTACTTCGTAGCGCCAGTGCGTTTTTCGATGGTGTTGAGGCTGGTAGTATATGGTCTGATGGATTTGCTCTTGTCAACAAGGACCACGACTTGGACTTGTTGCTGTTTATCGTCAAGACTTTTAACGTGAGAGAGGAGGAGATGGTGATAGTTCATTTGCCTTTGATCTTGGTTGCCCTATTTATCATCCGCAGACAGGGCGGCAACATTGACAAGAAAGTATGGCTAGAGCTCGCATCAGAAGTCTTGGACGTGATACCAGCTCGCGCATTATTACCTACCGAGAAGTCCGAATTGAGCAGTTTTGATGCGGGCGATATTATCTCCAAAATTTCGCAGTTTTATCAGCGCACTGCAGACGACCCCTCAACGCCTCCATTTTTACCCGCCACAATTTCATGGCTTCTTTTGTTCGCAACAGCAGAGCTTTGCACGTCAACTCTGAGCAAGTTAGACCCTGACGCAGGCGACGTGTGCATAATGCTAGTAAATCTGTTGTCCAAGCTTCCAGGCGAAAAGACTTGGCGCAATGATGAGCTTGTTTCGGCTTTTCTTTCTTTGAAGCCTGCTGTTGATGTTCCGTTCAAAGTGCTCTACGGCGCTACGAGATTGTTAGGGGTTGTTATTGAACACAATGGTATGGCGCGCCAGGAGGTTGATGCTTCAATCCGTAACTTCACCGAATTAGTATGTAATTGTCACTTAACGTTTTTTGTAGGTTTTCTAATCATTTTTTAGCACTGGGGATATCTTACTATGCCGACCGGAAAATTCCACGTCGAATCAGTTACCTCGCTCTGGGATTTACAAAGCAAATGCAAGGATCACAAGATTGAAGCCGCAATTTCTAATCTTGTGGCCGACGCACACGCGAATCCGAATGCCGGGTATGCATTTATCAACCTTTGGGCGCACAGTGTGGATTATGCGAACTTTGAAGCTATCCTGACGCGGCCTCTTCTGCTTATGTTGGATTCTCTAGGAGATAAGTATTCGCCTTTACGATCTGTCTCTCTTGCTTGGCTGGATATGCTCGGTGCTACTTCAACTACAAACCGTTTGTATGGCATTTTGGTATCACGCATTTTGAAACTGCCATTCCTAAGACGCCAAGTATACTCATTTGGTGAAGACGATGATCTTGAGCTGTTTCTTTACTACCTGAAGACTTTGACTAATATTCTCGACATGGGTCCCCCGAGCCTATGTGCGTCGTTAGCTACTGATATGATTAGTGTGGACGCTTCACGAAGTAACTTGCTGCAACATATTGGTCTTGAAGACGGTGACCCGTCTTACAGAGGCTTTTTCATCAGAGTTATTCTGAGAACATTAAAATACGATATTCCAGAGGATAGTTCACTAGGTTTGCAAGATAGTCTATCAAAGGTTTTGCGAGGAGCGTTACAGCTTCTCGATGTTATTCTTACAAACCCCGACAAACCGATGACACCTGAATTAGCTGTCGAGCAAGCTCTTACATCAAGATTATCGTCCAGCACATTCAAGAACGACATTTATACGCAGACTTTGATTCTGGATGTTTTATTCCGAACTCTGAATGTGAACTACGGAAACGCTCGAACTGATAACTCAAAGATCCACAAAGACAGCGTGATTAAATTGCGGGAATCAATTGATGTGACCCAGACAGTAGATGGTCAGGCATCGCGATCCCCGACTTCGAGCCTCATCCAATGTGTTATTGAAGGCCTCTCGACTGATGAGAACCAGCCTGTCTTAGACTCCTGGGTCAAATTTTTGATTGATTGTCTCCCATTCTTCTCCGACGTCTTATTCCAGATTTTGATTCCGTTGGTTGAGTGCTTCTGTACGCAAATCAAGACTAATTTCGAGGATCTTAAAGTTGTATATAGCTCGAAATCTTCGGACACAGCTAGCACTGGCGCTTCTGAAGGTGCTTTATTTGCTTTGATGCATGGCTTGGAGCATTTAATGGTTGCTGCACACGAAAAGCTTTTGGACGAGGAGCAAAAGACGACTAATCCTAAAACACCGTCCGAGCCCGGATTCTTCGGGACTGTTATTTCAGGCGTGTTTTCAGTTGAATCTCCTCAAGCGCGCAGCGCAGCTGCCAATAATCGACTAACTGTTCTGTTGTGTTTCCAAGATTGTATTCGAATCAATCACTCTATCTGGCTCTGGGGAGAAGAAATCGCAAAGGGCGCCAAAAGCGAACCTGATTCAGCTTCTCACGAGTCATTCATGTATATATCTTCGCGAATGAAGTACCGGGCGCGCCGGATATTAGAGCGCCTGTACATGTCCGAGACATTGGAGAGTTTAGAGACTTTGATTGATATTCACCGAGTCTATCCTGTATTCAAATTGTTACATGTGCTTGATGGCTCGCGACCAAAATTGACCTTTCCGTTTGTGCTGAATGCAATCTACAGTCGTCTCAATCCTATGGTTCTTGAGCAGACTTATCGATCTACGTTAACTACTGATCTGAACGACTATCAGCTTGTTGAGTTTTTGGTGGACTATGTTAGTTCGCTTGATAGCGATGCTATTGAGGAAATCTGGATGGATTGTATGGCCTTTGTGAAAGATGTCCAGGCGAATATCGGACAGTATAGGCATGTGCTTCCTAATGTGCTTGTATTTATCTCGATTATTGGAAGCAAAGTCGACTCGACAAACTTCGGCGAGCAGAAGAGATTACGAAAAGATTTAGCGGTATGTTTTTATTTCGGCATTTGCTGTGATGGAGATGCTAATTACACTAGGACGTTTTTGTGAAACTATTGAACTCGTCGGTAGCTTCGAGACAAGTCACTGGTCTCACCTCGCCAGAACCGTCCGCTTCGTCGTCTATTGCCGAGAAGGACAAATACACAGATTCCGATAGCGACTCTCAACCTCCTTCCCTATCTCAGTCATCAGCGACATTGTACCAGTCTGAGTCGTCGGCGCAAACACTTCGCACTGCAAGTTCTTTCCAAACGCTTCCGTCGCTTTCCACTATTGGTCTTGACAAGGAGTCTTCCTCGAAGCCAAAGGTGTCACAAGAAGAGCTGTGTCGTGCATTGGCTATCATTGTTCCTAATTTGCAAAAAGTTCTGCTTGAGACTGATAGGGTTGCCGTTGCCTGCACTATTATTGGTGCTAGCGTCCTTGCACCTGCTCTCAAGTCAAAGAACTTCCCCGCTAGTGCGTCGGCGCCTGTTCTTGAGGTTCTGTACCAGACATCGCGTATCCCCAACACACAGAAAGCATGGAAGGCTTCAGTTACAGACGCGTACTACGACGGCAAATTTTTCGCCGTAAGCGAGTCCCTGCGACCGAAATGGCGCGATATCATTCGACAATGGCTGAGCAACGATAAAGAGCGTATTCCTGATCTCATCACGCGCGTCTCGGCGCATTCGTCAAATACTAATGTTCTTTTTGGTTGGTCAGATCAAGAATCTATTGCTCGCAGACTGAATCTACGACGATTGGCTTTTGCATATATGTGCGGCGAAACTGATCAATTCATTGTGAACCTGAGAGAAACACTTGACAAACTGACCGAGCTTGTTAGCTCCTCGGTATCAGATTCTATTCGAAGTGATGTATTTCTCTGCTTGCGTGCGATAATCTTGCGTACTTCACCTGTACATCTACCGCCGTTTTGGACGTTCATTTACACCGAGCTCATTGCCATCTTCACTGAACTTACAAACGATGATCCGAATGCTGTACCCGAGAATAAGTTGCAGAATGTATTTGCGGCATCAAAGTTGTTAGATACAATTCTTGTTCTAGGCCCTGAGGAGTTTCAATTGTACGTATTTGTTTCGAGTGACTATTCGCGATATTGTGCTAACCAAACGATATAGACATTACTGGTTGTTTATCAAGGATACTTTAGAGGCAGTGTTCCCTAGATCTGAGGCGTCTCCTCTGCCTTTGATTGATAGATTGTCACTTTTGATGGGTACGCCAATGGTCACGGACATGCCGAAAGATCTTTTAAGCGCATCGTTAGTCGACAAAACTAAGAGGAAGCCAATGCTCTCAGGCTCCAAACTAGCAAACGTTGCACAACTCAAAGATTTCTTCAGCAAATTGAGTGTAACAAGTTATGAGCGTGATTTCAGCCTAGGCGAGCCTGATTTGGAAGCATTGGAAAATGAAGCTTACGCGGATATCTTTGCGTGAATATAGAATGAAGTTTAGCATAGAAGTGCGTGTACGGTTTGTATTGATTTGGTGGTTGTATTTTGAGTTTTGGCTCATGCGTATTCCATCTATTATTTATTTGTTTGATGGTGACCCGCACCGGGTTGCTTTCTGTTCAATTTTGTTTAATTCTGCAGTTCCATGGATGGTGTAAACATCTTTTTAGTTCTATTGTTAATATATTTTCTTCTAAGTACGACTCCGGAACGCCATATATATGCCTAATTAATCGATCTCGTAAAGAAAAATCTACAGCTTGACTCTTTCAAACCGTAAAATACTCAAAATTTCCCACCTGACTTTTCTCTCTCCGATCTTCGTCACCGTCCAATGTTTCATCCTCATATTTTGCGCCACTTCATCCGGCTTATTCCTAAAGCAAAACAAAATATAAGCCAATCCACGATCTTTCGTTAATATACTGTCGAGTTGATCTAAAACCACGTCTGTGACTTGCATCCCATCTTTACCGCCTAAAAGAGCAAAGTCCAACCAATCGTCGGATTTGACGGATGATTCGTAGGAGCCCAGGCTATCGGCCGGCACATAGGGAGGATTGAAAAGTAATACATCGACCGAATTCGGTCGTAAAGCATCCCATATGTTTGTTCGTAAAACATCGAAATACTTTGTGCCGTTATTCGCTTTTGAGGTTTCCAGCGCCGTTTTGCACGCGTGTGGATTAACATCCGTGCCAAGAAATAGGGCGTCAGGAAGAATGTAATTGTGGAAAAAAGTAGTTACTACACCACTTCCTAATCCCAGTTCCAAGATTATTGGAGATCCCAGGGTAGATGAATTAGAGAACCGATTTCGCAAGAACGGAAGCTCGTCTTGCAAAAGATCTAAAAAAAGAAACGTATCCTCAGAAGGTTCGTAAACTTGATCATAGTCCACATGAGACGTAGACGGCGTAGGAAACATTATCTATTCATTACCTCCATTCTGCAAATAATTGTTTTAAGTCAACTACGATCAATTAATGAACGAGTCGAGTCACGTGTACTGGTCCGGGTAACAGAGTTTTCGCGTTACGGGCGCGTCTGCCGCGCGCCAACTTTCTGCGCGTGCTCGCCAAATTTGAGAGTTCGCTGTGACAGTTATCCTCTACAGAGCCACTAAAGAGATACCACTATGAGCTATTGTCGAGTGCTGGTTTACTAATACCTAGTCTAATCAGTATTTCCTAGAGACACTGGCTCAATGATGCGAATAAAGCAGTCTTTAACGAGCGCGTCGGCTATTACCTTCGGTACGAGACATTGCTCACTATATTACAAACCCAATTGCTCTGCTTTCTCACAGTCTTTGTCCGCTGCTTCAAAATATCCTGTGGACCTGTATAGTGGTGCATATGCGAGGCGTGCTTTCGCCACAGATCAACGAAGGTGGAATGTACATCCAGTCCCCTCTTGCACGCGATGTCTCGCCACAGCTGCTGCACCGAGGCGGAAGAGCGTAATTAAACAGGAGCTGGACAGCTCAGATATAGAGGCTACCACGAAGCCGAAAGCACCACGAAAGAAGCGGGTTAAGAAAGAAGCGGATATGGATATCCCACAGGGATACATTGGCGATTCGAAGGCAGATATAGACGCACTGGCTGCACTTGCCGATGAGGATCCTATTAGCAAGACCTATCCTACTGTTCTACAGGAAGCTAAGAAAAATATGGAAAGACTGCCAAAATGTGTCGTACTCACTCGAGTCGGTTCTTTTTATGAGGTATGCAGCACCGATTAAGTTGATAGATAACTTTCTAATCCGAGTATAGTTATATTTCCATCAGGCGGATGAGTTTGGACCATTGTTAAACTTGCGGGTTGCTCAGAAAAGGACAATACATGGTCCCGTTTCTATGGCTGGGTTTCCATTTATGAATCTCGACAGATATCTTAAGATCCTCGTCCAAGAGCTACACCAATACGTTGCGATCAGCGAGGAATTTCCCAACGTGTATGCAAAGCCTGGCACTACTCAACAAGCCGCGTTGGCCAAGAATCTGGTCAATCCAGCAGCTTTCATGGAGGACGATGACGTAGATCGGAAAACCACAAATATGTTTATTCGTCGCGTTTGCCGAATCATCACACCAGGCACACTCATTGACGAGAAATTCCTCAATCCAACAGAGAATAATTTCATCGTCGCCATTCATCTTAGACCTAAGGGCGGAAAAGTTGAAACTGATTCTGACGGATTGGAAGACATTGACGCCGAGTATTTCCATGTAGGTCTCTCATGGCTTGATTTCTCAACTGGCGATTTTTTCACGCAAGTGAGTTCGAGCTCTACGTTGATCAGTGACGTCGCTCGAATATCACCAAGTGAGATTCTACTTGATAAAAGGATCAAAGATGGAGTTGCCCGTCACTTATACAGAAAGCTGGAGGAGCAGCAATATTTCATTACGGTTGAAAACTTTCCGCTCTTGGATTCAAGTTCGCAATTAGAAGAACTAAGTGGCCAGGAACTTTCCATCAAACGCAGCGAATTTATTGCCAAATGGGGCGATTTATTCGAGACTGAAGAAGATCCAGCTAATGAGATCAAAGGACTTACTTATGATGAACTTAATGCGTGCGCGGTTCTTCTTAATTACATCAGAGAAAAACTTCCAGGAACCGCTATAAAAGTTCAAGTACCTGTTCGCCGGGTACCTGTCGATAACATGCTAATTGATGTCAACTCGTTGCGAGCGCTGGAGATTAAGAAAACGCTTAGGGAACAGTTGACGAGCGGCAGTTTGCTGAACACGATTAAACGAACTGTGACAAAATCCGGTACCCGATTACTATCTGACTGGCTTTGTAAGTAGTTTCATTGATCTTCCTCGGCATATTTGGCTAACGGCTGCGTAGCTTCTCCTGCAACTTCTATTGCAGTGATCAACCATCGACAAAATTTGGTAGAAACATTCCTTAACGATAATCATCTTCACCAAATGGTCATCATATATCTACGACGAACCCATGACGCACACAGAGTTGTCCAACGGCTCGCACTAGGTCGAGGAGATGCTGAAGATATGATTGCCCTGCTCCAATCGATTCAGAATACCTCAAAATTACGAGAAATGTTTAAAGGATATATTAAATCTGACAACCCAGAAAATACGATTGCCACACCAACGCTTCAACTTGTTCTTGAGCGATTGACAGATTTAAGTGACTTGGAGCATCTTATCGTCAACGCATTTGATCAGGAGCAAGTCATTCGTCAATTGAGTGCTGAAGAACAGAGAGTAGCTGATGAACTTGCGCGACTAGAACAAGGTGTTGCTGAGCTCAATAACCTGGATATGCCGAAGAAGGCTTCAAAGAAAAAGGCACAGACTAGAAAGGGTGCTCCAATTGAGACAATGGAGATCATGAAGCGAAAGTATGAGCGTTCTGTTATACACTTTCTCAAAAATAAGCTAATAATTATGGTATAGCGCATCGAGGACATTGATGAGATTGCATAATTCGCTGGAGAAGTCCATCAAAGAACGAGATACAATGGAACAAGATTTGAAAACTCAGCTAGATGCCCCAACTCTTGATCTCAGATGGGCACCGGGGCTTGGATTTTATGTCCATGCGTCAGGGAAAGATGTAAGCAAGTTTGAAAAGGTCGAAACCGAATATGACAATACAGAAGCAAGATGCATCATTGCCCGAAAAAACGCGCGGTCATATCACCTAGACGTATGTATCGATTTCTCGTTATCTATCGTCTCGTTCACTATCTAATCTAATGTAGCGCTGGACGGTCGTCGGCAGTCGTATTGATTCTTACAAAATGATGATACGGCTCGAAGAAAGAAAGATATTTAACGATATTCGCCAGCAGGTTGTAGCTCACATGGCACCCATCAGGAAAAATGCAAGAGTTCTAGATGAATTAGATGTTACATCTTCATTCACAACGTTTGCTCGTGAACGAAGTCTTGTTCGACCGGTGCTACATAACGGTATTTCCCATCATATCGTCGCTGGAAGACATCCAACTGTCGAATACGGTTTAGAAGTAAAGGGCGTCTCGTTCACTCCAAACGACTGTTTCTTGAATGAAAATCAACGATTATGGCTGATAACTGGTCCGAATATGGGAGGCAAGAGCACCTTTCTGCGACAGAATGCCTTGATAAGCATATTGGCTCAAGTGGGGTCATATGTCCCTGCTGATTTTGCGGAAATGGGAATTGTCGACCGGATCTTCAGCAGGGTTGGGTCAGCAGACAATCTATACCGCGACGAGTCCACCTTCATGGTTGAAATGCTCGAGACTGCTAGTATTCTGAAACAGGCTACTCCTAGATCGTTTGTCGTCATGGATGAAATCGGTCGAGGAACTACACCGATGGAAGGCTTGTCAATTGCGTATGCCGCGTTACATCATTTATATCATGTGAACAAGTCGCGGACTTTATTTGCGACTCATTTCCATGACTTGGGGGATATGATTGAGAATTTGCCGCATGCTGCATCGTTCTGTACTGACTTGGCTGAGAATGAGCACGGGATTTACTTTGATCATAAACTAAGAAAAGGAGTGAATCACAGATCACATGGAATACATGTTGCAAAGTTAGCTGGTTTACCACCTGCTGCACTGCAAGTCGCCGAGGATACTCTGCGGCAGCTGGATTTGCTTAGCCGTAAAAGTGAGCAGGAAGCCAGTGCTAGTTCGAAATTGAATGGTGAAGGCGAGAACTCTTCTGTTGGAGCACCAGTGTTCAAAGCGCCGGGAGAGTCAATTTATGCTCAATAGGCAAATGAATTTTGATGAACATGCGCTGGTAATGGACTGGAAAGAAAATGTACAGTAGCTCAATTACAAAGTTCCTGCAATTCTCTATATACACCGTAAATTAAGACAAGCTAGTCACATTGATAATCTCCACCAATAGCCTGGAAGATTTCTTACTCGTCTTTCTTCTCTTCGACCGTCTTCTTTACTTCCTTGCCCTCGGCACCGTCCGTGACCGGTGTATTCTGCGCCGCCATCTCCTCTTTCAATTTTTCTAATTCCTGAATGAACCATGTGATACCGCCCCATAAACCGAGTGCAATAGCAGTCAAAAAGAAGAAATGCTTGTTCATAGTCGAGATGCACAACGTCACGAGTGTACAAATTAGTGCTGCAAACGAGTAATGAGTAGCTTTTACAAGAGTCGGAGTAGTACCGGGTGTGAAAATGGACTCCCAAAGGTCGGACACGAATTGCGACATGATGTATAGATTGTTGCTATATAGTAGATGACGAACTAATGGAATTGGCTATGAAGCGGACTGAGCAATTGACGCTGCGAGAGTGTATTGAAAAATCAATTGCCTCAATAAATATATACTCTTATCAAATAGCAAAGTAGTCAATTAGCCAAGCTGATAAGAATAAGAATGATGACTTGCTGTAGAAGGTCCTCGACGTGGTCGTGCTCCGCTATCGCTTTCTCGAAACCCAGTCGCGGCTGTAGCGCACCGCCACATTATATCAAACCTTCGGTGGCGGTGTACCCAGCACCGCCTCGTCAGCTACCCCTGATTATTTCTATACGCAGTAATTTATTTTGGATGCTGTACTGTCGTCCTAGGTCATAAATCCATGGAACCAATCAATAAATGCTATAGCTATCGTATATTATAAACTCCGTAACCAGCCGTAAAGATGTCCAGCCACACTAGCCGCCCTCAATCTATTATACATTTCATTCACTCGTCAGTACGTCTTTGTTCGTTTCGTCGCACCACGAAATTTCGCAGTATTTCTAAACTTTCTAAATGCCCCTTTCGCGGTCTTCGCCGTAGCAGTCTTCGTAGTCCGGGTTGTACCTTTCCGTGGTGTTGATCCAGATGTTGCTGTTGTCGTGCTGTTGGACGCGCGTGCTCGACTAGCTGTACTGGGCTTTGCTGCCGCTGCTTTCGCTTTCGACCCTTTTTTCGGGAATGGCATTGATAATCTTTTATATCCAGATAAGAAGGCACTTGCCTGTCCGCCGATTTTCAGATAAGAAGACGCAAAACCAGCTCGGTTGACGGACGACATCTCTTTTAGCGCATCTTCAGTCACTAAATGATGGAAAATACGCTCTATGTCCGTGCGATCCAAACCGCGGCCCGCTCCGTACCCCTCGACAGAATCATGCCCTGCGCTCTGTACTTTACTGGTTTTGGCACCACGGAATACGTCCATGCAATAAAGCATGGTAACATTATCTTCCTGTAATTGACGAACAACTCGAATAATATCCTTTGCAATTTCGGTGACGTCTCTAACTTCGTAGTCATCTGAATTTGACGAACGGCAGTTGTCGCATGCCTTGTGGCAATCAGCACTTTCGAATGCTTCGTTGAAATACCGCAATACCTGTAGTCGGCGACAATCTGTCTTGTTTTCGCAATACTGTACTACCTGTTTGAGAAACGAGCGCTGTTTTTCTTTAGTGTGGAAATCAGTGTCGTCGCGATCAATCATAGTCATCATCGTGCTTGCATCTCTGTACGCATAATATAGAATGCACTCAGAAAATAATCCGTCTCGCCCGGCTCTTCCTGTTTCTTGATAATATCCTTCAAGAGTTCTCGGCAAGGTATAATGAACGACAAATCGCACATTTGCTTTATCAATCCCCATGCCAAATGCAATCGTTGCGCAAATAGCTTGCAACTTACCCTCTTGCCATTTAAGTTGAACATCCATTCTTTCCTCTGGTGCCATTCCTGCATGGTAGTGCGTTACACGAAGCCCAAATTTCTGCAGCTTTTCAGCGGTTTGCTCGCAAGACATCTTTGAATGACAGTAGATGATTCCAGACTTGCCGGGATATTTAATTCTCATCAGGTCTCTGATTTCTGTTAAAATATCCCGGTTCTTCTCTCTCACTTCGTATAGCAAATTGGGACGGTTAAAACTTTGCTTAAAAAACGCCGGATTCATGAGTCCCAAATTATGCTTGACATCCAATTGTACACGATCATTCGCGGTAGCTGTTAACGCAATCATTGGAACATCCGGATAATCTTTTCTAAATACGCCAAGCTCTTTGTAATCAGGTCTGAAATCATGGCCCCAAGAACTAACACAGTGTGCTTCGTCAATAACAATCCTAGCCAATAGCCCATTTTTGTGTAGCCTGGAGATTGAACTCTTAAGCTGACCACTAGTATTCAGCATTTCAGGCGAGATGTATAGCAACGCAAGTTCACCGCCATTAAGTAATCTGTACATATTTTTCCGCTCCTCGGTGTCGCCTCTTGAATTAATCATACCCGCACTGATTCCTTTTGCTACTAAGTGAGCAACCTGATCTTGCATGAGGGAAATCAAGGGAGATATGACGATGGTTGTGCCTTTTGTCTTGCCTCCGTAGATCAGAGCTGGCAGCTGGTAACAGAGGGACTTACCACCACCAGTCGGCATCAACACAAAAACATCTTTTCCAGAGATTGTCGCATTAATAGCCTCAAGCTGATTGTGTCTAAATCCTGGAAGCTTGAACACATTATTCAAAACTTGGCATACTTCTTGTGACCAGGAATGGCGCATCTCAGGATCTGTACTATCATAAATCCCAGAATGTGCCATTTGCTTAGCTGGATTCACATATGTAGCTTCGACATCGTCAGCAATTGTTATTGGCTCTCCTGGAGCTTTTATAGCGTCCACTTCTGCAAAGTCATCAAAGTCCTGTATTCGTTCGTTAGTAAGGCTCAAAGGAGAAGTCAAACAACTCACGTACCTGATAGTCTGAGCCAATGTCGTATTCATCAGGAAATTCGTCGTGAACGTCTATGAATCCACTATTGTTGTCCAGAGGTGTAACATTTCCCGTGCTGACTTCTGTTCTAAAGTACTTGCTTGTGGAGATGCTATCGTCATGAAAGCCAGAGTCATTTATTGTGACAGAGGCACTGTCATCGACAACGCTGAAATATTTGCTTCTGGAGCCATCGTTTTTGCTGTCATAAGCACCTTCATTAGAGTAATTAGCTTGCATGTGATTATTATCGCCATTACTGTATTGGTAATTTTGTGCGTCATCATTATCAAAGTTAGCATCAGGTTCAGGAAAAGAATGGAGATCATTGATCAAACTGTCAGTGACTTCGTAGCCGCTTTGTATAGGTGTCACTGTCGACTGTCGAATGGAATTATCGTTGGCCTGCTGACCTCCTCTATTAAGCACTGTGCTCATAATTTCCGGCACCGGCGTTTGTGGACTGACAACATCGGCGTTACGTATTCGTAGTTCCTTCATAATCTCCGTTCCACGCTCGTAAAGTTTCGACATTCGCTCATATTCTGGTGCAATAAGAGACCGCCGAGCAGCTTTCACCGTGGCTGAGAACGTGGGATCCTCAGCTATTTGCATACGTTTCTCCATTAACCCCATGCAAATATTAGATAGATGGACCAGTTCATCGCTAAGCTCAGCCTTCGTCATTCCGTCAAAATGCCGCTCATCAGCATCCAGAGGCACAGAGCTTCCTAAGGAGCGCTGCGATGAATGCGCCGTGAAGTTAGCTTCTGCAACCGGAGTAGGAGTGGATGGTCCGCTCGAGTAGCTCTGCGTTTTGATTTCCCGCACAGAGGGCATTCTTGAAAGCGTGGGCTGATTAATGGCCGGAGGTAGCGGCTGAATAGGCAATTTCAGCTGTTTAGGCTGCGACTGCTTGAAGTCCGGCTGCTTAGGATGTGGGCCTTGAACAAATTCGGTGATTCTCTTAGTGGCATGTATATTTGGCTGCGGGCGACGCTGTTCTTTAAACGTAGCTTCAGCGACATTGTCTTCACTTTCTAGATCTGGTATATCGTCTGCAAACAGATTTTCAAGATCCTCTCCTTCTTCGAGATATTCGCGATCAGAAAAGATGTCGTCGCCTTGTGAGTCGGGTACCACAAAACCATCTCCGTCGTCATAAGTGTTTGGCTCGTCAGCTTCTTCATCTTCGGAGTCTGATATGTCTTTACCGTATGTGGCCTGAATTTGAGTTCCTTCCGATATTGATCTTTCGCCAACAATCAAAGCCTCGCCCTCGTCTACAATTTCTGATTGGACCGCGTCGCTCGTACTAAAAGTAGGTCGTAGTCGTTTACTTGGCGACTTGCGAGGGGATACATTGAGTTTGCGGCGGGTTCCTTGATTATTCGAGAACTTTTCTGATGTATCCTGCTGCTCCTCGTCGCTACTGAGGTCTATAGCGTCTGTGAACGATAGATCCGAAGTTCTAACCACTTTCAGGGTTGAAGACAGGGCTTCTATTATTAAGTCACGAATGATTAGTACAAGTAACGCGAACGCAATATCATGATACCTACTTGTATGTCGCGATATGTTCGCAGTAGTAGGAGTCAGTAATCCTCTTGATACTGTATTCCCTACTCTAGATCCTTCCAATGCTGACTGGGTTTGTGCGTTATCAGGAGTGTGAAACTCATTGACAGAAGTAGGTCGACCTGCAGGCGAATGCTTTGGTGTCAAAGTCCTCTCTACCGACAGTAGAGGTCTAGAGACCATCAACGGCTGTGCTCCCCTCAAAAAGCTCTTATCCTCAACTGCAGGCGGCAATAATGCAGTTATATATTGAGGAACAGTTACAGTAAACCCAATATTTGGCGATATATCTGCTGCTTGAGGAGTTGTTGCTTTTGATTGCACTAACCAGCGCGTGTGAGCTGCGAGGTTGTTTTCGAGCACGTGGGCATGTAACCCGGCAATCATCTAGCAGCTGCAGACTCAGCAGTTATAAGCCTGCAAAATAAAGACGAGGCCAATGCCCTTTGTGCTGAGGAGTAACAGCAGACTTTGTGTATATATAATATTACGCTTTGTGTAGAGTGTTGTTTACGTCGCGATTTAGACTTCTGGCAACGCGCAACGGTCACGTGATCTTTATATGCAGCGACCACAGCTAGTTTACGGCATATGTGCAACTACTGTTTGGTTTCAGGCTTACTGGGAGCAAGTCCGCTACGCCGTACATCAGACTCATTCCGCGTTATTCTACTTCCCATTCATCACTTCGCGCGAACATCAGCCTATCCGTATCTTTAACTCAAGTAGAAGACTGAAAATGGACGCAATTGTCGACAAGTTCACGCAAAGACCAGGATTGGGCGAGGACGTTCTAGCAGAGGAAGAGAAGCTTGATATAACAGCACCGTCATCTGTGCCCATGCTAAGTCTGCCGCCGATTTCACAGGTGCGTCGTTATTCTGATCTTATGGCGGTTTTATATGCTGACTGATTTTGTCTGATAGCCTTCAGCATTTTTACGAGCTCATACAGACGATGCGTCAAATCCTGATGTCCGGATCAAGATCGCTCACGGTACCACCACACTCGCGTTCAGATTCCAAGGAGGCATCGTACGTTCTTCTTATAAATTCTAGGATTTCTTTGACACATATTGATACTTATTTGCTAGGTTGTTGCTGTCGATTCGCGAGCTACCGCAGGAAACTGGATTGCGTCACAGACCGTCAAGAAAGTTATTGAGATCAATCCATACATGCTGGGTACCATGGCCGGTGGTGCCGCCGATTGTCAGTTCTGGGAAACCTGGTTGGGTGTCCAGTGTCGCATTCATGAACTGAGAGAAAAGAGCCGTATCAGTGTCGCAGCTGCTAGTAAGATTCTATCCAATTTGATTTACAGTTATAAGGGAATGGGTCTCTCGATGGGAACCATGGTGTGTGGTTACACTAAAAGCGACCCTGCGATTTTCTACGTTGACAGCGATGGAACTCGTTTGAAGGGTGATATGTTTTGCGTCGGATCTGGTCAGACGTTTGCATATGGTGTATTGGATAGTGGATATCGGTGGGATCTTACGGTCGAGGAGGCACTTGCATTAGGAAAGCGGAGTATTTTGGCTGCCACTCATCGGTACGTATCCTTTTATTTGGATGTATGTTGCAGATAGCGATACTAACATGCAATCAATAGTGATGCGTTCTCTGGAGGTTCCGTAAATCTTTACCATGTTGAAGAGAAGGGATGGACTTATCACGGTAACCACAACGTTGGCAAGCTATTCTGGGAAACGAAGGAGGCAGAGGGCTCGTTTAACAACGTTCCTACTGAATTTACATCAGACGTCTAGTTGTTTAGAGATTATATGCAATATAGGTACATGTACTATACGATGATTGTGTTTCACTGTTGGATTGAGGATGGATTGGGACGCGCCGAGCTGCGTTGTCTTATCAATTCAATCACACAGGCGTGTAAACCACCTCTAGTCCATTATGAATTGCTATAACCTACAGCGCGCACATCCAGGTTTAAAATGAAACCAACTAAATGATAAAATAAAAACGCAACCATAATCTGCGATCATAGCAAGTCAGCCAGCAGCCGTGTCTATGTAAGCAGAGGGTTTCGTACCAAATTTCCTGGTAGCCTCCACAGGTTGGAACATTCCACCATTAAAGTAGAGCACGATCGGTATCCAAATAAGCGTTATCCATACATCACATCAGAAAGTGATAATATTCAGCATCAATCATGGTTGGATTCTCATTTGACAACTATCAGCGAAATCAGTTTTTGACGGCGAAAGGATACCCTGTACCAACTGCTACCGCGACCGGTACTACTATCGTCGGATGCCGATTCGATGGCGGTGTAGTCGTACGTTACCGCTCTCAGTAACACGAGATTGAGCGATTATATGGCGCGTGTACTGACTGCTGGTTGGGGTTTAGATTGCTGCTGATACTAGAGCTACGGAGGGGGATATTGTTGCTGACAAGAACTGCGAGAAGTTGCATCGAATGTCGCCTTCGATTTGGTGGTATGTTGATGATTTGATTGCTTCGATTGTTGGGATTGCAAGATAATCTAATAGCGATAATATAGTGCTGGTGCTGGAACTGCTGCCGACTGCGTAAGCGCTATCAGACTGCGAATCACAGCTTAACGACGTCTAACTTGAACAATAGGAATTCGTCACTCAGCTCATTTCATCAACTCTTGAACTTCACTCCATGAGTACCGGCAGAACCCCACGGGTAGTGACATGCCTTACTTTACTTAAGCAACATCTGTTCAAGTACCAGGGTCATATTGGCGCTTACCTGATCGTTGCTGGATGCGATCCAACAGGTGTGTATCTCTGTGATGATCCTCAATCTATTCGACGCAGTCATGCTGATCACAGTCTTACAATTAGGTCCCAAACTTTTTTCAATTCACGCTCACGGATCTACTGATGTCGGATACTACCTGTCTCTCGGCTCAGGCTCAATGGCGGCGATGGCCACCATGGAATCAAAGTGGACGAAGTCGATGACAAAGCAGCAAGCTATGGATTTATGTGCTGAAGCTATTGAGGCCGGTATCTGGAACGATGTATGTTAAATTTGTAATATTTACTTCAGAGGCGACGCTAACTAATTGTTTCAGCTTGGATCTGGTTCGAATGTGGATATGTGCGTTATGGAGGTCGACAAAGTCAGTATCTATAAGTGTGTATTACAATGGTTATAAACTAACAACGAACTCAGCCCGCTATTCTCTACCGAAACTACAGAACACCCAACGAACGGTCGAAGAAAGAGAAATCCTATGTCTTTGCGCGCGGCACCACAGCTTACATGACTGAGCGCGTCAAACCCACAGTCAAGCCTATGGCCTACGATATTTTTGAAGAGACAGTTATATCAACCGGCGGAGAGAGCATGGAGATTGATGGTTAGAGGTTGTTAAGTTATGTGCTATCTATTGTTTGTTTGTGCTAAGGTTATACTGTAATTATAAACTTGTGGTCTAATGTTATTGACTTGATCTATCCAATTACCACTGTAATCCATGTTAGCATTATTCGTAGTGAAAAGCAGTATGAATTCGCACGGAAGTTTGGAATCAAAAACGCGACTCAGAAAGTTGCGTCGCGCGGCTCAGATGGTAAACTTCGCAGAAAAGAATCTGTCAATTGGTTCCTCGTCCACGATCTTATAAGCTGTCCAATTCTCGGAGGAACCGTCTCTACAGTCTTCAACGAGGCAGATCACCGAAGATGCAGCAGCTTCCGATTGTTGAAGGTATGTAATCATACGCAGAGCGTTGTCTCATTGCTGGAGATATTGGGTGTTGACTGATGTTTAAAATACTTTAGTTAAAAGCAAACTTATCGACCGGCTTTCAAAAAACAAAATCACAATTCTTGTCGGTGAAACCGGTAGTGGAAAATCAACACGTATGAACTATGATATTATTTCTGTGCATGCTGGCGTATTGACAGTGCTAATGATTCGGCAAGGTAGAGGTTCCGCAGTTTATCTGGTCGCTGGATCGCAACCGCGAGAGAATTGCAGTTACGCAACCTCGTCGAGTAGCTGCTATAAATCTAGCGAAACGAGTAGCTGAAGAAACACATACTGAGCTTGGAAGCGAGGTAAATGGTCTATATTCTCCTGCTTACTACCAGAATACTGATGATTTTATGGCTAGGTTGGTTATACAGTGCGATTCCAAAATGCAAGCGGTCCGCAAACTCGTATCAAGTTCTTGACAGACGGTATGCTGCTTCGTGAGCTATTACTATATCCAACACTTAAGCGCTACACCACAATTATCCTCGACGAAGCCCATGAACGAACAATTGTCACTGATCTACTAATGGGCTTTTTGAAGAATCTAGTTGCAACTAGAGATAATCTTCGTCTGGTTGTTATGTCGGCTACTCTAGACGCGGATAGATTTAGTCGATTTTTCGGTGGTGCGGAAGTTCTATACGTACAGGGGCGACGGTATCCTGTCAACCGAATGTATCTTAACAAGCCTGTTGAAGATGTAGTAGATGCTGCTGTCAGAACCGCGCTGCAGATTAATATCGGCGAGCCTACGGGGGATATATTGGCTTTCCTGGCTGGTCAAGAAGATATTGACAAGGCGGCTGATTTGCTGAATGACTTTGCTGGAAGTATGCCTAAAGGCGCACCGGAGGTTTGTTCTTCTCTAATTTACTCTCAAAAGGTAAATAGATACTAAGCCATTCAACAGATTGTTGTCTTACCGCTATACGCCGCCCTACCTCAATCTCAGCAGCAGCAAGTATTCGATCCAGTTTCAGGCCACAAGCGCAAAATAATTCTCGCAACAAACATCGCAGAAACCTCACTCACGATTCCTGGTGTGCGCTACGTAATCGACAGCGGCACGCATAAAGTCAAAGTATGGCGTCACGATCTCGGTCTAGATAGTTTACTCACGATGCCTATTTCCAAATCCAACGCCGCGCAAAGGATGGGTCGCGCGGGTCGTGAAGGACCTGGGCTGTGCTATAGACTGTATACGGAGGAAGATTATATGAAACTCAGACCGCAAAGTGATCCGGAGATTGAGAGGTGCGATGTTGCATTTCCGATTTTAACGCTGAAATCTGCCGGTGTAAAAGATATCATGGGATGGAGTTGGCTCGAGAGACCAAGTAAAGGCGCTAGTATGTCGCATCTATTCGCAGATTTTGACTATTTGTTAACTTTGTTTGAATTTAGTTATGTCGGCCATGACGCAACTTTACGCGCTGAAAGCCTTGGACAATAACGGAGACATCACGCCTCTAGGTAGGAAAATGTCAGTTCTACCGTTGCCGCCTCATCTAAGCGTTGTCCTCCTTGAAGCTCAGGAAATGGGTATTACCGAAGCTATTTTGGATATAGTATCATGTTTATCGGTCGAGAATCTAATTATGAATCCGCATCCGGATAGACGTGACGAGATTAACGAGAAACGACTGCCGTTTATCACTGCTAGTGGTGGTATGGGTGATCTAATCGTGTTGAGGAATTATATGCTACATTATAAAAGTTTGAAGTCAAACGAGGAGAGAAAAGCCTGGTGCAAGGAGTTATTCATAAACTCTCGAGCAATGGCAAATGTTGAGGTATGGCATGTACTATTACAATCGAGTGGTGATTATGCTAACAAGGACATGACAGGACATTCGAAAACAACTAGACAGATACCTCAAAACCAGCCAAAAGAACGGATCATCAGAAAATGGTCACGAAGAAGGTAGCGGTGACCAGTACGCACCATCAGATCTCAATGAGCAAATACTGCAATGCTTTCTTCGCGGATATGTGGCAAATACGGCACTTGCGTTGCCGGGCAAAACTTTCAAAACGATTGCTACTGGTCAAACAATTAATATTCATCCTTCATCTTCGGTTTTTGGCCGAAAAGTTGATGCGGTCATGTATACCGAATACGTGAGTAAATGATTAAAACCTTTGATTAGCGACAGGAACTGATTAAATTCCAATAGATATTCACCACAAAGGCGTATGCGCGGAATGTAAGTCCTATAGATTTGGAATGGTTACAGAAAATAGCACCGCATTTTCTGGGAAGAAGGTCAGCTGGAAGTGAAGAGTGAACAAACTCCAAACGCCTTATTGTACAAAGTGCCCAAAAAAACATGTATAGTAGATAATGTACAATAATATAGACAATTCATTAAACCTTCCTAAACTCCATAAATGCACAAATGTAATATCAAGCGTAAACTTTTAAGCATCTGGTCTCTCGATGTGTATCCTCACATGCTAGAGAACAATACCTAGCACTACATCTCGTGCATGTGATAGGACCCCAATATCCACAAACACTGCACATCTTTCGACTCGGATATTTCGACGGACCAGCGATAACCGACATAAACTCACTAGCACCATCTTCATCCTCATCAAAAAGATTCTGCAGCACTTTCTTCGACTGCAGAATTTTCCTGACACCAGCAGTCCGCCCTAGACTGCCTCCTGAACGTGGGGTTTCGATTTTCACTGAATCATTGTAATTCTCGCGCTCAAGATCAGCGATTCGTCGCGCAGTGGCTCGTTTGACGACAGCAGAGTCGGCGGGTTTGGCGTTACCTGGGTGGTTTGCTGCGACGGCGCGCTTACGCCCGATACCAGATTTTTTGGGCTGTACGGTCCCACTTGAAATGATCTCAACTAATGGCATTGTTTCGAAAGTCGTAGAAAGATGGGGAGAACGGTGATGATAGTTTGATGGCGAAGTTTAAGAGTACACGCTGATTACAAACCCCTCCCACGTGATCGTTGCTGACAATTTAATCTACAAAATGTGAGAGTCTCTGGATCTTTTCCGTGCCAGCTCCGACTTTCGACTAGAAGTGGTTGCGTTACATCACCAAAGGAGCCGTTTGTGTGGTTTATCAAAAACAGCTTACGAAGAAGGCTGAATAAGGAAAGATAATATGGCCGGAATCGCGACGCAACAGTATTACAATCAGCAACGACATGGCGACTATAATTATGGCAAGATGTACCAGCAAGGACAGTATCAACAGCAGTGGCAACAGAATGGATCATCTTCGTTTCCATCATCAACAGCACAAGGAATGCAACCTAATGTGACTTCTACCGCGAATCACGACAGTATAGAAGGCGAAGGTGCTGCTTCGACTGGTGCTAAAACCAAAGTATCCTCCTCATCAGCTCACTTATCTTCGAATTCAGCGAGTAAGCGGCCGAAATCCTTAATCGAACGAGCAATACTACCAAAGGTTGTGTTTTCTGACGTCAAGTTTTCATTCGAGCCCTTCCTTCGCAAAGAATATCAGTTCGGTATTGATCCAAGTCGTCCGATTTGTAAAAAATATGTGCAAGGCAAATGCGAATTGGGAAATGCTTGTCCGGATAGACATGTTATGCCGTCGTTGCCTAACCAGGTTGTGTGCAAGCATTGGTTGAGAGGGTTGTGCAAGAAGGGAGAAGCATGCGAGTTTTTACATGAGTATAACTTGCGCAAAATGCCTGAATGTACATTTTTTGCTAGGTAAGTGCGTCTGATTAATCTACGATACGAATTTAGACTAATGAAAGCTATTAGAAATGGGTTTTGTACACAGTCACCGGATTGCTTATATTTACACGTCGATCCTCAATCACGAATCCCACCGTGCCCGAATTACGAGCGAGGATTCTGCAAACTCGGTCCAGATTGTCCAAAACGTCATGTTCGACGAACAATCTGCGATTTATATTTATCTGGTTTTTGTCCCAAAGGCCCTGAGTGCGATAAAGTGCATCCTAAATGGAGTTTCAGCGAAGCCATTCGGATCAGAGCTAAAGGCGAGGTTGTGAATCCTAAATATGCCGAGCTGGATACGACTATGACCGAAGCTAGTGGAAATAATAACGATGATGTGATTAAAGTATTACGGTAGAGAAAGGACTAAAAAAATTTGCATGAGCGTGAGACTGGCGTTATTTGGATATAGGAGTTATATTTATTTGCACGTACCAACGGTTCGAGATGTTATCGCAATTACAATGCGAGGCTTAGATTAATCGATGGCAAAATACAATTCTATATTAATTATACAAGGAAATCCCACTAATACCAATGTAACCAAAAGCCCGGATTTGCAAACCAATTAAACAAAATTCCATACAAACCGGATAAAAAATACATCCTAATAAACCAAAATAAACCCAATACAAAAAGACATGGCTGTAATAGACTAAAATACACTAGAATTTTTCTTTCCCAATCTGCCAAAAAAGGATTTTCGTTTCGACGCACTGGCACTTTCGGCATCGGCGTGACGCATGTACTTGTCTTTATATATCCAATTACTTCCGAGCGCGATATGGCCCTGCGATGCAGCCTGCCGGAATAAAGCAGCTGCTCTGTATAAATCTTTAGATCGGCCGAGCCCATTTTTCGACCATAGCTCAGCGGCTTCACACATGGAATCAGAGTCTCCCAGTTGCGCGCCAATCTCGAAGCACGCCATAGCCATGACCTCGTTACGATCGGTTTCACCTTTTGATTTGTATGATTTACCTAGTTGGCATAGAGCTGCCCCAAGTGGTTGCTTCCAGCGAGGGCTTGAGAGCGGACTGTTGAGAATTAGTCCGCCGTCATTTTCTTCTTGAGGAAAGGAGGACGATGAGAATGCAGGCGAAGGAGGGATGCTAGTGACATCGACGACGCTATTGCCACTTTTTGTAAGAATATCAGCCGCATGGCTTAACCAGACCAAGGACTGCTCTGGATCCGGCCGCGCACCCCATCCGTGCTGTAAGTAGAGAGCGTAGAGAAACATGGCCGGCACGTTCTGCGAGTGCGCCGCCTCTTGGAAATGGTAGGCCGCCTGCTCGAGTTGGGTCTTTTCATAAAAGCGAACACCTAGAGCCACATGCTGCGACGGAGTGAGATCCTCCGAGAATTGCAAGGCCGCAAGGCTCTGGTCTACGCTCGACGTAGATGTGCTGGGCGTGCAGGACGCCGCGAGGTCGGCGACGCCCGGGGCCGAGAACGCGCGCTGGAGGATAGGAGGCGACAGAGAGGAGCTCGCGGCGGAGGACTTTGACGATGCCGACGCCAGCGAGGGATGCTTGCTGAGTCCGGCAAACACCGCGTCGGACACGGGAGACGAAATGGGCGAGGAGATGGAGAAAGAGGAGACGGAGGCGTTTGCGCGTACGATGGCGTCGAGGGGCGAGAGCCTGGCGATGTCCACGGCGGCGAACGGCGCGGGCTTGATGGAGAGGGGCGTCCGGGGAGGCATGTCGCGGCAGCAGAGATATACGATAAGCGCAGCAGCGATAGCAAAGTAAACAAAGACCGACGGCGAGCAGGAGGCGGAGAGCAAAGAGCAGAGAGCAGCGACCGAGGCGAGCAGAGAACAAACCGACATCGCTTAACCTAATTACCCTTACCCACAGCCCGCGGCTGAATCCGGGATATCTTTGTTTGGCGGTGAACGGCTGCGGTTGCTGGATATGCCGTATATACAATGAACACAATTGCCTACACAAGCAGTCCTACAGCCTGCTGCTCACTGCACACGACATTTTTCAATCGCAGGGCTCTTCCGCACTCTGGCTATGGCGGGGCTCGCTCACAATGAGTTCTTGCTGGTTTTGTCTCGTTAATTGTAGTCACGTGCACCGTTTCCTTATTGGGATACTACGTAATCCGATTACCAAAAGTCACAATGTCGATTATTAATGTACTCCCTCCTGCTCCAGTCCACCTGCCCAAATAACCCAGAATAATACAATGCAACCCTCTATCCGCCGTAGTCAATGATCCTGTTGCCGCCGGGGGCGCTGGTTCGCCGCTCGCCCTCACGCGCCCGCATTAGCTCGTGCCGTCTCATCAGCCGGTTCGCCTCCTCGACCCGACATCTCTCCAGCCACCGCTCCTTCCTGTACTCAAAGTTCCGTGCAGCAGGCGGCAACGCGCGCAGATCTGCTGCCGGGATATTTATTTGTACACTCAGTTTCTGCACGCTGTCTTCCGGCCACTGGCCGAAATCCAGTATCTCATCTTCCTTTGGCTCCTCGTCCACCTTTAACTTCGGCCGGGCGCTGTTATATGACTTTGGCACAAGCTCTCTCCAATGATCCGTAAACCACGCGGTGACGTGTGCATTGAGCATCTCCACTATCGGTGACGATGTAATTAGTTTAGCCAGGCATTCGACTCCCCGCCATATCGCCGTCGCGTTCTCGGCGCGAATCTTACGCGTAACCACCAGAATCAGCAAATTCTCCATCGCGTTATATGAAGCCGACGACAATGCTCGGGCAACTGAAAAAATAATCCGTGGATGAGCAAAGTGCGCGGCTATATACCCCGTGCAATCGTTCATCAGTGGCGTTAATAACTTGTCTTCCCACTCGTCACGGAAGATTGAAGTTGTAGTATTCAGTCGCAAGCTGTACAATCGTAAATAAAGCGGGATCACCGTCTTTGGAGATATCTTTGCGTTCACCTCTCGCACCAAATCAGCCAATACCTCGTCTGGCAGCGCTAGTAAACTTCGTTTCCATAATACCGAGACATTGGTATGTCTAGACATCCAACTTATGCATGGATCATACAACGCAGGAATCTGGTATTGGTGGCCCAAATTCGCTATTCCAGGTAATAACCGCGTACACTGCGTACCTGTGCACGCAAATCCGTGGCCAATTTTTACCAAACATTGTATAATCCACGCCTCTAAAGACTCAAGCTGAAGAAATTTGGCAGCCACCAATGCGTCGGCGAATGCATCGAATATTTCCTGTGTCGGTGCATTGATGTCACTTGTACATTTTGTCGAGGCTATATATCGTGAAAAATCCGTCCATTTCCACGAAAACAGTATTTCCGCGTCGTCTAAATAAAGGTACTGGGCAACGACTGCCAGCGAAAGCGGCGTAAAGTACTCAGTCGAAAGCGTATGCTCAGCCCACGAAGCATCCGCAAATGCGGACCGAAACATCGTACTAAAATACGGCACTCTCAAGTCCAGTAAAAATTTATGAATCGTAAAACTCACGTCTCCGCCTTCAAGTTTGAGAGTCATATCGCCGAGGTAAATCTGGGGATCAACCGTGAATCCGGTCGAAGGTGAAGATGGCAGAAACTCGTTATGTCGTTCAGGCGGAGTTGCAAGACCGCTAAATACTGGATCCGCAACTTTAGGGATTGCAATCGGCAAACTACTTGCATCCCAAGCATTTTGAACTGCTGCTGTTGCTTGTGCGCGCGCTGCAGTTTCTTTACAGCTAAGCAGCACGCCTTCATCTAGCGCCGCCAGCATCTCTCGCTTTCCGCCTTTCTTCTCCCATAAACTTCGTAACACAACAGGTCGATAGCAGCTCGCTACCAGTTTCCGCACCACTAGATCGTTCTCTGGCGCAACCTCAACTATGGTATACTCTAGCCCGCACGACGTCTTGGTCGGCAGTCTATCCGTTTCCGGCGAAATTTGATATGATGATGCGTACGTCGCTCCTAGTCTTGATAACGGCTTGACATAAATCACAGCCAGTAAAGCTGAATGCGCCCACACTCTAGCTGGCAACGGAATAGTAGCTTGCTGAGTTCCGGAGTTGGTCGGCATTAGAAATAGCACATCGGCGTATCTCGGCTCCGGGTGCTCGTGAAGGGACTGTAGTTGCATTTCCAGCGAGAACTCGTCTGCCATAGCTCCAGGCACAAGTGTGTTGCTAGAAGACATTGCTAAGGTGGCGTATTGCTTGCTGGAGGCGTGAGTGAGTGTCGTGCTCGAGCCGGTTGCGTTCAACGAATCAATATGGATGTGATGCCGGTGTAGGAAGCTAGCTATCCGCGTATTCAGTAACAGCAGAACACACAGGCAGCACCGCAGAAGCACAATGTTCAACAACAGCAAATACTGCTGAACAGACGGCAACTAAGAAGAAGAAGAAGAGGCAGAGCCGGCTAAGGAAGGCTGGCTCTTCGGCCCAGCCACTTCATCTGCGCCGCACGCCATGCGTGGGGACGTTAAGCGACTGGATTAGGGCCTGGTCCAGTATGGAAATATGCCATTCAATAAACGCCTAATGTACAACAGACAATAAAATACAATTAACAGATAGAATATCTCAGCTTAGCGCAGATTTACACAACAGGCAAACGATGGAAGCCTCCTTTCGCTCCCCGCTCGTGCTCTGGTAATACGCCTTTGCGTTCCCATTCTTGATCTCGATAGCTATCGGCGCTTCATGTCCTGCGCTACCTTTCTGTCCCTTTTTGCCAGATCCTTGCCTTTTGTCGTTTTTCTTGGACGTCTTGCGAGCTTCAGCGCCAGCTATGTCGTTACTGTAGCGTTCGAGAATATCGTCGATGACGCATTCTTGGTGAAGACGCTTGTTGCAGTGACGACACCGTATCATTGGATGATCCGGATTGTAAAACTGCTTGCATTTACAATGTTGGCGCAGCGGCTATTTCAAAATTAAAAATATGACAGAATAAATATGAGAAGAAGGACATACCATTAGCTCGTTGGTGTAGGACATGTACACTTGTCGCCAGTACAATTCGCCTAGCACGTCTTCATTTGGATCATCGCTTTCAGTCCAATGCACCACTGGAGCTCGCGTAGAGACCGACATGGCATCAATGACATCTTGGTGGCAAGATGCAACTAGCTCCTTCTTCCCGTGGTACGGCCTATGCTAAGTCAGCGTCGCGGTCTGCAAGCGTTCAGTCAATGACACATACCTTCGTCCACCTGGGAGCTCGTTTGGCCAATACATCCAAAAAACTCGAACGTATACATGACTTGAGTCTTTTGCCCGGATTTCCAAAACTCTTCCTATCCAGAACCGCATCTGATCGGCTATAGTCGACGCAGATGTACTTTGCTCATTCTTTACAAACACGTAGTCTCCAATTGTGAATTTCTCGTCGGCAACTTTATCAGCATTAGCACACAAAATTACCAATATCAGACCAATGTTTGAGATCGCTTACCGACAAAGTTCTTGTACGCTTGCAATGAAGCCCACGTATTCTTTGGTTCAACATGATAATCTGACGAATCCACCGGCTCTCCATAAACCGGATTCTCTTTATCAACTTTCGCATCCGGTGACTTTCGCTTCTTTGATTTCTTTACTGACCCGCCTCGGTACACAACTCTAAACAGCATCTGCTGTTCGTCACCGGAATCATCTTCCTCCATCTGTTCCTCGTCCTCTTCATCAGCTTCTGCTTCCTCCGATGCCCCTTCTTCATCCTCTTCTTCTTCAGCGTAACTTACTTCGCCTTTCGCTCTATCTGTACCATTTGAAAATTTCCCGGTATGTTTCGATGGACTTGGAGATCGTTCTTTTGCTTCTTGGGAGTTGCTCGACGCGCCAGCGACTTTCGCTTTCTTTGTCGCCGAAGAAGCCATTTTTCCATAAACTTTCCGGGGGCGTGATCCCATAAACTAGAGAGTCCGGTCCTTTCACGGCTCTTTTATTAGTACGTTCTGAGAAAAAGAGACGTTTTGTACACTGCTGATCACACGAGCGCTTATTGTTTATCTATATGCAGACGTGAAGTTCAGGCGCCGTCCGCCGACTGCAAACCTTATTTCATATTAAGACCGACGTCGAACTTTAAAATCCAAAAGTCCGGGATGCTTCAGTGTGTTCTTGCCATATACTTATACTGTTTGTAGAATATTGGACTGTATGTAGTTCATTGACGCGCTGCAATTAGGTATCTGCGGGTTGGCGCCTCTCAATGTACAGTGCAATCCAATTACACGCGTCCATCCACTTAGTCTAGGACATGTCAACGACTCCAAGCCCCCGAGCAATTCAAAGAATTCTCACAGAGCAGCGGTCTTTTTCTCCAATTCCTTAACCCACTTGTCGACTTCCTCTAAGTTCAATTTCTCGCGCTTCTCCAACTCATCGATTTTCTTCTCCGTGCCATCTACTGCCGCCTTCCATTTGGCAACATCTGCTTCGGCGCTGACTAGCGTCTTCAGAAGGTTATCGATGTTTCCAACAACGTGGCCTGCTTCTGAGTGTATGTATTGTAAACTTTTCAGACGGTCGAGAAGGGGAGGGAGAATCTGTGATAGATTCTCGACGGATCTTAGGGACGCGTAGAGAGCATCTATTTTCTCGTTTTGGCCAATTGATGCCTTTTCTGCACCCTTAGACGAACCGGTCGCCCGATTACTTGCTGATGTTGCGGCCGCTGTCCTCTCTGCAGGTAAATGCTCATTTGCGATAGTGATTATCTCCTGAAGTCTCTCAGGAGACGATGTGATCAGGGAGATCTTTTGAGATAATGAAAGTAACGTCGGTATAACCGGTTGTTCGAAGACTGTTGTATTAAATGTGTTGTTGAACGATATACTTGAGGTGCTGCCCAGTGCTTTTTCGATTGTTGCCAGGCGTGCGTCTAGTTCGAGAATTTTAGATGCTGGTATTGATGATGTCGATTGCAGACTTGAGGTTTGCTGAGATATACTAGTAGACTCGACTGGCGGTGCTGTAGGCTTTTCTGAATCAGTTCCCAGAACTTGCGTAACCTTCGATATATATGACCCCGAGTTCTTCGCATCAATAACTTTATACAAAGATTCTCTCATATCAAGAACCTGTTTCCCACGCTCTCCACCATCCACTTCCTCAGATAATTCTGCAAGCTCCTTATATATTCGCTTGATTTTCATATCAGTCGACTCAATAACCGTATATTCGTCCGATGAGTTCGATTTAAAGGTCTTGCTAAGAAATCGTTCGCGTGCCGCGTCGGCAAAGATGTTTGTGTAATCTATATCTTCATTTTCTGTTTCCGGGATACTTGTATCTAGCGAGGATTCCTGCCAGTTTAACATCAGCCCTCTTACTTCTTTTTTCCCGTTTTTCTCAGATCTAGTTGCAGCTTACGGTTGCGGTTGAGTTGTCCGCAGTCTCATACACGTCCGGAGACCAGGTATCCTATATTGCAAACCACTCGTCAATCGATGATCTATCAGATAACAGCTCACTTTTAATTACTCACCAATCCTGGAAGAGACTGATATTTCTCTAGAATCGGCATCACTGTATATTTCTGTTTATCCTGTCTCGTTTGCCGCGTTTTGATTGGGAAATACTGTTCTGCGCGTGTTCCTGAATCGCAATATGACGCGCCGCGCATGGGTGCAACTTTATCTTCTTTCTGCAAACGCTTAAACTCTCCTTGATCTTTTCAGTTTCTGGTTATGAATTACTTGGATACGAGTACAATGAATGCACATTCATATGAAATACGGGTTATATTTTGTATTTTTTTAAAACAGTCCAACTATATAAAGAGGCCTGCTTATCCCTTCCCGACCATTCAAACTCACACACATGAGCAAGGAAATGTGAAGAAAATAATGTGCAATCTAAATCACAGCTGTGCAACAAACTAAAACTGAAAAAAAGATCCAAAACTTATACTAAAAGATGTGAAAGAAAAAGCACCATCACTGTACATCAAGTTTAACGATCGACTTCACCAAATACAAGATCCATAGTTCCAATGATTGCAACGGCATCAGGAAGGAAATGGCCACGCGCGACTTGGTCGAATCCACCTAAGTGAGCGAAACCCGGGGCGCGAATCTTGCATCTGTATGGCCGCTCGGTACCGTCGGAGACAACATAAACACCCCTATTACACCAGTCAGCAACTTGCATAGCAATAAAAAAATTTCAAATAGAATAACTTACATTTCTCCCTTAGGAGCCTCAATGGCAGTATAAGTCTCACCAGCAGGAACGCTGTATCCCTTTGTGAAAAGCAAAAAGTGATGAATTAAACTTTCCATATCCTCCTTCATCATCGAGCGTGGAGGAGGACTAATCTTGAAGTCCTCAACCTTGACGGGTCCAGCGGGCATATCGTTCAAGCATTGGAAAATGATGCGCAGCGACTGCCTGAACTCAGCCATTCTAATGAGATATCTGTCATAGCAATCACCGTTAGTACCAACGGGAACGTCAAACTCCATCTTGTCATAAACCTCGTAAGGCTGGTTCTTTCTCAAATCGAACAAGACACCGGATCCACGCATCATAACACCGGAGAACGAGTAGTTCAGAACTTCCTCAGCAGTCATCACACCAACACCGACCGTTCGAAGCTTCCAGATACGATTGTCGGTTAGAAGTTCTTCGACTTCGTCGATTCGGTCACCAAATTGCGTAGCCCACATGTAAATATCATCGAGAAGTCCCGCTGGCAAATCCTGAGAGACACCACCGGGTCGGACATAGGCAGCATGAAGCCGAGCACCCGAAACACGCTCGTAAAATTCCATCAACTTCTCTCGCTCTTCCATACCCCACAAGAAAGGAGTCAAGGCACCGACGTCCATGGCGTGGGAGAGAACGGACATGAGATGATTCAAGACTCGGGAGATCTCAGCAAAAAGAACCCGAATGTATTTGGCGCGAACAGGGATATCGATGTTCAACAGTTTTTCGGTAGCAAGGGCGAAAACCTGCTCGTTTGACATCATAGAGACCTAAATAAACATAGTATGAGCATCGTCTGCGTTTTCACCATACGCGAATATCACAGCGCAAACATACGTAATCAAGACGGTCGAAGTAAGGAAGAGCCTGCAAGTATGTTTTGTATTCTAAACCAGTCTCAGCACTTGCACCTTTTTTATCCACACAAATCAACATACCTATCAACTTCTCGGTTCCTCTGTGCAATAAACCGACATGTGGATCGGAACGAATAATCTCCTCACCGTGCAACTCCAAAATCAAACGCAATACACCGTGTGCAGCCGGATGCTGAGGCCCAAAGTTGACAGTGAAGGCACGAATTTTTCTGTTCTTCTGCTGTATGAGATCTCGCTGAGTTTCTATCCGGAATGATACGTTAGCTTCCTGCACAAAACCCCAACGCCTCCTTATAGTCGCTCAACGCGTCTCAATAACAGCGCAATCAGAAACACCGAGAAACATACGTCTATTGAAAGAGTTGGTAAGTAGCTCCGGAGCCATTTCCTCGAGCCGTGTGCCAGGATAGCTCGAAGGCGGTGCGCCAGGGTAAAGCGCTTCTTCGGTATCGACCAATGCCTTCGCCGACACGCGGAACGCACGCGCATCCACAGAGCGCTGAAGCCTAGCAAAGACAGGCGCCCTTCGGAGAAACTGAGACGTCCGCAGCATAATTGTGGATACGGTGGCCTCTGAAGATGCTGTAGATTGCACTGCTCTTTCTGCGCGGAGTTGAGCTCGAGTTTTGGTGAGCCGAAAAAGCGTTCTGCCGATTGGCCCAGCATAATTGTTAAAGCAGCTAGTGCACAGTTACCCGGATCAAATCCAGGAGGTGTGAGGAAAAAAAACCAGGTTGGGACTTTTGGGACAATTGTTTTCAAATTTTTCTGATTTAGAGACCACTTCAGCACTCGTATAACAGAAATGGCGCATACGAAGCCCAGAAACAGGGTCGGTATCGAGCACGACAGAGTCACTGATGTATGCATATCTTGACTTGGGCTACTGTTTTAATTCGAGTTGGTGGCTGACGATTGCTGTGTAGGTCTCGAGTACTGATTTTCCAGGATACTATCCTGGCGAGGACCATTCCTGGAGTTTAGACAAGTTCAAGAAGGTGTGTCCTTGTCATTTTCTCTTATATCCATGCAAGACGACTAATTACAAGTAAAGAACTTCAAAGTACACATCGAATATCTCAATGAATTGAATACCGAATTCGACCTAATTGGTATTGATCCCGCTATTGCCAACGCCTTTAGACGAATAATGATCTCCGAAATCCCTACTCTTGCTGTCGAATATGTGTACGTTGAAAACAACACATCCATAATACAAGACGAAGTTCTTGCTCATCGGCTGGGCTTAATTCCCCTCAAGGCTAATCCTGACTACATGCACTGGTTTAAAAGTACGTCCGTCTACTCACTATTAAGCATCTTATAGTCGCTAACAACTATCGCAGAGGATGATCCTGACTTCGAGCCAACTGATTATGACACTGTCGTCCTTCATCTATCCGCTAAATGCACTGTCAATCCCAACGCTCCCGAAGGTACTACCGATCCCAAACTTCTCTACAACAACGCCCACGTCTACGCACGCGACATTGTCTACGAGCCACAAGGTCATCAAACCGAATGGTACCCTAACGGTATCGCGGCTGCCAACCCCGACATTCTAATTGCTAAGCTTCGTCCGGGCCAGGAAATCGATTTGGCTATGCACTGCATCCTTGGCATCGGTCAAGACCACGCTAAATTCAGTCCTGTTGCTACTGCGAGCTACCGGCTACTACCTACAATTGATATCATTGGTGAGCCTATTACCGGCGAACTTGCTCAGAAATTCAGATCATGTTTCCCTAGGGGTGTGATTGCTATCAATTCCAAGGGCGAAGCGGTTGTGAAAGATGCGCGGAAAGATACAGTCTCCAGAGAGGTTCTTCGACATCCTGAATTTGAGGGACGCGTTAAGCTGGGTAGGCAGCGCGATCATTTCATTTGTATGTTACCCATAGAAATTTTAGTATCGCGTTAATGGACAATACTAACTAATTCTTTAGATTCTGTTGAATCGACAGGTGCGATTCCACCTGACCAAATCTTCCTCAAAAGTATCAAACTTCTCAAGAAAAAATGCCTTCTTTTGCGCAAATTCAATCTTGCGGCTTAGACTTGACCAATGACGAGTTGAAAGGGTTAAATGTGCCAGATAATTGGTTAGTGCATATGAGACGCAACTGTGGTGGCTTTGGACTGCGTCATTTATTATAGAAGCGGTTCTTTGTGTACAACATAAATTAGTTTCGGAGTTACGCGATTTAATAAGCATTTAAAACAGTTTTAAATAACATTCTGGATCATCTAGCAAACTATTATATCTGTATAATGCCGTCTCCAGGCAGACTTAAGATAACAACTGCCATGATAGTAAACTTCGCGTGTAAAGTCTGGATTTGCACACAAGTTTCAGGTAATCAAACAAAACGCCAATCCTTTATTGTAATGTACAACTGCAAACCAAGATCGGTTCTGTAGTCCCTGGTGCGATCGTAAGCAAACTTCTTTGCGCGATTCGTTGGTGACTATACAGTGTCGTCGTGATACACGAATCTGAATGCGTGGTTAGAATGGTTATGACAAAAGAATCGAATGTGCATACCGAGTATTTTTCGGACTAATTGGTGCATGCGCAACATATCGAGCATCATCTGGCGGTCGTTCTAATTATTGCCAGTCAGCAATATAGTTGGAAATGTGAACTCAAAATCACTCACCATTCCGGTCGTTCCCGGCAAGCATAGACTGAATCGACATTGATACTGAGGCAACCGTTTGAACAGGAGACCATCCGGATCCAAGGACGTCTAGCGAGAATTAGTATATGGTGATATTTGATCTAGCGAAACATACCTAAGCAGATGTGCCCATTGCTATATGAAAGAGGTTAACTAACTTGCTATAGATTCACAAACACAACAGTAAACTAACCTGTAAATGTGAGGATGCATCGGTATTTCTATACCATAAGACGAGACGAACTGGACTTCAGGCGCCTCGATGGGATAACTTTGGGGAAATCTGAACTGCAGACGAAACTTCTTGCCTGCGTAGATTGGATTATCGTCCATGACCTTTATATCGATAAGCCATATCCGAAAATCATCTGCTTGAAAAACAGATATTCCTAGACCATCAGTCAGTATAATTGTGTTGACGTACGTACACGTAAGCAACGATTGACAGACCGACAGCTGGATTGTTTTTGAGATCATTAAGCTCGCGTCCAAGACGCTTCGTGAAGCCACCGATCATAGTACAATCAGCAATAAAGCTAGTATACTAAGACCAGCAATATTGCGCACTGTATCAGAAAGATATCTACTGTGAGAACGGGAGAAAACTGCCGACGCGTACGTTGGTTCTCCAGACCCTTTCTTCCCTTCGTTTCCGGCGTTGGGAATCGCACGTTATCCACAATTGTGGGGCCACACACGCGGTACTCTCAATACGCTCTGATTCTCTATATTTGAGAGACTAGAAAGCTTTGGCTGATGAAAAGTACTGAGATAATCTATTAGCTGCGTTTCGATGCATGGAAGGAGCAAAGAAGCTGCAATACAGGACATATTGGCTTTAGGTAAGACAGATAAGCGTGCTTAAAAACCTGGTTAATGCAGTGACGTCACTTATTCTTTTCACCAACCATCCTCGTATTGACGTGTAATCTACGAGTAAGCCAACAATATATAATTTAGCCCATTCTGAATTGTTCTGCAGCGCTGAATTTCGTCAAGAACCATTGCGAAGGCTTACGCCGCTGTCGAGTAACCCGCTAGCTTAGAACTTTGATTCTCGCCAGCGACCGTCCCAAAGATATTTTAATAAACAATGACGCATCTTCGACTCTGCTTTTAATCTCCACCACTCGCCACGACTAATCTTTCGCTTTCTTTTGCGACATAAACATCTTGATTCTGCCAGTCTAGACACACAATGAGCTCCGCGCAGGCGCGCAAGCTTCAGCAGGAAGAAATTGAGCAAGCCGTATGTTTTTTCCTCTATAACCGCATCCGTCCTCATGATTTCAGCTAATATTTCCAGTGCGACTCCTGCCGTCGCCGAAAGCTCAAATGTACTAAAGATTATCCTATCTGCGGTCATTGTCGCCGTCACAAACGCGAATGCGTCTACTCGCCACGCGCAGTTCGCTCGCCTTTGACTCGCAAGTACCTTACTCAAGTCGAAACGAGAGTTGACCGTCTCGAGGCGCTGTTGACCGAGCTGGTGCCTAATGCAGACATCGACAAACTGCTGTCTTCTTCGTTCTCATCCTCGTCAACAAAGTCAATTAGACGGGCAAGTGAGGATGCTGCGGCCGCCTTTGCTAGAAGAAGTGCTTCGGACTCTAGCGTTTCGCCAGATTTAGCCACGAGAAACCGGATGTCGGAATCTGATGAATTTACGGCCGTTAGTCCTGCGATGCTGGAACTCGATGGTCGTGACTCGGCCGACGAATTCGACGCCTACAATGACGAAGAAGACGCTAAGACAGCGAAAACCAATAGAGCATATATCGGTGACAAGAAGAAATTACAACAATTGAATAGTACAACAAAAACCGACGAGCATCAACCGATTGCTATCCAAGAGACTGTGCCGGATGAGGCAGATGGATTTGACTGGGTTGAGCAGGATTTCACCAATAACGACTTATCCGACGGCATGGCAGCACTCTCTATCAATCCACATGGTTCCGGATATTTTGGATCCGCGTCAAGCGCAGTTTTATTGCGTGCTTTGAGAATTCATCCTTCGACTGGTGCAAACGCCAATCTCGAGCGCAGCACAGAGTTGTATGGTGTTCCAATTCTTCCGCTTTACCCCTCACCTGCTCCACGCCATGTTGCCGACGCATTGCTGGATGCGTATTTTTCGATATATCATACTTCATACCCATTTATCCACGAAGAAACATTCCGTGCCCAATACACAAATCAAATTGCACGACCGGCTGAAAATGTTTGGGAGATTTTATTTAATACCGTACTTGCCCTGGGAGCATGGTGTTTGGTCAATGAATCTTCCTGTGCCGATATGGCTTTTTTCCAAAATGTGAAGATTCGGTTGACAGCTGATGTTTTTGAAACCGGAAGTCTGCCACTAGTTCAAGCTTTAATCTTGCTAAGTAATTACGTGCAAAAGAGAAATCGACCTAATACTGGCTGGAATTTCCTTGGTCTAGCTCATCGAATGGCAACAGGATTAGCCCTTCATCGTGAATTTCCGGGATGGAAATCAAGTCCGTTGAAGCTTGAGATGCGACGGAGAACATGGTGGGGACTTTTCATGTTTGATTCCGGTGCCGCTATTACATTTGGTAGACCGATCAGCTGGCCTGAGCATGACGGAGCAGACGTAAACGAAGTCTCGAATATTAACGACTCGGATCTGACTATGGATACAAAAGCTATGCCTATGAGTAACGAATTAGGAATTACGATTTATTCAGCTATGATCGTGCAGTGCCGATTTCACAAGGCTACGAATAGTCTCTACAACCGAGTCATTTCAAAGCCACAATTATCAGCAGAGCAGACTCTTGCACTTGCCTCGAAAATCGACTTGTTTGTTGACAGCCTGCCGCAACCTTTCAGGGAGACCACACCGATTCCGGCTGATGCAGAAGATTGGTTTGTGTTTGCTCGGTATAGGATCTACTGGCGGTATCATAATTTAAGGATCTTGGCATTCAGACCGTTTGTGCTGCAGATGGCGTTAGCAGTCAGTGGTACTTCGTCAGAAAAGGTGATGGCGTCTATTCTATCAATGAGAACAGGCACACCGCAGCCGAATACCGCTGCCGCTCCAACGATACAAGGCAGTGCTTCGCAGTCTAGTTTACAGATTAATGGTATGCTGCAGCCTGATCTCTCGGAAAAACAGAATGCTGGTGGAGCCGCACGCGTGAAGTTTGCGTTCGAAGAGTCGGCGGCAGAAATCGCCTGCCGGAATCGTTGTATGCAAGACGCGCACGCGACTATTCTATCTGTCGAAGATTATATAGCACACCATAAGACCCTCTCAACGATTGCGGTCTGGTACGCATTATACTTCCTATTTCAAGCAGGGCTTATTCCATTACTGTGCTTTTGCTCGGAGCCGACGTCACCCAAGGCATCGGAATGGATGCAGGATATAGAACGAACGAAAGCCGCGCTGGCCGCGGTTAGCAGTCGTAATGCACTCGCCGATAAGTTTCTAATGCTGATAGATGGGTTGATCGGAACGCTGGTGCAGCAACCGCAGACAAGTGCGACCGAGACGGCGGCAGGAGTACCGAGTTCCAGTACGAATATGATGAACGCGTTTGAAAGTATGCCGAATATCGGTGTTGACGAGTATGGAAACCCTGCTGTGAATCCGACTACCACAGAAGCTGCTTCCGGACTGACTATGGGAGATTTTGAGATGCGTACTGGATGGCTTAATGATGTCTACTCGCTTTTGTACGAGGATCCGACAAGTTCCGGTTTAATGACTGGAGTTGTCCGTGAGCAACCTACCGCTCGAGAACCTCCTGTGAAGAATGAATTCGCACCAGACGTTGACGATATGTATTTAAATGTTGATATTAAACCTGGCGATGCGGCTGGAAATCCGTTAATGACCGACACTGCTGGAATTGGTTTTGCTGCGGATGGAAGTACGAATACAAATGAAAATCAAGTTGACAATGCACAGGGTAATGATAATGGGGGCGCTTCTTTTGGATCTTTTGATATTTGGAATTGATTTCGCTCTTGGTTGATACATTTGACTTAATATAATATAATATATGGATTCTCTAAAAAACCAATATGACATTGGAATTGCGAATTGAAGCTAATTGCAGTTTAAAGCGAAGTGAACGTCACGTGAAAAGTTAAACAAACGCGAAATGCTAACCTTCGACGCGTCTGTAAATTTAGTGAGATTGCAATTTGTGATTGCGCTTACATCAAGCGACAGACAAGGCAGTATTATTTTACACTTGATGCTACAATAAGCTATGCGAATACTAAGCAGACTGGTTTATTGTGAATAGTCACTTTCTCGTCTACTGATCTGCAATCATCGCGAAACAACGCCGGCGCAGGAAAATGGCGCCTTCGAAGCGCCCCAAAGGATCAACGCAATCCAGTATAACGGCATTTACCAAGCGGACAGTAAGTACTGAATCTGCTCCCGTCAAAAGGTTACCGACAAAGCCGACTTCGCCACCCTTATGTATTGTCTCGAGTAGTCCGCCCGCTATTGTTGAGGGCGATGGCCAAGACAATGATGGACGTGACGAGAGAGAAGCTGGGTCGAAACGAAAAAGTACGGCGACGTCGTTGGCTCCTAAGCGGAGAATTAAAGTCAACACGGCAACAAAGCAGGGCGATAATACAAAGAAAGAAGGAGGAGCGATCTTTAAATTCTTCCAAAAGGTGCCGGAAAAAGGTGGCAAAGATTCTGTGGATCTGTTCTATTTGCAAGACGAATTCGAAGAAGAGGAGGAGATTTTGGACTTGGAAAATGCAGAGGAACCCGAGAGTTTCGAAGATAAAGTCGAGGCTGACGCGGAGGAGTTTGATGATGATGGTTATGAAGAAGAGGAGATGTCTGGTATGATGCCTTTTGAGATCATTCAGAGTGAACAAGGAATACAAAGCGACGAGGAGATGGGCGATGAAGCGGTCACTGAGCTCAGCAAAAGCGACGATCTAGCATTGCATATGAGCCCAGTAGATATCAAGACCGAAGTGACGGAAGAAATAGCTGAAAACGCAGAATTGGAACTGTTGGAGGATTCTCAGGTGTGTCCTATCTGTGGAGAAGAACAGAAAATCGAGGTATGTAGAGTCTTGGTTTTTTTATGGTCATGGATGTTAACGTAACCAGACTATCGAACAACACGTCAATGACTGTCTTGACCTTGCTTCATCGAAAATGGATAGCATCCAAGAATTTCCCAAAGAGGATTCAGCTTTCAATAACGAAATAGAGAACAGATCCCTCTTACAGCAATCATCAACTGGTTCTATAAAACCCGACAGCTCTACAAACGCCTTTTCCAAATTAATAGCTGGACGAAGAGAAGCAGACGAATGGGCCGAGACCATCGCCAGTTCAAACAAGCGGAGTTCTAACCTGCAACCATCTACTACAGAAAATACTTCGGATACCGAATTTGGCAGACGGCTAGCGCGAAAATGTCCATTTTACAAGATAATGAATATTTCCCCGGGTGTGGCCGTTGATGCATTCAGCTTTGGCGCTGTTCCGGGTATTTCTATGTATTTCCTTACGTATGTACAGTATAAAGTTAAGAGACGGAGTTTGAGGCTAATGTGTTATTAGGCATTTTCATTCTGATCATTATGGAGGTTTGACGAAGACATGGAACCATGGCAAGATTTATTGCTCTGCAGCAACGGGGAATCTTGTGATTGAGATATTGAAAGTTGATCCAGAATACGTGGTTCGGCTGCCTATAGATAAACCTGTAGATTTGGGAGATTTTAAAGTATCTTTGATTGAGGCAAATCAGTATGTATAATAATAACCGTGTTTGCTTAATGGTTGCTAACTGCTGTTGAAGCTGTCCTGGATCAGTACTCTTCCTATTTGAAACTTCGCGCATGAAAATCCTTCATACCGGCGATTTTCGTGCCAGTCCTAAACAAGTTGTTCACCCGCTACTCTACAACCAACGTATTGACGTCTTATATCTGGATACAACGTATTTGAGTCCCAAATATGCTTTTCCTGATCAATCAGACGTGGTCAACGCCTGTGCGCAGATATGTGTTGAATTGAGTAATAATCCAGCAGAGATCGAGCGTCGACTTAGCTCAAGCGGTGCCAGTGGGACGATTGGAATCAAAAATCTTTTGTCAAAAATCAAGGGTATAGCTGAAAAATCTACGTCAACTAAGACGCTTGTGGTCGTCGGATCTTACACAATCGGAAAAGAGAGACTGGCGATAGCTATAGCTAAAGCGCTGAAAACAAAGATCTTTACATCTGTCCGGAAAAGAATCACCTATGCATGTCTGGAAGATTCGGTATTGAATGAGCTTCTGACAACTGATCCATACGAGGGTGCTGTTCATTTGGTCAGCTTACAGGAAATGCGTCCAGACGTAAGTCTCATGCCTCGAAATATTTTATACAAGCGCTAATATGGTGAATATAGACGTTGAAAGAATATCTCGAACAGTTTGAACCGCATTATGCGCGAATAGTCGGATTCAGACCTACGGGGTGGAACTTTCGTCCTCCAAAAGCCCAGAAAATAAATAAAGGGCAGAGCGCACCATCAGCCGAGACTATAATCAGGGACTGGGCGGTACCTTTTACAAGTTCGGATATGGTGCCGGCGCGCGGATCAAGTGAGCGGCTAATGTTCTTCAATGTGCCTTACAGTGAGCACTCCAGTTTCCGCGACCTGACATGTTTTTGCACGGCGATGAAGATTGGACGGATTATTCCTACGGTGAATGTCGGGTCGGCGAAGTTGCGCGAGGGAATGAAGGAGTGGATTGATAGATGGGAAGCATTGAGGAGGAAGCATGGAGGGCGGTATCGGGCTGTGATGCCCGGCCAGACGAGGTGGTGAATAGGATCATTTTTGATGTTTATAGTAGGTATGCATGCAATAGGAGTTTTGGTTTAGCAAATTGATCTTATGACACGATAAATGTGAATGACCTGGTCAAATGCACAAATGACTGGGATGCGAATGGTCACGTTGCGCGCGATAAGAAGAGGAACGAGTGATGGCGATAATCAGATGCGAATGCTGATAAGTCAGTGAATATGACGACATCAGCGCCCAACAATTTTGCGCTCGTGATGGCACCAGACCCCCACAGATTGCTTTACCTATCTGTAGATCCAATCTAATGGATTTAGATTGAGAGCTAGAGATTTACGATGTCTCGTTAGTAAGTCTTTTGAACGGTCAGATGAAGAAAGCCAGCGCAGATCTAGATCCAGTGTAAATACCTAACTGTTAATAATAATACAGATATAACAAAATAATAAAAAAGATGCAAAAAAATAGGTAATCTGGAGTTGATTTTAATGGTCTCTGGCGGGATCGAACCGCCGATCCTCGCGTTATTAGCACGATGCCTTAACCAACTGGGCCAAGAGACCAGATTACAACAAAAACGCTGCCATGGCGCACTACAGCGCTAAAAAAGATCTTATGTAAGCCATTATGTCATCATCGCCAAATATGGCCGCCGGCCGCCGTAAGAGCGCAGAAAACGCAGATCTCGGCAAAAGTCGGAAGCAGGCGATTCGAAGATAAGGGCTTCCTCAGTCACGCGCAGGCACCCAAGCAGCGAATCCGCAGCAGACGCGCCCGCTCGCGGCCTGACCCCTGTCGCAATCTCGTGATCGTGCGGCGCAAGAGGCCCGTCGCGCGATCCCGTTCGGGAAAGACGAAAACTCTCAGTAGCCGTACTTCTCCACTGCCGCTGCCGCTGCCTCTGTCGCCTTGCTGGCCCCAGCCGGGCCTTGCTGCAGACCACACCTCAATGGCGTTTTTGTTCCCCATTGACACCGATTTATCTTCCTTTCATCACCAGTCTGAGCAAGACGAAAACCCCGGCAGCTCTTCGCCGCCAGTACTCCGCCCGCCGTTCGACGCAGCCGCAGCGACAGACTCGCTCTTCGCCCCAGACTACTCCTCCATCTTCCCTGAGATCCCCCTGGACTACTCAATAGCTGAATCCTACACCTTCTCCAACTGCGTCGTCTCCGGATCCTACGATCCTCAGCCTGACTATGCGCACCACTTTCCGCATGGCTACCAAGCGGCCGCATACTCTGCCACCTCAACTGCTTCTTCAGTCTCGTCTCCGTCGCCAGTGACAATGCGTCTTCAGTCTGCACCTTCTACCTCCCAATCACCAACCGGGTCTGTTAATCGCTCACCTTGTCTGGACTCCACCACTGCAGCTGCCGCAGAAGAGATTGCCACTTCGACGAAGCGCGTGCGCCGTCGCAAGAACTCGATATCGGAAAAAGCCGCTCTGATCAATCCCGATATCAGGCCTCCCCTCAATACGATTGGCTCTCGCAAGCCTTTGGCACTGCCCGAGTTGCCACCTGGAAAGACAAAGGAAGACCTCGCCCCTGAAGATCTGGCAAACTACAAGCATGTTCATCGGCTCTTGCGCAATCGCATTGCGGCTCTTGCCTCTCGTGAGAAGAAGAGGATGTATATTGAACACCTTGAGTCCGTTAACGAACGGCTGCAGGAAGAGAAGACTGCTCTGTCAAAGAGAATTGCGGAACTTGAGAAGCGGGACATTGGCACATCTTGTCGGCAGACTGGCAAACTCGATCTTGGTATTAAAGCCGAAAAGACTGATCCTCGGCCTATAATATATCAGCAAGCTTACAATTCTGGATATTACTCCTGTCTCAATCAAGAAGACTTCGATATGCTTGTTTTCGCTTCCGGTTTGCTGTTCCTTTTACTGTACCTCGCTTCTTCAATTACTTATCCATCGTTACTCGATATTCCTTCTCTACTCATGCCTCCGCACGCAACTGTGGTGAAGGACGATTCGAAGCTGTCTTCGCAGATTTATAAAATCTTGAGCAAGTCAAAGTCCGATGCTGCACAGGGATACATCCAACTTGGCGGCAATACCACATCGGCTCGAAAGAATAGGCCTGGAGTGTGGTTTGTGACGCGTCTTGGGATACCTGAAATCGTCCGAGAAGGAACGTCTTTCAGTATCGTCACGCCCGCTTTGACAAGCGAGTGCTCTAATACTGTGGAGAACGAAGATCAATTGCCGTCGCCTCAACTTTCAGAAACGTCTATTCGTGAGACTGTTCGCGATAGGAAACGCTGGAGATTTGCTACTCGTTCGTCAAACATTGATCAATCTACTCTAGCTTCTCCAGGAAAGCATGGACTACTCGAGGAAATGGAGGTAGTCGTCAAGCGCCGCCGCGTGTTTCGCGCTTGATTATTAAGGATTTCGTTTTTGCTTTTAATGCTTTATGGTTAGGTTGCATGTTTCCTTGGTGTGTTTGGTGTTCTCTTACTTGACTTTTAATGGAGTTCAGGATGTCATTATCAGTTTACTTGATGTTTTATGATTTTATGATTTATTAACTGGGATGTTTCTGTTAATCCGTGGTTTCTTTTTTTGCGGATAACTATCATTGTTGTAGCAGAGGTTGGCAAGTACTTAATGCGAGGATGTTGTAGTGAGATTGCTTTAGTTACGGCTTCTACTTGATCTGTTACTGGATCTATCCAGAATATACTCTTTCTAAATTCGGACTCTATTTGATTGATGTAGCATTTTCCAAATATACAGCTTTTTATCTTGACTATTGATCTATTTTCATTCTTTTCGTTTCTTTCTTTCTTATCTTTGACATTGTTGTTGTTCGTCTTGTTTTCTTGCGCATTGCGTTTATCTTCCGCATAATCCATATTCATTAAATCAGTTGATTCGCCAGTATTCTGATGATAATGCGCTGGAACCTAGACATTCAGAAAAAGAATATATATCGTCAGCTCTCACTTTTGAATAACACTACCAGCCACATCCGCGATCTTTTATTCATTTTTCTATGTTTTTTGGCACTTTTAAAGGCGTCAGGGAAAATGTACGTTTCTAACTCACTCGTTCGTAAATCTTAAATCATTCTCGAATGCAAAGACCGCAGGGACCAAATTGAAAACAGAACAGTGCCAGCCAGGGAAGCAATAAGTCCAAAAAAGATTACGGTATACTGATCAACCGGCATCTGCTTCGTATACACAGAAAACTCAAGACCAGGTAGATCACAGTGCACCGCACCGTACAGGACGAGATGTAAATCAAGCACGAAAAAGGAAAAAGAAAAAATATCGCCAAATATCTCAAAGACTGCTTACCTTTCGTAATATACATGAATCTAGAGCTTGATGTATTCTGAATCACCTGTAAGAGACGCATATTCCATCTCTTCATCATCATCATCGTCTTCGCTCTCATCGACTTGATCAGAATCGAATTCAACATCATCTTCCTCTTCATCATCTGATTCGAATTCAATCTTGCCGGCTTCAGTTTCAGCGTCTCTTTCAAGGTGTTTGCGAACATCGTCCAATACGTCATCAGCTACCGCACTAGACCCAGGTACTCCGTCATGATCGTCGACAAATAATTGGGTTTCGTCTTCGACAACGTGCTTTCCTGCACCGGCTCTGAATACATGCTTCAATTTACACCTCTTCTTCTCCGCATTTGCGCATTTTCCGGTCGCTTCAAAATCAGGACATTCAAAAACATGACGATCGGTGCAGGTTGAGCCTTTATCGCAGTACCCTGTTGTAGCGAAATCGCGGCAAATCTTAGCGTCGGGGGCAAGTTTCATATGAGAGTACTGACACGAAGGATTTGAGCAGTTTCCTCGCTGGAAATGGTGGCAAAGCGGAGCATTGTGAGGAGTTGCATTATGAGACAGATCGCAATTGGGATCCTTGCACTTATTCGACAAGTACAAGGGACACAGAGCAACGTGAGTAGGCGAATGCGTGTATGGGCAAGACAGTCCTCGTGCGCAGGTGCCGGTCATTGTGAAGAAACGACAGGGTGTATTGATTTTCTTGCGCTCCCGAACTTTACTTTGGACCATGCCTCTGCGCCATAAATTACCGTTGCGACTGCGAATGAAGGTAACGCCTCCGACAACAGCTTTCCTAGGGGAGGCAGACGTTTCGCTTTCTGTAGAACCGTCATCTAAAAGAGTGTTAGAAAATATTGTTGCGCACGCGCTTAAGAACAACATACCTGATAATCGTATAAGTTTACTGCCGCCCTTTCCAACTGCATATTTCATGCCATCAATTTCGACTTCCTCCATAGCACCAACGACACTTCTTGCGCGTTTCTTCTCTTCCAGTCGCTTCTTCCGCCTCGCAAGAGATTGCTCAAGCTTGGATTGCTTTGTAAGCCTGGTCTGCTCAATCGCCTTGGTCCGCGCTTGCGCTAGATCAGAATACACGGCAGTGTTAATAAGCTGCATATGCCTATCTCTTTTCTTGACAAACTGCGAGGAAGTTTCCGGCGCCTTGTCGGAAGTCTGTGAGTCAGAACCGTCTGTTGACGGTTTGGAGTTGGAGAGGACTAACGTGCGATTTTGGTGGCGAGTGTGGGGATACGATCTATAAGCATAACTCGACGCTCTTCCTCGTCCTGTCCATTGTTAGGTGTCGTGTGTCTTGCAATAGGCTGATAGTTCACTTACCTCGAAAGCCAGAGCGGTATGATCCTCTGGTTGGATATGGAGCAGTTGATCGCGCTGTAAAAGTCAGTAACCCGTCGGGATTTCGAGGATGTGATTCGTAAACCATACGTTGATTTGACGATTCTCCATTTTTATGCCGGTTTAAGGCGCCTGAAAAATAGAACTCATTGTTAATATTTCAACACAACTTTAGTAGACTCAGTAAATAAATAAGACCGTACCCGCTAATGAAGCAATCTGTTTGAGTAGTTCTGCGTCTGACATTATGAAATCACGTCCAGTATCTTGTTTAGTTAATCTCTTCGCAAATAGTCAAAGGAACCAGAAATCGAATAGTATGTTATTAAACCCAATATAAAGCTCTTTGAAAGTAATGGTTATAGAACTGTCAACAACGCTCTCAGTCTGAATTAGTTTCGATATAGAAAAAGAGCTACATTCCAGCACTGTTAACTCAAGACTGCTTGCCACTGGTCACATGACAAATATTTTTTTGATATCGCATGCGTTTAGGGCGGACGCAACGGCGACAATTGACGTAAGGCTACATACGCTACAAACCACAGCACTTTCGTTTTTGTTCAAGAAGAGACGACGTGACCCCACGATTATTAATTGATGAGAAATTGCTTTTCGGGAATTTAGATAGAGAACTCGAGAGCCGTCGCGACAGAAGAGAGCAAAAGATGGCGTCGAAGAGACGCGATTCGCTTGATAGCATCGATATGGAAGGGGAAGACATAACTGGTGACTACGACCCGCACAACGATCGCGACATTCTGCTACAAGAAGAGTACACCGAGAAATTGATACATGAAAGTACAAATGTGCGAAAGTCTGCCCTGTCGTCGTCCAGAAGGAAAGGCAAGACGCAAAAGACAGTTGGGTTTGATGTGGCGACGAGTGGAGTCTACACTAAGTTGAAAGGAAACGACAGTTTAACCGATGTTGAAAGCGAGAGTGAGGTCGAGCTTGACGCAGAGTCTCATTTGAAGTATTTGCGGAAGAAGGTGCGTATAAAATGGTATTGCGATACTAATAGATTGCTAATCGAGATGAACAGCAACGGCGAATATTGTGTTTCCGATCGTTTTGCTTCTTCTTGTTATTTGCTTTAGTAATTGGCATTGTTGGTGCAGCCGGATACATCGCGGTCATTAAGCACAAATTTGGCATCTCAAGTTTAAATCCTTTTCACTCTTCGTCCGAAGATTCAGATAGCTCGTCAGCAAAAGCGGTGTTAACTAACGGCACTCATGAGTTTTACCCGACTACCATTTTCATTTCATTAGATGGTTTTCGGCCTGATTATCTCACGCCTGAATACACGCCTACAATGTGGGAAATGTTCAACGCGGAGTACAGTACGCCATTCATGTACCCTTCATTCCCATCCGTCACTTTTCCCAACCATTATACTCTGGTGACTGGTCTCTACCCATCCAGCCACGGCATTGTCGGCAACACATTTTACGATCCGGACCTCAAAGAGGAATTCGACTACCACAAACCCGAACATTCCATGCAAAGCAAATGGTGGGGTGGCGAACCGCTCTGGGTTACCGCCAGCAAAAACGGCGTCAGATCAGCAATTCACATGTGGCCAGGTAGCGAAGCTCCATGGGGCGACAATACTCCTGAGTTTGTCGACAAGTACAACGGGTCTGAGACGCTTGAGAGAAAGACTCGACGCGTTTTGGGTTGGCTGGATTTAGAACTCGATGAACGGCCGGAATTGATTTTGTGCTACGTTCCTACTATCGATACTTTGGGACACAAGTATGGAACTCTCGGCGCTGATATTGATTCAGGTCTTAATCAAGTGGACAATCTCATCAAGTCCATTTTTGACGGAATCGATGAGCGGAATTTATCGTCAATTGTGAATATCGTGATTGTGTCAGATCACGGCATGGCTTCAACATCCAATGACCGATTAATCTTTCTTGACGATCTCATCGTTCCTGAAAGCGTCGAACATACGGACGGCTGGCCGCTGTTCGGTCTTCGGCCTTACGAATACAACTCTTCAGATCAAATATACGCCGAAATCGTCAACTCTCGAGAGGAAATCAAAACCCTGGAAACCAACGAAACGGAAGGTTTGGGTCATTGGGATGTGTATACGCGGGAGAATATGCCTGATGAATGGCATTTCGGCGGCTCGTCGGGCGGAATTTACCAGAACCGCATTGCACCGGTGTGGATTGTGCCCGAAGCCGGCTGGGCCGTTTCCACTAAAGCGAGATTTGCCAGACAGGGATACGATTTCAAACCCAAGGGCCTTCACGGTTTCAATAATACACATCCACTCATGCGCGCCTTATTCTTGGCTTCCGGGCCGCATTTTCCATCCGGCTTCCAAGCTCAGCCGTTCTATAATACAGAGGTTTACGACATTATTTGTGCTTCGTTGAATATTACCGGTGCGGAAACGAATGGGACGATGGGTGGCAATCTAGCTCCGCTTCCAGATGACTGGATGGATCCGGCACAATTTCCTACTTACATGCCCAATTATGTTGCTGCGTCTTCTACATATTCATCAGTTATACCGTCAGCGACCGCTAATCCTGACGATGTAGATGCTGATAACTCTCTCGATGGAGCAGGTGATGCTAAGGAAGATACCGGTGATGATAGTGAGTCGGATGAGTTTGCGGATAGGTTAGATTCAATAACCTCGGATATAAACAATTGGCTGAATAACATGACTGACAGCGATACTGAGGTCGTGTGATGATGTGATTACAGTGTCTTCATGGGATTTTGTTGAAGTCGGATTTGATTGTATTTAGTTCTGTTTTCGGAGTTTGTGTTCTAGTGCTATAAATGTTAAGGGTAACGCGCTCATAGATAGATTTGCGACTGATTGGAATGAATTGAGAATTTTTGATATTCCAAATAAAAAGCTCAAATAAATATTGATATGCGAATGGCAGTTTACAATTTTGCCTTTTGGGGGACTTTCTTGGTGCTTGCAAGCCATCCAAATTCCTAAAGAAAGGTCAATTCCATATACTATAATCATTTCAAAATATTGCAAACTTACTAATTTCGTTTTAGCGCCTGGATCAATAATGACGTTAACAACCGCAACTTTCCCACACGTAAGGGCCGTAGCAGCCGCCTTCTTGAGCTCCTCCGGTGTTCTAGCAGTTAATCCGATTCCACCCACAGCTTCGCAAATCAAATCATACCGCGTCTCGAATCCAAGCGCAGTACTAGGTAACGGTGTCTGCGATTCGGACTTATATGCCTCAGGGTCGACGCCGTGGTAGACGCCGTTGTTATTCATAACAAAAATAGCGAGTGGGATGTTTGATCTAGTTGCTGTTTCTAGTTCCATGGCAGAAAATCCAAAGGCCGAGTCGCCTTCGATACATACAGGAAGGCAGTCAGGACGAGCAACGGCAGCTAGCAACACAGTCAATATCCAGTCGATAATCCAAGAAACAGTGAAAACTCACCGGCAATAGCGTATCCAATACCGACCCCCATTGTCGCCATAGTGCCTGCATCCATTCGACGGCGCGGCTCTTCGACATCGAACGCGCTGCGGGCGGTATCCATCGTGTTCGCACCCTCAGAAATGAAAATCGGGTTTATTTTCGTTTCCTCAATAGCTTCCTTGATAATTTTGTAACAGTGCTGGTATGTCATAGGAACCACTGCATTATCAGCGTTCTTGATGCTTGCAGCGGTATTTTTTTCTTTGCTGGCAATGATAGCCTTGGGAATAGCAGTGAACTTGAATCCCTTAAGTTCGTTTAGAAGCTGCTTAACAGTCAAATCGATATCGCCCACTAGTCCGTACTCAATATTCTTGGAATTGTTATTGCCAATTTCCTCACTTGCAATATCGACTTGAATGATCTTCACGTCTTCGCGGAATTTGGGCGATTCACCGTAATGTAAAATCCAATTCAATCGACCTCCCAACAAGAGAATGACATCGGCGCTCTTTAAGACCGCACTTCTTGCCGCTGCAAAGTTTAACGACGATGAGTCAGGTACAACACCTTTCCCCATCGGGGTAGGTAGAAAAGGGAGAGATGTCGAGTCGATGAGTTCGCGAATTGCGACTTCAGATTGGCTGTATGCTGCCCCTTTGCCGATGACGACCAGAGGGGACTTTGCGCTTTTGATGAGCGCAGCTGCTTTCTTCACCGTGGCTGCGTCGGCCATAAATCTCGGAGCGAATGAAGCTTCAGCCAGAGGCGCGATCTCAGACGAGTCGATGGATCCTTGGATATAGTCAGCTGGTAAATCGATATACGTTGCTCCCGGACGTCCAAAGTACGCAGTTCTGTATGCCTTCTCAAGCGTGGCTGGTAACAGATCGAGAGATGGAGGGCGGGCTGCAAATTTTGTCATTGGCGAAAGAGTTGATACTTGATCGATCTCCTGGAATGCTCCTTTGTAGACTTGGTGAGATTCAGACGATCCAGCAAGGAGTAGAAGTGGGAAACAGTTGTGTGTCGAGTTTCCAATCTACAGCAACAATTGTCAGACATTGATTAATGTGAGAAGCAATACTGAAATAAAACGTACGCCGGCAATGGCATGCAAAACTCCTGGCCCACCAACCACAAGGCATACGCCTGGTTTCCCGGTCAAATAACCATACGCTGTCGCAGCGTAAGATGCCGATTGTTCATTACGAAAGCTAACAAATCTGATTCCCTTTGCAATACATGCGTCTGCAACCTATTACGTGTCAAATGGTTATTCAAACGTGAATGATAGGAATGATGTAGCAGAAAGTACCTCGATCACGGGAATACCGACGATGCCGAAGATCACACGCACGCCGAGATCATAAAGTGAATTGGCGATAAGCTGGGCGCCTGTGACATTGCTGGTAGCCATTGCGATATACGAGAGTAAAGGACTGGGTGCAGAAGAGTAGACACAGAGAGGGCTTATCGGGACCTGAGGCTGTTATTAGAATCGACGCGCGAAATAAAGACCCGCCCTCAGCTTCCGAGGCCGACGCGGGGTTTTCTGAATTATGCTCACGCTGGGGCAGAGCTGGGAGTAGCTCTCTGCCCCTGAGTTGACCGGCTGACGTCATCTCATCACTTCGCTGGACTACGTACGTTCAGTTGGCTATGCAGATAACTATAAACAAAAATATTATATAGTACTAGTGATAGTGCGATCTAATCTGGAAGTTCTTCGAACCGTCCAGTTTCTACGGCTGTGCGAACTGGGTTTTGCGCACTGATAACACCATTCTCACGAAGCCTAATTCACCCGTGTCAGCCATATGAATACCGGTATCCAGTATTAATCAAAACTTACCGTTCGAATAAGACAAATAAGCGCTCTGCCTCCCGTTCTTTTTCCTCGTCGGTCATTTCGGCAAGAGAAGGATAGTCCGCATCTTCCGTATCAAGTCGTTGTCCGGTAACTGGATTCACCACATGTTGAGCACTCAAGGTTGCCTCTGCTTCGCGCAGTGAATCTTCTGGAATGGCAATCTTGTGGTTGATGAGGAATCCGGCGGCAAATCCATAGCCTATGCTGTGAATGAACTTGCGAGCTGTCAAGGGGTTAGTATACTCTGTTTGTTGAATACTTTAAATCTGAAAGGTCATGCTTACGGTCTTCGTCGCATGATTCAAACATGATTTGATAGGAGATCTCTCTTGTCCTTTCGAGGCCAGGCTTTGCCGCCGTTTGTAGTAGTAATGATTGAAAGGACGATGACATCCCCAGTGGTTTGTCGCGTTCGCTTTCTGGGGGCAACACCTTCGAACGAACGTAATCCTTGACTGATTGTAATCTCGACGCTCTAATAGCGTTCCGCAAAACTAAGAAAGCGGGGGAAATAGAATCGTCTAAAGCTGGATCATCAAGCCCCGACGCCCGCATTCGAAATTCGATCATCTCAAATAACAAAGCCAAAACCGACAACGGCTCCTCCACAGGAAAGTAGATTTCGTCAATGACACTCAGTTTCAAAAGACAAGTAATCACTGCTGACGCCGCTGGTACCAGGTTTCGAGGTAAATGGCGTAGTATCCGGACTAGCAATATGACTAGATGGTCATATTCTTCGGTAGAATCGGAGAGTTTGCGTAATACGTTGAACAACAATTTGCAGGTCTCGACAATCGCTGCTTGTTCTTTGCTGTTCAATTGACGCCCGGAATGGCGTTGAAGAGACTAGGCTATGATAAGATATCGCTAAATGCCATGAAATTAAAATATACTGACCTTGGTAATGTAATCATTAAGCTTCAATTGTACTTCGGGGCTATATATCCGAGAATCTTCAATTGTAGATAAGAAAAATATCCGGCCGAGCACAAACTCTTCGTCCACAGTTGGATGCTACAAACATAGGAATTAGGCTCATATATAACAACTCTGGGGTCATGTTGTGATCGTACCATATACTGTTCGACAAACACCGGCACCCCGTCCCATACCTGGCGGAGACTTTGAGAGACCAATAAGGCATTGGCGATAATCCTTAATGCTTCTAGCCGTATATCAGGACTTTGCTGATGATGGCTTCCATACTCGGCCACACTGTTTAGCACCTTTTTACACATTCAGCGGCAGTCCCAATTAAATAAAGGAGGGATCATGCGTGGAGTTATACCTCTATACTGAATATGTCGACGTATTGCGCGTCTCGTCCAATAACTTTTAGATCACCAAGAATACGGAGGATATCTATAGCAGAGTTAGCGAGACTCAGTACCGACCACATCAGCTGCTTCCAGTAAAATTCACCATTTTGTTCCAAGATATGCTTCTTATCCGAATGGTCCTGTAATGCTTCTATAAGAGCACCAGCTCGGCTACGCGTATCGTCCAGCTTCTGCGCGCTCATCTATGATTCCAATGGTTCCAAGCAAGACGCTACGGAACCTTGCTCCATACAAAAAAAGGCCAGTAATTTACTTCACAAGATATTTCGGGTGAAGGTTCTGCAAACGTGCACCTCCTTTAAGCAGCTGTTTGAATATGAGGCCGTGATGTTGTTTGCGACAAGCCATTCCGTCATCCGGCTTCGCATTAAACTTCTGGAATTTCAGGGGCTGACTCCAATACGTGAATCTCAGTTCACCAAATTGCTATAATTCAGTCATTGAGATATTGGTAGTTTATAGCTTGACTATTACTACAATTGATACAGAATGCGGATATGACGACTACATCTGGATCTACAAAACTGTCTGCAGCACCCAGCAACGAAATAGACCGCGAGTCCGAAATTCTAGGAAAACTCACAAAACGCTTTAAATCAGCTCTGAAAAAAGAACGCGATGAAGATGTTAGCCAGACGCAGCAGCAGATTCAATCTTTACCGCCAAAAGCGCTGGCACGTAGAGGTCTTGCAATATTGAATTTGAGGGTGTCGACTGTACGGACTGCTCTTGGGGGGACTACTGTGGTGGAATTGGAACCGGATTTGGCTGCTTCAACCGAGATTGAGAAGAACTCAATTAGATCTGGAGATATTGTGGTACGATATATGCTTTGAAACTGCTTTGAAAGCCATATACTGAGAGGTTGCAATCTTAGGCCGTCGAGAAAATACCATCGGCCACAGAAAAGAAGTCAAAGACATCAATAGGGCCACGCGTCGAGGGAGTAGTATTACGACAGTCACCACAACAGATATTAGTCTCTCTTGACGACAGATATGCGGAAGATGTGCTATCACTAGATGCTCGATTATGGGTAATCAAATTAGCTAACGCTATCACATATACCCGGTACGAGTCGACATGGCATCTACTTGCTGTTGATACTGACTTTTGTACAGAATGGATGAAACTATGGAAGATCTAGCAAACTTATCGTCAGCAACTAGATTGCAGCGAATACTTATAGGTACAACTAAACCGTCAAAACCTCGGGATCATGCTGAACCTATAAAGCTATTCGACGAGACTCTTAATGAATCCCAAAAAAAGGCTGTCTCATTTGCTCTCAGCGATTCTGAGGTATCTATAGTTCACGGGCCACCGGGAGTATGTTTCCCTCGTTGCACAAGAGCAGAACAAAAAAGCTAATGATTTCACAGACGGGAAAGACATACACAGTCATTGAGATAATCAGACAATTGGTATCAAAAGGGCAGCGCGTTCTAGTATGCGGTCCTAGCAATATATCAGTCGACACAATTCTAGAAAGATTAGACGGGCTCATTCCACCGGCGAATTTACTGCGCGTTGGCCATCCAGCTCGATTACTCGCTTCAACTCAACGACACTCGCTTGACCTTATTCTACGTACTTCCGAGCCCGGGCAGATAGTACGCGACATCAGAGACGAGATTGATGGCTGTTTCGCCAAAATCAAGAAGACCAGATCTGGAAGGGAAAAATCTGATATATATCGGGAAGTCAAAACGTTACGAAAGGAGTATCGTGCTCGAGAGAAGAAAGCTTTGACTGAGGTTTTGAATCAAGGACTAGTGGTTGTATGCACGCTACACGGAGCAGGTAGCAAGTTCTTATCTGGGATTGAATTCAACTCGATTATTATTGATGAAGTATCGCAGAGTCTGGAACCACAGTGCTGGATTCCGATTCTGGCTCATCCTGAAGCTGAAAGGTTAGTGATTGCTGGCGACAATAAACAACTGCCTCCAACGATTAAACTGGGCAGTAATGAGAAAATCCTTGGTACCACTTTATTTGATAGATTAGTGGCTACCCATGGCGACAGCTTCAGGAATTTGTTAAACATTCAGTACCGCATGAATGGGAATATCATGCAATACCCATCGCAAGCTATGTACGATGGTAAACTACAAGCTGCAGATTCAGTTAAAGGTAGAACGCTAGCAGATTTGGAATACGTTACTAGGTGCGAAGAGACCGAAACAACAGTATTATGGATCGATACTCAAGGAGGGGAGTTCAGCGAAAGCGCTATTGATGATTCTGTTAAGGCTGATATAGAAGGTAACAGCAAATCTAATGATCTAGAGGCATGGCTGGTTTTACAGGAAATCTCAGATTTACTTGATAGAGGGGTTAAGATCAGCGATATTGGTGTAATTTCTCCTTACAATGCTCAAGTAGCCATAATATCCAAGCGCGTGGAAGTTTTTTTGGCAAATCGTCAAATAAAATCTGATGGAAAGCAAGAAGAGGTTTTAGAAGTCTCTTCAGTTGACGGATTTCAGGGTCGTGAGAAGAATGCTATTATTATTTCAATGGTTCGGAGTAACGAAAAAGGTGAAGTGGGATTCTTAAAAGAAGACCGACGATTGAACGGTAAGAATGATGCTTGGAACTGCTAGCTACTCATTGCTAATGGAATTTAGTTGCTATAACTCGACCAAGGAGATATCTATCAGTTGTTGGAGATTCTGAGACTTTATCACGAGGATCGAAATTTTTGAAAGGATGGGTTGATTGGGCGATGGATCATGCTGAAATCAAATATCCGGATGTGGGCGAAGTTCTCGAGTTTGCGATGCGCATGTCGTGATGTAAATCTTTGGTCTTTATATCTTGTATTCTGGTAATGAGCATTGATAATACTGTAAACAGTCCTGTCAATCATCAATCTGCAACATATTGCTAGAAACGGCTGCAAGTAGACATGCAAATATAAAAGTAGATAATTTCGTCACGTATAATCCAGAGGCGCTATAATATACAAAGTTCCTAGAACCAGTCTCACTAATATTTTTTCCCGTTACTGTCTGATTTCTCTCATCGACCGCCAGCTTTCGCAGCTTGTGATGCAGCTTCTTTCCGAGAAGCGTCTTCTAACAGCGTAGTATCGACAACGGCAGCCGGGAGATGGACATATCTGACGACAGATCCTCGAATAAACATGTTCTTCACCGCAGACTATGAGAGCGTTAGTGCGAAGTTCTCGAGCAGAGGACACTGGGCACCATACCAAGTGGGGATATTTGATCTCATCCAGCACACTTATATCATCAAGCTTAATATTCAAAAACTGATCCACAGACTTTAAAGTCCCGCGAATAGACATGTCATTTTTCAGCTATGGTAATCGTCAGTAATTGTCGAAATCAATTGAATATATAGAACTGCAAGAAAGTTCGGAGCACACACTTCGACGATGACCTATTCAGACTGTTAGTTATGGATCCAGCAAACAAAAAGAATACAACAAGTACCTCTTCATCAATCAGTGTTTTATAAAATGAGAAAAACAGCATCGTGGGATATGCGAGCAAGCGACCGAAGCGTAGAACACTGGCTGTTTGCCTTTCACAGAATGGAGTTGAATCTGATGCCGATTAGTGTCTAAACAAAGTTTTACGTAAAGCTTAATTAATAAGCATACAATGTATATTATGTAATCAATATGTTTTTGACGTTGCTGTGCTAATAGGCAGAAGTAAAGCACAAGGTAGACTTGCAGGCGCAGCATCCTGAATTCGCACTCTCTAGAATGATCCACAAGGCATTCACAGCAGCAACAGTGCAACGACGGAATATCCGCAGACCGGCGTGCGCGTACTTCTCAGCCCTGCGCAGAATTCAGCACCCCGACAGCGGCCGCCGACTAGCAAAGCTGCCCGCAACCGTGCCCCCATTTTAAGGACAGGCTTAACCGCGTTTGGCTGTGTGCTCCGCCAGACCCTCGCTATCCTTCGCAACCGACTGCTGAGCCAGCTGCTGCTATCCATCTTACTCTCTCTCTCTCCGCCACTTTCTTCGTCGAATCTCTCGCCATATTCGCTGCTATGGCTGCTGCTCGTGATTCAACCTCGTCTACGCGGTTTGCCCAGTTCAAATTGGTACTTTTGGGTACGTATCTCTTCCCTAGTGGCGGCAACTGGTGGTCTATGTCCGCCATGGAATTTACCTCCTCTGTGCCTTGCTTTGCTTTGATAAGGCGCCGAATCTGACCGTTTGTGCTGTAATGATGCTAATACATGTTTATCACAGGCGAATCTGCTGTTGGAAAGGTTAGTGTGCATTACGCAGAGCCGTAATGGCAATGCTGTTATATGTACTTTATGTCCGCATATGAGACTGGAAGGCTAACATAAGGCGCCTCTATCAGAGTTCACTAGTATTACGATTTGTCAAGGTAAGCTTGTGTGATGTTATATGCGTACAAATTATAAAATGATGGTTATTAATATCGCGTTTATTATAGGATCAATTCGATGACTACCGAGAATCCACTATCGGCGCTGCTTTTCTTACTCAGACCATCGCTTTAGATGAGTCCACAACCATAAAATTTGAAATCTGGTATGTCTGAATGCTTTCGGTCCACAATATATTTCGACCGCTGACTTTTATTGATAGGGACACGGCTGGTCAGGAGCGATACAAATCATTAGCACCGATGTACTACAGAAACGCAAACTGTGCCGTCGTTGTTTACGATATCACACAAGCTGTAAGTTACTTAATGCTGATAGCATTGTCTTTCACGTCCTATGTCTTAACACCATCTTCACATAGGCTTCCTTAGATAAGGCCAAGTCGTGGGTTAAGGAGCTGCAGAGACAGGCCAACGAGAATATCATTATTGCTCTTGCTGGCAACAAACTTGATTTAGATGGAAAGCGACAGGTTGAAACTGCTGTATGTAATCGTTTTTATGAGCCATTATGCGGAATTGTTCCTAACTATATGTATATATATATAGGCTGCCGAGGCATATGCCCGCGAATCCGGACTCCTTTTCTTCGAAACCTCAGCCAAGAGCGGCGAGAACGTCACTGAACTTTTCACAGCTATTGCTAAACGTCTTCCGCTTGAGACCGCTTCTTCCCGGCAAAGAACCGCTCCCAAAGGAGTCGATCTTTCTCGGCCAAACCGACGTGCTCCTGCTGCTAGTAACAATGGCTGCACATGCTAAAGTTTTTCTTTTTTTATTTGTGCTTGTGATGTGGGGCCGTGGGCGAGGTATGAAGAGATTGACATAGTCACAAAAATAATCACTTGGCTTTTTTATTGTGAGGCCTATATTTGTGAGCGTATATATCGATACAGTGTGATTATTTGGGTGAATTGTATTCGTGCTCAAAGACAGATGGTGGCAGAATGAAAGTTGGATAATAATATACGACGAGTTGTTATTGAGACGTCTGAAAGAAGAGGCTTATGGCGATTTGATACGCTGGCTTGTCTCTGCTTTCACATTCCGATAACTCTTTCCATGGCTGTGGTGTTTTTTTCGATTTTGCTTTCCTCATTTAGTAATTTTATTTATCTTTTGTCAAAGTGTCTCTTGCTGTGTTTATCAAATTGTTTTATTTTTACCTTTTAATCGTCCAATATGGATAGAATTTGCCATTTGCCCAATTTTCTTCTTTGTTATTTTCTATTATTGCTGTTTATCATTGCTCTCTTGATATTCACAATACGAATTTTGATAGTTGGTTGTCAATTCTTTGTTGGTGTGTTTGTGAAGGACGGAGATTGTCGAGGGCATGCTTTTTGCCGTAATGTATTGCGAGAAGGGGTCTAGTTTGATAACTTTTATTTTCGTTTTTAGTATATTATTAGGAGTGCAATGGGATCTTTTGTTCATAAAAGATAACTGGAATTGATCGCCTTGTAAAAATAGCTTCATTTGTCTAGTTACGACTTACTGGTTAGGCATGATGTCAAACGGCTTCGGCTTTGTAAAGTACGACGTCGCGACAGAAGCCAGGAGACCGACCGCAACATACGAAAATACCCACGACCAAAAAATAACTCGAGGATTTCTGGCGATACTTCGTCGTCTCAAATGACCTGATGAGGTGATTGGTCCTTGCTTTACAAGTGCTAGATCTCTAGGCACTGAAGTGATATTACCTCGATCGCTAGACGTGTGGTCCAGTGTTATGACTGCCATTGGACTAGTATCGTAACTTGCCGTAGTAGGCGAGTTTACCTCGCCCGCATTGGTTTGAAAATTAGAATCTTGCAATAAAGGTAGGCGCGGCATTGCATCCTGTCGATCTGGAGATGTCGACAATTGCGATCTCCAAAGAGAAAATACACCACTTGACTGTGCATTGACAGAAGACGTAGTGCGTGCTGACGATATAGGAACAGTAGGTAAACTCGTCGAAGAACTTACACCTGATGATCTTCTTCTGCCTCTTTCGAGGTTGACACCAATAAGATCTAATAAACTATCGGCAGACGGACGTGACTCCGGATCAGGAGATAGTAGCTGAGAAAGAAGATCGTAGATCTCTGGAGGCAGATCATTTCGAACATGGGCGACTTTGGATCTATCAAATCCTCTCCATTTCGACACTTCGATCCGTAAATCTTCAAATTCCGTGTCAAATTTGTGTTGATATGGAAGCTGCGCAAAACACAAAAAATACAAAATCATTCCAAGCGAGAACATATCTGTCTTGAAAGAGAACTGTGGCAGCTCACCGGAAGCGTCTCGAATTAAAGTCTCGGGTGCACAGAAGCCAACAGTCCCAGTAGCACCAGTAGCTTCTCGCATCGCTCCCTCCCGCTGCCCTTCACCAAAATCGCTGACAAGTACTCTAGGCAATCCTGGGCCAGCATTGAGCAAGCAATTTGACGGTTTGAGATCTCGGTGAACAAATCCATGCTGATGCATATGATTCAAGCCAGAAGTAATATCAATGAAAAACGAGCCGATCTCCTCTAATGACAGATAATCTTTCGGAACTTGCTGTTGCTGTTGTTTTTTTCCCCTCAACTTCATCCTTGCTCTTTTCTTGAGATCTTCAACATCTGGGTCTTTAGTCGAGATGCCTGACCGCTCTTGTACGTATTCCTCAAGTGTGCCGCCGTCGCAGTATTCTTGCAAAATGAAAATACACGGAACCTTAGGACCGAACTGCGTCAATTGAGCATTTTCCAACCATACGTGATTATAATTCACCAGATTTGCATGTGTCAGGCGCAGTAAATCGACTTCTCGCAGAACGCGCTCAAGCCATTTATGGTCATCGCCAACGGGAATCTTTTTGCAAGCGAATTGACCAAGCGATACACCATCTAACACGTGCTCAACTAGATACACCGCTCCTCTACCGCCGCGGCCAAGTTCTCGCTCAGTGACGAAAAATCTCTCAAAATAACCTTCACTATATGCCGACGATGAGATACTGACTCTGGCTGATGGCGACTGAGATGGACCAGCTAGCGGGGAGTCTGGACGAGAAGACGATGGCGTAGGACCAACGCTTGCATCCTGAAGCAGCCTAAAGTAGTTTGCGTCCACAAATTTACGTCGTCGGCTACCGGAAGAGCCTGGATCATTAGATTGTCCGAAGTCTTCTGCGCCAGCCGGTAAAGGTGGTTGTTGGCTAAAGAACCTTCTAGCCTGCTCATTTGGCGAGCCAAATGGTGCAGCTCCGGAAATAGGAGGCGTACCTCCTCTCCCACAGTACGCGCATATTCCATTGTTTTCCGGTAAGCCGTGAGAATGCGACGGATTTGACAGAGAACCGTTAAGCATCAGATCACGATGGAGTTTCAGCTGTCTCAAGTCGGCATCGTAAACCACAACCGCACCACGGACGGGATCGCGTCTATATAATACAAGTCAGTGATAAATAGTAGGCTGGAATAAAGGCGTGCATCAGGATCATACAAAACGACACTTTGGTTCTGATTGTAACGGATCACTGACATCGTTGGGAGCTTGCGTCGGCGACGATTTGATAGTATTATTCTTTAAAGCTGAGATAGTTCTTGGACTATATTCACAAGCAGACTACTCTGCTGCCGTGAATAAAGCATCACAAATAGGATATAAACCAGCCTGACTGATATTTACCTTTGCATGACCAAACTCATGATCGAAAGTCAACGATGATTTGAAGAGTTAGCACAATTGTAAGGGTTTAGTGTAATAGTTAATTAGTCGAAGCGGGCGCGACACGTCGTTAACGCGCTAGCCTGGTTTCGACGCGTCGCGCGCGTAATTAGATTTTACGTCCGTGCCAACTGCCCTGCTCGCTTGCTTCCAGTTCTTCCTCCTTACTCCACCACTCACCCTACTTCACGCAGTTTTCCGACTCTCAAAAGCAGCAGGCACTTTCTCCAACGGCGGTTTTTCGTTAGGAGCGCGCTTTCATTCATTCAGGCGGTAGCTCGCTGCCATTCACCATGCTCTCCAGCAGCCCGGTGCGCGAGAAGCCACGCTTGCCTCTGGAACAAGCATACTCTGACCATGATGTGTCATCTTCGCCTATCTCTAGTAGCAGGATCTCGCATGAGGACAGTGACCCACCTTCTTCGCCTCCGGACCTGACCAGGAAAATCAAACGCGTCAATTTTTCATTGTCGCCTTTGTACTTGGAGCCCGGGTCGTCGCCTAAGACTCCGAATCAAGACAAGCTGGTCGCGTGCAAATCAATTCTGAAGAAACGGTCGTCATACGTCGAGGCAGACTTCCCTAGTACGTCGCCAACTATTCCGCTCACTCTTGATGCGTATCCTTCTTTTGCTGCCATGCTGCAGACAATGTGTGACGCATTGGCATCTAATGACACCGAAACCAAGCTCGATATCTATCTCATGCTGGTTAATGCCATTCGAGGATTGAAAAACTACCCTGATTCTCGGTTATTGGAGGCGAAGCTTGCCTCGCTCATGTCATTCATCAGGCGCGATATTGAAAATCCTACAGATGGGCTAGAAGGCTGCGAGTCAAGAGTATTGGTCCAGGCAATCAAGCTGTTTAGCCAATTAGCTGCTGTTAGCTGGATTGCTTCTTCTATTGACTCACAGACCGTGCACTGGATGTTGAATTTGGCTGCGACCACATTAGAGAAAGAAGATATAAAAAAGGCAAGATAGACCACACCGGTTTGGATGTTTACATTCGCTGACTTTTGATATATTTAGAGCATTTTGACTTGCCATTTGGGATTTCTGAGCAGCCAGCAATTTCCGAGTCGCTATATAACCGCGGATCTAGTCCAGCGAATCCTCTCAGTCGTCACGCGAGTCTACAGTCGCTCAAAGGGAGTCGAAGGACACTGCCATCTAGTTCTCAATATGCTGCTTCAGACAAACTCAAGAGTGATGCTTGAGCGTGCAGATGAATGGCTACCAATATGCTTGAGGTCAAGTTTCAGTCCTATGGGCGCTATACATACAAAAGCGATCGCGCCTTTAAAGACTGCATCGATGGTGTTTGTGGGAGTCAAGGCCTTTTCTCTCGTAGTTCATAACACGTTTGACGAGCCTGTTGAATCTACTCGAAAATCGGATGATACACTGGAAACCAAAACTATGTTTGACTATTGCTTTAGTAAAATTCATACCATGTTTGAGAATAAAGATGAGCAGCATATTATTCTTCTCTGGGAGACAGTAGTAGTGCTGCTAACTACATGGGGCCGAAAGCGGGAAGAGCGACTTGACAAGTGGAAACATTTAAATACATGGCTTGATATTTTCCGCAGACTGACTTCATCAAGCGAGCCAAACATTCGCGCTCAAGCTATTTTAAGTTGGCAGAAGCTTGCATACGCTTGGATTACTTGCCCCGTCATTGCTTTTGAGTCGGAGACTTCTAAACGTCGTATGAATATTATGTTATCGGTTTTTAAGTTTTTCAGCGATAATAGGGAAGACTCGTTAACAGCTTTGGTCGGCACGTTTATCAAGATGTGTTGTATTGTCCTACGCACTGGACCTATCGCAACATCTGTCTCGCCTGCCGAGTATTCTCTTCGCCAAAACGAATTTCTGTGGGTGAATCTAGTCACGCCTGTGATCAAAGATATTTGCTTGCGTAATAGCGCTCTGTCTTCACAAGGAATTCTTCTACTGCATGGACTTCTTTCAGCTAGCAAGACACAAGCTAAATCCGACAGAGATGTCTGCTTTGGCGCGCCCGGTTTCGAAGAAATTCCGAAAATGAACTCGAAATGGTTACGTTCACATGCGGAGGCGGTTCTCGATGTCATTCTTTTAGCTTTTCAAAAAGCTCAGACTGAAGAAGATCATGCGTTAGCTCTGCTGTGTTGGCGCAAGTACTTGGCGCACGTGCATTCAGTTGCGAAAAGAGAAGTTCGAAAATCTCCTGAAACGGTAGAATGTTTAGCTTCGATTTGCAATTTCTTGAAAAACTACCTCCAAATGCCAAACATGAAACAACGTATGTACTCTTTAGACAGACGACTTGGCTCGGCGAACTGACAACTTTACAGATGAATTTGGAGAGCTTTATGTTTGTGCAGTTGCGGATTTCGATGCTTCGGATTTCGTAGAGGGTCCATTCGTTCTTGATACCTCGGAAAACTTCACCGCTGGATCGCCCTCCAAAGCGCGTACTAGATCGTCGCGTAACTCTCCATTGTGCAGATTTCTACAGCTGATCATCACTTGTCAAACCGCAGATGGTCTTGACGATATCCCTCCTGTACTTGAGCGCATGCTCAAAGTGTCGCTTGATAGTTTATCGCAGACTAGTCGCGCTAGTGCCTTACTGTCTATTCTCAAAATGCTCGACGATGTATCGTCATCATGGTCTTTGTCAAAGACGAAACTGTATGGAGTGCGCTCGGATGATCGCGTGCCTCAGTGTGAATGCGCCAGATTAGTTTGGATTGCCGTTACCGGATATGCAGTGCGACTGTTGCGCAAGAACCCGTCTAATCTGTCTTTGCAAAAATACCTAGGACGAGAGCCTGATGCCTGGTCTGAGGAGCTGATCGAATTGATTTGTCAATCTGGATATCGGTGAGTCCGATTTTGAAGACTTACTCGGGAATATGTATGCTAATTTTCTCGGTAGTTTTGCGGATACCCATTGCTTTAGAACAATGTTTGATGAGATGAATAATTGGCTAGTGATCGGAAGAGCAGTGAATATCATGCTATCTAATATCGAGAAGCATTTGCTGGATAACGAGCACAGATTTATATTTATAGTTTTGCAGACTTTGCTAGATTATATGATGGAATTGGTTATATTGGGCAACGATGTCGAAGGGTATGCTTGCGACATTTTCGATGATTACTAGATCATTTTGCTGACTCTAAAGTAGATATCATGATTTGAGACTTTCGGCATTCAAAAGTCTTTTTTATCTAGTTTCCAAAACAAATCAATCTCCTATCTACTCTGCGACATATTGGTATGACAGCCTCGTTCAACTTACCAAACTATCCAGAGAAGAGTTTTTCTCCGTTATTAATGAATATGTCACCTCATCCGTATCTATCATTGAAGATCGAGAACAAATGTTATCGCTATTCAACACTGACTTGGCCCGTTTTGAATTCCACAGCAGTATATGTTCTCTAGTCTTTCTCCACATGGTCAAGTATGACGAAGATATGGTTCAGCGCGTACAGCCTTTAGCGATGGCATGTCTCAATAATCGTTTGTCAGTCTTTTGTGGTGCTGTATTGCAAGCCGCTCAGACAGTAAAGCTTTTTAAATCTCAAGACGAAAGATTTCGTGCATTACAAGAACGTGTGCGTGATGCCAGAATTAGAGAGCTGTTGGTTGGTAATCGTGATGCAACAAGTTCTGAGCATGAAGCAGTGGAGAAAAGCTCATCGTACACAGACGAGCGAAATCAGTCTCCTGGATCTGCGCATGAATTGTCTTGTCTAAAGATGGGCAGCATGGTTGGTGCCCTTGAATCGGCGAATACAAAGGAAGACAGTAAACTTTCCTTACCGAGCGATTTACCGGACACTATGGACCCGGCTGCATCTATGGACATTACTGCATGTGGGCCTGTGAGAGTCGAAAAGAATGAGCCGTCGGAGATTGATGATACTCTCTTGATAACACCGGACGCGATGGAAGCAAATGACGCTGATGTCGATACCATGCAAGAGAAAGATGCAGGAATTAGTACCGAAGTTGTTGATGATCTTCCTGATACGCTTCCCGTTACTCTCGCTGCCCCAGATGGCAAAGAAAACACGATTGAGGGAGAGGTTGATGTAGTGGATTCGTTGCTGACACTATCTCCAACTGCGGATTACGATGCGTCAACACGGCGTTCCAAGCGCGGCAAAGGAAGCTACGTTAATCAATACGCTAGCCGTTCGTCATGTTCAGCTGAGAAAGATGTACATCTCAAGACTGCTCAAATTAACGAGATATTATTAGAAGGTACGAGTATTCGTGAAGACACACCCGAGACTGTACTTTGTGAGTCTAGTCAAGGTTTATCTGATACTATGCCGGTCGATTTGCAAGTTAGAGATAGTATTGTTTCACTCGCTGGTCCGCCTGAGTCTTTGGAGATCATTGAAAATGCAGATACCGATGATGCTGATGCGAGTATGCATACTATCAATCAAACGGTATCTGGTGGCGAATCCGCGGCGGCGGCGGCTGCTGCTAATATTCCTGCAATGGTGTCGATTACAGAGGCTGATATACCTGATACTTTACCGATTCCTGACGCAGATTCTAATACTATCATTGTGGACTCAGTCGTTGAATCCAGCGATGCTGAGACCCCGGATACTATTGTAATTGATGCAGCCACTCCAGAACCAGCGAGTCAAGAAATTTCTAACTTCGCTCGGGAATTAACAGTTTCAAAGAAGTCGTCGCTGAAAAGTTCGAAGCGTTCGTCAAGACGAAAGGATAAGGAGAACTCTCTCGACAGTTTCCCGCCTGAGATCGATAATATTACGGAGAAGACGGATATTGTTGCGGAGAAGGGGAGTAGGTCACGACTCAAGAAAAACAGAGGACAGTCTGCTACTGCTCCGTTGAGTGCGATCTCAAATGGCGAGGTTGCTTTGACGAAATCAGCTAAAGCGCCGATAACAAAGGAGAAAGGCAAGGAAATACTCGAATTGGATGAGGATACCATCGTCGTTGCTATGCCCGCGAAGAAACCCAAGAAGCGATGTATGTATTAAAAGCATTCAGGTGCTTGCTTGGAATTTACTGACTTTAATGATAGCTACTCGGAAGCGCTCGCACGCTGAATTTGAGGTCGAAGAAGCACCTTCCTCTACGAGCGCGGCATCAGGTACTTATCGTTAACTACCATGCTTTCTTTTCATATCATACTAATATACTGCAGAAGACGATCCTATCAGGACTCCATCTAAACGCCCAAAGACCTCCTCATTTCTCAACATTTCCAACTCGCCGCTGTCGAGGTTGCCCATTTTCAGCGCTCCCAAACGCGAACAAGAATCCGACACAGACGAAGACGAAATTCAGTCACCGGCTGCTTCTTCAACTCCATCAAAGAGGTATTTTATATCATCTGCTGCTTTGAAAAATGGTAGACTTGACCTATACCATTTACCAAATTCCTCTGATTATTTTTGCTAACCAGCGATCTTTTTTTTGTAGCGAAACGCCAGGATTCGGAAGACATCTGTCGAGGCTTTTCAGTAAATCGATCTTGGGAACCCGCGACGAATCAGAGAGTCCGTCCACGCCAATCACCTCCCCTGTCGAAGAAGACAAAACTTTTGCAGCGCCCTTCGCCGACAGCGGTTCCTCAGACGACGAACTCACCGAATATTCTTCGCCAAGCCGACGAGGAAATACTCAAATGTCAACAAACCGAGTACGTCGGCACAAGATTGGAAAACAACCGCGCTCTCCACAACGGTTGCTCCCCGTCACTGGCCGCGAACAAGGAATCCAATCTACTAGCACCTTCGCGTCCATGCTGCAAAGATTCGGCATCCGACTTCCTTGGTCAAATTGAAAGTCTCGAGATAATTGGTCAGTCTGTGATTGCAAAGATGACGACTGAGCAAAAAATCCGACTTCAAGGCGCATTATTGAAGTTGATGACGAACGCACATAATTCTATCCCGACTAGCGCGTCTACTGCGCCTGGTTAATGGCGTTGATGTTATATTTTTTATATATTGCCCTCTATCTTTGCATTTTTTTTTCAGTTAGAAAGGGATTTTTAGTATTTCAAATGATGGAATGTATATAGTAATGAGTTACGAATTAGAATGCTATAAAAGTACTTGCCGTAAACAGTAATTTTCTATAAAATAGAGTCTTTCATATGCGCCGCATGCTAGCGTAAAAACTTTAAAGTTATCAAAATAAACAGAATTTCAGGCGATGCACTTCAATCTTTCCACAATGATGCGTTGAGCAGTGCAGCTAACTCAGCATAGATTAATGGTTCAATACGGCTGCCGCATCTTTATTTACTAGTTCTTTTGTTTATTGGTTGTTAGACCGCTTATTCCTGGTACAATGCGGATTGTCAGCCATCTCTTTGGCGCGAGACTATACTCCACAAAGTCACGAACATACACTGTACATCATCTGCTAGCTCCATCGTTACAAGAAACAAACTGACGTGTTTATTCAAAGGATGCGATTGACGCGCTGAATTCTTTACAAACTAATTTTGCGACGTTGGAAATAATCCGTAAATCTCAGAAAAAATCACACGATCTCGCGATTCCGGAGATGATTGAATGGACAAGGCGAGTTGGATACGAGGTACTTTCAATTTATCTTCCAGTCGGAGGATTTGGTCTAGCTTGTGCTGATTGATAATATAGCCGTCTGATATGGATAAATTAAATATTATACACGTCACGGGTACGAAAGGCAAAGGTTCGACATGCGCCTTCACATACTCTATTCTCTCACAATATGTGCCGTCTACGTTTTCGAAAATAGGATTATATACGTCCCCGCACTTAAAGTCTGTCCGTGAGCGGATTTCCATTAATGGCAAGCCATTATCAGAAGATTTATTCACGAGATATTTCTTTGAAGTATGGGATAGCCTAGAATCTACGGCATCGGATGAAAATAAATTTATCACAATGGGAAAAGGTATCAAACCAGTCTACTTCCGCTTTCTCACGTTACTTTCCTTTCACGTATTTCTTTCGGAAAATGTCGATACAGCGATTTACGAAGTCGGAATTGGTGGAGAATACGATTCGACTAATATTATTGAAAAACCAACGGCGGTTGGGATCTCGAGTATTGGAATCGATCATACGAGGATATTGGGCGATACTCTGACGGATATCGCCTGGAATAAAGGCGGGATTATGAAGACTGGGACGAAAGCGTTTAGCGTGGAACAGCCACGCGAGGCGTGGGACGCTTTGCAAAAGCGAGCCGATGAGAAGAAGGTTATCACCGTTCTCGATTCCCAAACAGAATCTAACTGCTGACTTATGACTATAGGTGGAATTGATCAAAGTGCCTATACATCCAGTAGTCCAGCGCACCAAACTTGGCATCGACGCAGATTACCAGCAAATTAACGCTTCACTAGCAATATCTCTAGCTCAAGAGCATCTCACTGTCCTCGGCCACCCTCCCCAGTGCACCTCCAGCGAACTCTCCCCTGAATTCCTCGCTGGCCTAGAAAACGCATCGTGGCCGGGTCGCTGCCAGACAATTGTCGACTCTTGCAAACGTGACGGCGAGAGATTAGAGTGGTTCCTCGATGGCGCGCATACGGACGAGAGTATCACGGTAGCTACGAAGTGGTTTGGAAAGAAAGCTAGGAAAGAAGCAAGGAAGATCCTGGTGTTCAACCAGCAGACTAGAGACGCAACGTTGCTGGTGGGGAAGCTGCATTCCATTTTAGGCACGGAGGTTGCATTTGATGAGGTTATTTTCTGCTCGAATATTACTTGGTCGTCGGCAGGTTATCAGTCCGGTGCGTACCGTCCGCTCATGGCAATATAACAACCAGTGACTGACATGTTTTAAGCAGAACTTACGTCGATGAACACATCGGAACAAGAAGTGCGTGACCTGGTTGTTCAGAAACAACTTGCTGAGCATTGGCAAAGACTCGATCCGCGTAGTAAACCCACAGTCATACCGACTATTGAGGAAGCCGTGAAATACGTCAGGGAATCAGACCATACCGACATCCAAGTTTTGGTCACGGGAAGTTTGCATTTAGTAGGTGGGTTACTTGTCGTCTTAGACGAGTAATCAAAGGATGTAATATATATGATATTGTACATTATACCCGGCATGGCATATTAATAAATCAGATACGAGGCTATTGACTGTAGTTGTACGGCCGCAATGCATAACTTCGTACGGCGTATAAACCGGCTGGTAACCCTTGTTGTATTTCGGTTACTAAAATCTCGAGACCTGCCATATGGAATATTGAACGAAACGAGGAATCGGATCTAGTTACTGAACTATCTGTGCTGTCGAATTCATCTTCGTCTATTGAAGTGTGGTTTTCCTATTTTTGTTTTCAGCAATTAGCTTGTTCTCTCATATGGGGCTGTAAGAAGAAGATAATGGTACCTTGACAATTATCATACCACCATCAACAAGCGCCTCAGCGCACCGCATCAAAAACTTCACTAAATCCTCATCCTTAAGCTGTCCTAAACACCACTGACACCAAATAAACCAATAGGTTTTCTTCTCTGGATAGAAATCCTGCATCCCAATCCGGTAGATATCTCCAAGCTTATCAAGAACATTCGCGCGAGCCAGTTCGACTTCGATTTGGTCGGCGAATGGAAGTACTGGTTCGACAAGATCGACTTTATCGCAGACTTGGGATAATACGTCGCGAGTCACGCGGCCAATTCTGCAAATCTCAACTGTGTTAGCATGGTATACCATCTCTCTGATATTAGCGAAGAAAGTACATACCCGGCACCGATATCGCAACCGCGCTTTAGCCCAGGTCTTTTGCCAATCTCGTCAAACGCCGGGACTTTCCGCCTCACCGATCGAATAAACTGCAAAGATCCTCGGACATCAGTGCGCGGTAACGAAGTATTTCCGAATCCGCCGAGGACACCGTCGACGGTAGCCGGCACACCAGTCCAGTAATCAATTGCATCGGTGTATGAAATTGCTGAATCTGGCGCGTCGTCGAGGAGGGTTGTGCTCGTTGCCGCGCTGCCGCTGTTGCTGTTGTTGTTGTTCCTGCTGTTGCTACTATTTTGATCTGAAGACATTTATATGTGAGGATCGCGTGTGTGATTGGCTCTACGGCGAGAATAGAGACGGTGCTTGGAAGATCTGGATTGGAAGTTATTCAAAACATGCATTGAAAAAGACTGCACAGCCTCGGACACAGCCGCGCCAGTTGAAGATGTGGCGGTGCCGCTCATGAGTTTGTTCTCCCGTGATCTCTCTTTGATGACCGCCGCGATCATACAAACTAAAACCTGTCCCGCCAATCTTTCTAGCATAGGCATCTAATTGACTAATAGTGTTGATTATACGGTACTTTTTAATAGAAAGAAAAGAAACTGGTTTAGAAATATACAATGTCAAGTATGTATACAGACGCGATGAATCGCGCAAGCTGAATTCAAGTTCCAGCTCAGCTGTGATATTCGTATCCCGCTGAATTCAAACAATCCAATCACAGCAAGAGACTAATAGCGTATCACAGATAGCGCAGGATTTGATCGTCACATCACGATTTTCTCTCCCGAGGGACGGTTATATCAAGTTGGTGAGTATAGACGATTGATGACGCGGTACGAGGCGATCACGGATTAACACAAGCGGTAGAATATGCGTTCAAGGCAGTTACGGCGGCAAACATTACTTCGATTGCATTGCGGGGAAAGGATTGTGCGGTTGTGATTTCACAGAAGAAAGTTCCTGTATGTTGCAATGGATTTTGGTTATGAGGACAAGGTTGTCTAACAAAAGGTGGTTTAGGACAAACTTCTTGATCCCGAGTCAATCAGTTATATATTCCCGATTTCGCCCGGTATCGGTGCCGTTTTGACTGGCCAGATTGGTATGTTATACTTGGGAGTCGACAGCTTACATCATAAACTGAAACTGACTGATATATCAATAGCTGATGCTCGCGCTGCGGTGACTAGAGCGCGCTCTGAGGCCGCTGAATTTTGCTACAAATACGGCTACGAAATGCCAGCGGATGTGCTTGCGAAGCGCCTGGCAAACATCAATCAGGTCTATACTCAGCGCGCGTACATGCGACCGCTTGGAGTAGCCATCACGCTTGTTTCAGTTGATGACGAGGTCGGACCGCAGCTGTACAAATGCGATCCAGCGGGATACTATGTGTCGTACAAGGCCACAGCTACGGGCCCGAAGCAGCAGGAAGCGATGAACTATCTCGAGAAGAAGCTCAAGAAGATGGAGTGTGCTGAAGGAAACTGGGAAGCAGTAGTCGAGCTTGCAATCACAGCGCTATCGAGCGTTTTGAGTGTAGATTTCCGAAAGAGCGATATCGAGATTGGAGTTGTGGTGAAGAACGAGGATGGTGGAGAGAGCCGGTTTCGTAAGTTGACTCTGGACGAGATTGATGAGCGGCTGGTTGCGATTGCGGAGAAAGATTAGGCTGTGTATAGTTTAGTTAAACTGAGATCATTACGTTATAAAATATGCCTTGACGAGCTTCTACCACTTTTATCTACTCTATTGCCATGCGCTTGGAAATTTTTCATGCAGCAACTTGTCTATTAATAAAATTGCAAAAATGTACCAGTTAATAGTAGAGGGAACGGATTTCTCTGCTAGGAGGCGCGTTCAAATGTCGATGATGATAAGCACCGCAGCCGTGGTAAATTTGGTTGAGAATGGCTTTCATGGCGTGAGTCGACGGACGCGTATTAGTTTTACACTCGGATGAAATATTATTAACCTATTTATGACGCGGTGCATTGACTGGTGATACTGCATGTGTTATATTGACTGATGCCGCAGGAAAGGGGTATAAGGAGTAGGGATGTACTGCATGCTTGAAGCTTATTAGAGATCCGTTAAGTTGCCATTAATTATATTCGTGCACGCTGGCTATGTCTACAAAGGAATGCTACAACTATTCTAAAGGACTATGCTTATCTACTGTGGAACAGCCTGCTGAACGCAAAGGGTCCGTCACATGCAGCGTCGAGGACAGCAATCGACAGGTGTAAGCCGACGCGATCCGTTCGATTGGATCTGATTTCTCGGCTACCGGGGTTCGCTGTGTTTCCAGTTGTTATCGCATCTCAGACCGAGCTCGCTGGCATGCGATCGATGTGCTGTTTGCTTGTTCGTCAGGCACGAGCACGGTCGATCGGGCCGTAGCTGGCGCCAGAGCCGTATCACGGGGCGCATACGCGTTTGTTCGCTGGTTGCCTTTTGTCGGACAGCAAGCGAGCACTACAAGGAGACAGGTACGAGAACAGGTGCAATGCTGGCGGTTGGTGCGGCTTGCAAAGTCTAATGCGCGCAATGGCTACCGTCTACAAACTCGCAAAGGTACCCAATAATTTATTCGCTAGAGACGCTAAGCAACAGCAGACAACTAACTACTCCGGCGTCGGGCCCGAGGACTAAGCAGCAACCCGGAGATGTTTGGCAGGATCTCAATCTTGGGGAATACACGCAGCGCAGGCTCGACTTCGGCCTGCAGAGAGGACTCGATCTTGCACAGGATATCGCGGACCTGGGCGAACGACAATGGCGAGCCCGACAGCGCGACAGAGTCGAGGTATTTGCCCAGCGCATCGTATGCAATCTCAGTCGATCGCAAGGCCTTGTCGGATGTGATTGTGGGCCGTAGTGGTTTAGGCGGGCGCCGGGTGAGGGTGAAGCTGGACACCTGGCCCCATGATTCGAGCTTGTCCAGCTGTAGCCGTACAAGCCTGACTTGCAGGAACGGGAACTTTTCTTTTCTGTAGCTCTCTCTGTAGGGTAGTGTTAGCAAGGGTTTGCGGGTGAGGGGTTAGAATAGTAGGAGAAGAAGTAAGACAAAAATACCTTTGGTAATGGCGGCGGCAGATGGTGACCCAGACGCTGTCGGGAATGGCCAGGGTCTGGCGCTTGTTGCGGCCAAAGATGTGCGAGACCACTTTGCGCATGGGAGTAGCAGCGGCGGAAGATGGCTGGCCGAGATGGCTGGAGCAGAAGCATGCGGTGGTGGTGGTGGTGGTGGGCCCGGGACTGGGACTGGGACTGGGACTGGGACTGGGACTCGGACTGGGAAGAGGCGGGATGGAGAAGGGCTTTGGTGGGATTGCGTGTATGGGGTCGACGTCGACGTCGTTGATGATGTCGACGATGCGAATGCCGTTGGAATGCATGCCGTGTGTGTGTGTGTGTGTATGTGGAGAAGAGCAGCAGCCGGGGAGGTAGATATATCCAGCAGCAGTCGCCGGCATGCAACGCAAGCGAGGCGTACCCGCTCCCTATCTCTGTGTTATTTTATCTGGCTGTTCGGTGCAAACGAGTCCCCGAGCAGCCAAACCCGGTACCGCCGCTGCAGGCGCGAACGCAAGTCCGGGAGGGCTCAGGAGATCAGACGAGATCCGGCCTGACTGCCCCATCTGGCCCGCGGTGGCTTCTTGGCTGCGTCCCCGCGCTGCCCGCACGCGCACGCTTGTTGCGCTCGTTGCGTGCTAATTTGTCTGCCTGCGCGGTCGCTGCTGTCGCGACACGCGCGCAGGCCCGTGGAGGAGCACGCGCTGGCGGGGGATTTAGTTAGCTGGCTACTGAGTCCAGTTAAGGTTCGCGTCTGATGCGCCGCCCGCTGCAGCCTGACTGACGCCCCTATTCGAGTGCTCGTCGCCCGCGCCCTCTGCAGACACAGCACCGCGCGGACGGAGACGGCTGCTGCTGTTGCTGCTCGGATGGCGGCGCACTCAGCAGCAGCAGCAGCAGCAGCAGAATGCGGTGCGCAAACAGCCCGAGCGCGCCCCTATTGCGCTCTCCTTTATCTGCGCTGCACCACTGTCTATGCCAGCCCCTGATCAGCGTCGCGTGCATGACTCTGCGGTGAGCGCGGGCAGGCCACTCGAGATCAGGTAAGCCCAGGTCTGTTTGTGTCTTCTTCTGCATCGCCCGTCCGCGGCAGCCAGCGCGAGCAGCCCGATTTCTCGGTCTTGGCCAATGTCTTATTCGCACGGTTTCTTATTAAAGTCAATTATCCCGCACCTCAAACAATCTAGAATTCGAATCTCCGCCGGTTCTGCCGCGAGCCAGCGCAAACTCCTGGTCCGGCGCCGCCGCGCTGGGTCGGGCGTGCATGCGCTCTGCAGCTCGCGGCTTTTATCGCGGCCGCCTTGTTGTTTGCCCTTTTTTGTCTGTCGCTTTCTACATATACCAACAATCACCAGCCCATGCCGCCGCATATCCGGCATACGCCATTCACGCCATCGCAGGCCCCGCTGCGCTCTGCCATCCGCTTCTTCGCGCCAAAACCGCCGCGTCCGCAACCACGAAGCCGCACACCACCCGCTCGACCAGTCTCGCAATCTTCCGCACCGCAGCCTCGACTCGCTTCTCCGTCTGCGCCTCCGCCTCTGGCTCTTCGCGGGCTGCCGTGCCCAGGCTGCTCAGCACGCGTGCGCCAGCGCTGGTTTGCAGCTCGAGCGTGCGCTCGAAAACAATCACGACTACCTGCACGTACCGTGCGAACCGGCCTGACAGCACATCCTCGCGTATCTGGCCACTCACACGTGATAGGTCGCGGTCCATGACGTTCACCATCCCGCTCGGTATCCCGATCTGGCTCCGTGACGGCGCCCGGGTCGACAACGACGAGGTCCTCTTGCTCAGTGCCGTGGTCGGCTGCGCTGGGAGACTGCTGTTTGACTTTGATCGCAGCAGCACTTTTCGCCATCCGGATGCTTTCGCATGCCCAGTCTCACTCGCTTTCGCCGCCGGTTTCCCGAATAAATAGTACAGTGATTGATCGCTCCCTTCTGCTGCGGGCCGTCTAGGCAACGGCTTCGACGTCGACTGGGATACTCTCTTCACCGCGGCAGGTTTTGCTTGTCGAGCCCGAGCTGAGTCTCGAGACAAGTGCGCTTCCGCAGTCCTCAACGCGCTCTGTATCTTCTGCAATCGCCACATCGAGGGCTCGTTGTCAAACTTGTGCATTTCTACTATTACAAGCTCGCAGCATACGATCTTATCCATCATATCCGGCAACTCGACGTCGGTTACCAAGTACAGCTCAGGCGCTACGCTTGATTGGGAAAACGTGGGATTTGTTAATGCGTTGTAGATTTCGTTGATTTTCGACAACGACCGGCTTTTCGACCAACTCGGTGGCTCTTCGCGTACAGACGAATTCACAACCTTTGTCAATCCAGCTGGTTCCTCTTCAGAAAGCGACTGCAGGGAACGAGGGGATTGATTCGATCGCGTAGAGCCATCTGACGAGACTGATTTTACCCAAAACGACGGCATCCGTCGGGGACTAGCGGCGTGAGATGACGAAGGCGTGGGCACGATCCGGAATGGCGAGCGCGGAGACTGTGGTGTTGAAAAAGGACGCGAGGAGCCGGCGGACGGCGAGAAACATGTCGTGGTGCTTCCAGCTTGAAAACCGGATTCGGACCCGATTGGTGCTGCGGGTTGTTGGAGCTGCGCAAGCCCTTTTTTTTTAGACGCGTCTTCTGGTTCCGTCGCAGCTGCGTCCGGATTTGCCGTCTGGAAAGACTGATGAGTTGCCCATTGGTCTTCTCCTTGAAGACCTAATCCGCGCAACGTCTATAAAAAGTTTAGCATGTTCGTTTTAACAAATCAGAGGGAGGTATATACGAACATTTAGTGGAGACACCAGACCGGTCTTCTCACTCTCTTGATCTATTCCATCATTCGCATCTCGCACAACGCTACGCTCATTCAAAGTCTGATTCGTCACAGACGGGTGACTAATTCCTGATTTCGCCCGTCCGATTTCCGACTTGAATTCTTTGAGAATCGCTTGCGTAATCAATTTCTCTAACAGGTGGGGTTTCCCTTCATCAGCTTCTTCAATGTGTTTATCGAGGTAGGTGCGAATTGTTTGTGATTCGAGTTGTCGCGGTGTAAGTTCAATCGGAGTTATTAATTTCTCGGCGTCGCTCTGATCGCTCTCAGTCGATCCATTAGAGAGACTAGTATCCGAACTCTGCGACGACGAATACTTGGCCAACACCGAGCCAGCCTGGCTTTTCCGCCGCTGTTCATCCTGCTCCCGCTTCGGCTCCAAATTCGACCAGGATGAGCTGGTGGATCGACGTTTGTACACTGCTGCTTTCGACTGAGCGACTAGTTTCTTGCGCCGGTGCGCTGTGTCTGTTGAGCGGATAATCTCTAATTCACCGATGCGGCGCGTGTACAAGTCAAGCTTTGGGACTTACCTGTTAGCCAAGAACGAATAGAATAAAGGAAAAGACAAGAAAAAGATTCATACAATACTCTGTAAACGATCGTGTTCAGGAGTTTTCTCAGATTGTTCAAGATGACCGGTTAATAGCCGACATGCTTCGATATACGATAGGCGAGCTGGAAAGGAACCCCGTCAGCTCCAACACACACCATACCGGCAGCCCACGCCATAAAAAAGACGCAATTAGGCTCTGCCACACTTTTAAATAAAAAGGGAAAAGTATACCGTTTTCAATGTCTGCCGTGTTATCGAAAACCAAGGCGTCATTTGCGTGGTGGAGTGCTTTAATCAGCAGGTTCTGGGTAATACCGCCGTCGAGGGCGATGGTTGGAGTGCGCGAGTAGGATAATGGACGTGACGAGTGAATAGGTTCGGAGGGAGGTAATGTGAGGATTTTCGACGACTGGGAAAGACTCGAGATGTTGGATGTCATTTGTGCGAAATTTAACCGAGACAGAAGGTAAAGAAAGCAGGAAGGAGGAAAAAACGGAGAGGCCGGGGTTTTTAAGAATCGGACGAAGACGATGATTTACATGGACGGCGCAAATCATAGTGCTAGGCTGCAAAGGTCAGAAGACGCGGTCGCCCGAAGCGCGCATAAAGTCAGTTTAGCCTGCAATTTTGCTTATGTTTATGTTTTGTTTTTGTTTTTTGAACCGGCCGCTGTGCGCAAGGCAGAGCAGGACGGAACAAAAGCCACGCACTCGCATGGAGTCGCCCGGACGACGAATTTGAAGGGTGAGCCGCATGGGTAGGGCGATAGCTGAGCTGAGTCGGTTTCAGGGGGTTGCGTGGATATAAAACTTTAGATTTGCATTGGGCTGGAGCGCTGGAGATTAAAACCTGGCGGTGCTGGTGGTTTACATGAAAGGATAAATGCTGGCCGATGGGGTTTTGCCTCGGCGTGAGGATGGCTGGAGGATGAAGGAAAGCCGTGTAGACGAGGCCCGCGGCTGTCTATCTGGGACATCGTGCCTGGCAGTATCGTCTGGTCTTTGTGTTTGCAAAACTATTTAGTGAGCCAGGCAGTTTATATATCTGCGCTCGTCCGCATGATATTGAGAATGATGATGAAATACGCTGGCTGCCAGCTGGATAAGATTGCCACTGGCGAGAATTGAATGAGATGAAATGAATTTTGAAATTAGTGTTGACAGCTCTAGCCTGCATACAGCTGCTCGATCAGTGGGATTTGCAATATAAAGAGGAGCTTTTGGGCGAGGGAGAGAAGAGAAGACGCTAGATAGTTTGTCATAACCTTGTTGTTGCTGCATATAGACTTTAAATATGAAGTATTCATCATCATCATCGTCATTATCATCTGTCTTGCATATTGCATTAGTGTCGTGCAGCCGTTTTTCTCTTCTCCAGCAGCGCATACGATCATTTCCTCCTCCGCCCTACGTGCAGCCTGCCAAAAGTATCATATCCCATTCCCAAACCAAGGAGAGCTTTTCGAAAACTGAATCGAGGTCTCTACCTAATGGCACCGAGATAAAGCAGAACCGCTCGAGAGCCGGAAGTAGAGTTTATGCAGCAATCACATGGAGCGTGGAGTTTATTCAGAGTTTTGTGGCTGGCTATGACGGGGCAGACAGTAGCAGGCAAGGCAAGCAGAGTCCGATAAGGTCGAGGCCCTTTTGTAACTTGCCCTTTTCGCGCTGATGATATCAATTGTCTGGTGCTGCTTGGCCTGTTTACAGTGTTTTGAGCTCGAGAATTGCCGACAACAGCAGCGAATATCAGAAACCGTCGGAATGTAAATCGCAGCAACCAGCCGATTACCAATCATCCCGTCCTGCGCTTGTCAAACGGCTTCAAAATACCCAATCTAGTAAATGAAGAAAGACATAATCAAATACGCCGCGCTTTTTGTCTGTCTCTGATTTGTGTGCACGTAAACCTTCTGGCCGTGGTTGCAAAAGAGAAAGTTCCGCGCGACTCAGCTCGGCTCACACTGAATTATTATTTCAAACCGGTGAGGTGACTGTGCCGTACTATTGTCCCTTTACGTACCCCGTCTTGAAGACGCAAGGGTTGTTGTTGGTTGTTTTGTCAACTATTTACGTTTTATATATGGATTTGATATAGTTTATCTTGCTGTGAAATTGGGGGTGTCTCCTTCGACGACTGCTCCAGTTCACAGTCGCCTTGACTTGCCCTGGATTTTCGTTCAGCCGCTTAGTCTGCAATCTGCCGATTAATCTCCAATTCTAATATATAACCAATTACCGATATTTTGATTTCTTCTCCCGGTCTGGTGTGAAACGAATTAATTGGCACAAAACTATTTATGTCTTGGTGCTAGTGTTGAAACCCCGTCTGACGCGACTAGTAATGTTTATTGCCGGTGTCTAAACACTTTATTCTCCGTACATGGGCAAGACCGAGGGTAGGTAAAGCGTGAGATTAGATGATGAGTTTATGTAAATTCTAGGAATTATAAGATAAGAAATGACTGGCAAAAGGGGATTACTGAGCAGATATCACGAACTGGAATGCCAATTACGAAGTAGTAACCACACAAGCTGAGTAAACCCAGCAAAACACAAGAATTACCACTTGGAAGTAAAAAGGGAGATTTAAATTGAATTGACACAGAAAGAACGCCGAAGAAGTACTGGAAATTAAAATCTGATTGGAATGAATGAATGATATGCTAATTGGCCGTGGTTGATTTCCCAGTTCTGTGAGATTTGCGTTGTTTGAGTTGGAGGATCTTTCGTATCTGCTTAGTTCTTTCAGATGCGTTGAGATGAGGAAGTTGGAAGATGATTCAATTGAAAGAGCATCGACGAATGAGAAAAGCCAGATAGTACTCGCAACTGAGGTATTAGACGTATTAAATTTCCCAAACGTCAGTCTCGGCGACTCAACATTCTGGACATATCTCTTCATCCTCATCAAATTCAACATCGTTCCAAATTTATTACTTTCCGAAAATAAAATTAAACAACATATGATATAATATACAAACAAATCAAACAATGAAGAACAGAAAAAAAATCCATCTAATTCTCCGCCGTAACAGTCCTCGCGCGCTTCGCCTCGGGCTCACCTTCGCTTTCGGATTCATCCTCCGCAACCGCATCTTCAATGATCTTCGTGACCTCTTCAAACTTACTAATCAGCAACTCGTTGATATTCTCGATATCGGTCTTCACCACATTTCCAAACCGCTTCTTAGGTCCCTTGCCAGCCGTCGCCGAGCCATTGACTCCCGTTCCGAAACCTCCTGGCGCAGGCGGCGCTTCGTATGCGTAGATTCGCGAATTCTTGTGATACCAATCGATTATAAACTCGTCCATGATCGGCATGATTGCGTGCAACGATTGTTTTCCGGCAAATGAAATACTGGTGCGCATCCGGTTTCGCACTTCTCGATGACCAAGAAGGTATACCACGCCTGCCGCCGCGTCGCCAACACTTATAAACACGAAATCCTTGGCGTCTGAAAGCTCGAGGTAGTTGTCCCACACGTAAATGCAGAGGTCTTGTATCGCAGCCTGTGGATTCAACCCTTCGTCCTCTTGGTCGGTGTAGAGCTCGGGAGCGTTGATGTCGAGCACGCCGTATCCTTGCGACCGCGCCCATTGCACGTACTTGACTGCTCCATCGAGCAAGTAACTGTCATGCAGCGAGATCTTGCCCGTCACCGAATCAGGCTCAGTCCACACTTGCGGCGCGTCATGCACAATCACAACGATTTTCCTCGCCGATTGAAAGCCAGGCGAACACAGCACCTGTTCGTCAAATGACCGCGATACCCGGTCCCGGAAAATAGGAAGCGACGTCAGTTGACAGCTCGTGAAGAGCTGGACGGCCTGGTATCGTCTAATGACATCGTGTAATCGCTCGGCAGACGGCGTTCCCGGTAAGTCTTTCACCATCCGGCCGATCTTCATACATTTCCAATATCTTGCCTGACACTTTATGACGTTGTCGACCGTCTGCACTGCTTCGCTTTGCGCGTATACATTAGTTAGAGGAATCGGCGCATCGCCCACGAGCACTTTAGTCACGCCTAGGGCCGACGTCGCGATCGAATCAAGATTGTATCCACCCTATTTCTCGTTTAGCGTTATTCAATCAAGACAAAACATTCTGATTACTATACCTCCAAGACCACGGCGAGTTTACCCGACGCCAAAGATTTTAGCATGTGCGTCATATGTCCATACGCAGCCGGCGAGACAAAACATTCTCCCAGCTCGTCCCCCGGCGCGGCATCGAACCCAGACGACAAAATCACCAGGTCCGGATTAAACTCCTGCGCAATCGGCATGACGACTCGTTGGAACGCGTAGATGTAATCGCCGTCCTGCATGCCGCCCTTGGGCCAGGGAATGTTCACGTTCCGGCCCTCGCCAGCGCCTTCGCCGCATTTATCATAGTTTGCAAACGTCGTTCCGGGATAGAATTTCCCGCCATCGTAGCGATGTAGCGAGATGTAAAGAACATTAGGATCGTTGTAAAACGCTCGCTGAGTGCCGTTACCATGGTGAATGTCCCAGTCGAGAATCAGGATCTTTTTGATTTGCTCCGGATATTCTTTCAGTATCACGCGCGACGCAACCGCGACGTTGTTAAACATGCAAAACCCCGCTGGCTTGCCGGGCTCCGCATGATGGCCCGGCGGTCGCACTACGGCGATTGCGTTCTTGACTTTCTGCTCAACCACAGCTTTACATGTATCAATCACGCCTCCGCAGCTAAGCTTGGCGCAAAACCACGAGTCGTTGTTAAAGTACACCGAGTCACCGATCTTTGTCTCGTCCAGCAATTCCTCGTTCGACATCGTCGCCGTGCGCTTTATAAACTCCCAATGCTCTCTACTGTGCGTCAGCGTAACTTCCTCCATCGTAGCTTCGCGCGCCGGAACAAGTTGCATCAACGTGGACTCGATCAGCGCGGCTCCGCTGGCGCCGTTCAGCGGAACAAGACCTGCCTCGGCCAGCGCCTTGTAGATTCGGTATACTCTGCGCGGGTCCTCGGGATGCGGATCCGTGTAGTCCGACTGGCTATTCACTACTTTCGCATGGTACCGCATGCGGACGTCGTAGCATAGTCCGGTTTTAAGCGCCACAAACGGAAGCGGATTGCTTGGTGTCGTGTTGAATTGTAGCGATCCGTTGCCGCTCTTTGTTGTCATTGTCAAGGTACTACCGTTCGTCGAAGCCATGGCTCTGCTTGCAATTCTTTCCTTGACTGACCTGATCTCAAGTCACGGTCGAGACAAAAGATAAAGACAGGTATTCACAGTTTCTTTTGTAAACTATACTATCTATAAACACCAAGTTAGCAACTGCGTATCTCGCTGACTCGACATCATCATCCTCAAAACAAACACATCCATCCATCCCTCACCGACCGAGAAAAAAATGGCATACATTCGCAACCTTACCATGCACAATCTATCCACGCGCACACCACCACCAACAAAACTTATCAAAACTAAAAAGGTAAAAGAGAAAACCCTTCAGCAACACCCCGTTAGTTTCCAAATTCGTGTTTTTTACGGGCGCACTCGACGCGACGCGCGAATATTGCGGGTTACCTCTGGAATTACGGGAAAGAGCGTGTTGTAGTAAAGGGGTTGCAAACCGGGACTACAATTAGTTTTGAAGTCAATTTCAATGTCACGCCGCAGCGCCGGCTCAGATGAGCACGAACGATGATGCTTTCGATTACCGAACCCTGCTGCTATTGATGTATTCGATGCATTATTTCGTCAATTTACAGCAATTTACGAGCTTGGATATGATGATATTTGTCCCACTATATTTTAAATAAAAATAAAAATAAAGAATAAAAGTAAAAAGAAATGCCAATCGTCCGACATCTATGAATCTGCCAGCAGATCAGGATAATTTACCACCAGACAATGAAAAAGAGTAGGCATTACTCTTAAAAGCGGCATATACAAGTCTGTGTCGACAAGATATAAAGAGAGAATCGAATGAAAAGCCTATAACAGTATAACCCATTTCGTAGGACAATATAGTGAGAGTAACAAGACTGCGCAGAAACATCCACAGTTCAATCATTCGATATCAGCTAATTTTTATAATATATTTGGATTATTGTTATTGTTTCTTTTTTACCATGGGACTTATAAAGCCCCACATCAGCTGATACAAAATCATAACACTGCAAACGCCACTGTCAACAATCTTTGTTTGAATTTGAGATTCGGTAGGAAATATTTTAAGCGCTGGCGTCAACACCGGCAATGTAAACCAGCAAGTCGACGACACGGGCAGAGTATCCGTACTCGTTGTCGTACCATGAGACGAGCTTGACGAACTTGTCGTTCAAGGCAATGCCGGCCTTGGCGTCGAAGATCGAAGAGTGGGTGTCACCGACAAAGTCCTGAGAGACAACGTCGTCCTCAGTGTAGCCGACGATTCCCTTGTAGTCGGTCTCGGAGGCCTTCTTCATGACGGCCTTGATCTCCTCGTAAGTGGCAGGCTTCTCCAGACGAGCAGTCAAGTCAACAACGGAGACATCGGTGGTGGGCACACGCATCGACATACCGGTGAGCTTGCCGTTGAGCGAGGGAATGACCTTGCCGACGGCCTTGGCGGCACCAGTCGACGAGGGAATGATGTTGCCGGAGGCAGTACGGCCACCACGCCAGTCCTTGTGCGAGGGACCGTCGACGGTCTTCTGGGTGGCAGTGATGGAGTGGACGGTGGTCATGAGACCCTCGACGATACCGAAGTTGTCGTTGATGATCTTAGCGAGGGGAGCCAGGCAGTTGGTGGTGCAGGAGGCGTTGGAGATAACCTGGTACTCGGACTTGTAGGCGTCGAGGTTGACTCCGCAGACAAACATGGGAGCGTCAGCCGAAGGGGCCGAGATGACGACCTTCTTGGCGCCACCAGCTAAATGGGCCTTGGCCTTGTCGGTGGTGGTGAAGACACCAGTGGACTCGACGACGTAGTCGGCACCGACGGATCCCCAGGGGATAGCAGCGGGATCACGCTCGCCGAAGACGCGGACCTTCTTTCCAGAGATGATAAGGCAGTCGCCGTCGACCTCGACAGTGCCCTTGAAGCTGTGAAGGAGGGTTAGTAGGAGTTGCTAAAGATAGAGCGAGTGCGGTTAATGCGCGCGCATCTGATCTGCAGTCTCTGGAGCATATTTGCGTCATCGATCTCCGAATGACGTTAAGGATTGCAACGGTAGGTCAATTCAACGAAAATCGCAGATCCAGACGCAGATCGCCCGAGAAGAGTTGGTAAATCAAGATGCACTACAGCAAATCGAAGCTCACCGAAGTAAGAGGCAAAGGAAAGGATTACGTACCGACCGTGGGTCGAGTCGTACTTGAACATGTACGCGGCGTAGTCGGGGGTGATGAAGGGATCGTTAACGGCAACGATGTCGACATCGTCGCGGAGGAGGGCGTTTCTGAAGACCTGGAGGACAACGCGAGGTGAGCAGAGATGCGCGAGAGAAGAGGAGAGAAGGGGAGACATACGATGCGGCCGATTCTGCCGAATCCGTTGATTCCGACCTTGGTAACCATTGCGAGTAGATTTAGTAGAGAGTAGTGGGAAGAGGAAGAAAGTGGGAGTGGGTGTAGTGCGGTGCGGTGGAAGGAAGAAGAGCGAGGGCCAGCGGCAGATAAATACGCGGACGGCCGGTGCGGAAGCCTGGAAAGACGCAGAGTGAGGTCATGCACGCGCCACAGCTCACCCATCACCCGGGCGGTGCGCCGCTAAACGAGCCCCGCCGCACCGCCTCCCGGCGCCGCACGCGCATCCGTCGCTGGCGCAGAGCAGGCCATGTCGTGGGCGGGGTCGGGCGCGCTGGTTGTCGTCGGATTTAGCGGGGGCAGAGTTTCGGGCTGGGCTGGAAAGACGCAGCGCGGGAGCAGCGAAGAAGGCTTGCCAGTGACTATTAAAGCGCGGAGCCGCAGAAGAGGGGGCAGCGCCACACATCGCCGTCGTCAGCGCGCTGATTGGCCGCTGTGGCGCGCAGCCATCTGAGCTCTGCTCTACATCCTACGTGGTTTGCAGCGTGCGAGGTGCTTAATAGCCCGGTTATGAACGATGCAAGACGCAATCCAATAAAGACAATCCAAAAAAATACACGCAAAATACTTCTGTTGGACGAGATTGCAGAGCAACTGCTGCTGCTGCCGCCGTCAGCTGCCGGCCAGCCAATGAGCAGGCGCACGCAGCTCGAAGACTCAAAACAAAAATTTGCCGGAGCGCAGGCTGCGATTCGCCGGCGCGCGTGCTGAGAAGTGCCTGCGCTGCGCAGTCCGCGGTCCGTGATGAAGCCCAACAGCGCCAGCAGCAAATCAGCGCGCAGCCCGTGCCGGCGGCCGTCTCCGAGCCAGCTCAGCGAGCGCGGGACTCGTACCGGGCCGCGAGTGTCAGCGGGCGCGGGGCTCGTGCAGCGGCAGCGACGAGCAGCGGGGCTCGTGCAGCGGCAGCGACGAGCAGCGGGCAAAGCAGAGCAGGCCTCGAGCAGGCAGGCAGGAGCGGGCAGGGCGGGGCAGGCGGGCGACGGGCGGCTTATGTAGAGCGCGCGCAGGCCGGCTGGCGGCTCTCTGCGCCTGCCTCTGCTCCCGATCCCTCTCGGAACACCGTCGGCACCCGCCCTGCGCAGCCTTCCGACGCTGCGTCGGCTGTATGCCCGCCTGCTCTCGCGCACTGCGCGCTGATGCACAGAATCCCGGAATCCTGCTTTTGGTTTCTGCTGCTCGTCTTTCTGCTGGCCGTTCTTTGGCGCTCTGCAGAGCCGGCGGCTGCTGCCGGGCCCCCAGCAGCGAGCCGTGGCGACGCGGAGCGGCAGCAGCAGCATTATCGTCCCAAGGCTGGGCCCGGGCAGGCCTCACCACCTGGCGACCTCCGCCCTGCTGCTCCGTCCCCTCTTCCCTGCGCTTCTCAATCTGAGCGTCTTTCCTGCTCTGCGGTATCTGCTGAAGGACCCATCCGAATACCCGTCTCGCCGCTGCTTCTAGTGTTCGTCGATCCGCCGCCAGCGCCCGCCACCGCTGCATTACACCCAAAAGCCGCTCCGTCGCCCCGCCAAACCTTAACTCGGATGGCGACGATGCGCTTGATCTTCTGTCTCAACCTGCGACTGCTGTCGTCTTCCCTTCCCATCTTCCCCCGCTTATTCTTCGTCCTCTGGCTGCGTCGTGTTTTCTTCCGATAATATGCACGCCTGTCCTTCATCACCCGCTGTGGCTGGTGCGCTGTTTCCTGTCTGTTACCTGTCTCTGTCCGTCCCCGGCATTCGATCTCGGCTTCAAGCGTCCTCTCTCTCCGCGGCCGGCAACCAGCTCGCGCTTACTCCACATGTATCCTCTTCCGCCTTCTCGATAATTGCACTTGCCCACTCATCCCTTATCCTGCCTATGTCTGCAGCTCTCTGGCCCACCCGTTGTATCTGCTGTATCATTATTTCCGCGCATGCTTCCGATCTGATGCCGAGATACATTGCTCTGCTCTTTCTTGTTCTCGCTCTGTTTGCCTGCATACTTTTTGCCCTTTCGACTAGCTCGACTCTACTGTCTACTATCCTCACTTTGACTCGTCCCATTGCTTGTCTTGCTTGTTCCATAATTCCCTGCTACTCCTTGTATGAAAATCAAAATTACATGAATACATGATTTGATTAATACTTAAATACCATTACTACTCTGCATTAGGCCCGACTATGCTAGTACCCCGCAATCAGACCGAGTCTGGTTTAAGACGCAATTGCAGTATAAACGTTGATGTAGCCGATATCATATACCGACGTAGACCACACTGCACCGATGATGATACGAATGCTGTAATCAGTAATAGATCAGATCTTACTGAACCTTGTGTGTTATGCTAAAAAATTCACAAGTAAACTTCAACGATTGGTTATCTGCTACTTTGGTGACTTTAGAAAAATCTATTGGATCCGGCTGGCAACCTTGGTGGCTCATCTCCAGTTACCGTCATGTTGTTAGACATTCACTGCACTTCAGAAATAGACTGGATTCTGGTTTAATTCCAATCTATCGCAAAACCTCCACTGCAGTCCCAATCTTAAATCAAACCCGATATCCGGTCGCCCTTCAAACTCGCCCTTGGTCCGGACGCGCTGGCAACTCATGATCTAGCCACATGCTCAGCTTTCATCTTTCCATTACGCTAAATGAATGTTGCATAGCTTATAAGTAATCTAAATTTTCTATTTACGGGGTATTCCACGTGAGTGACTGTTTAAACTAAACAATTTGCCCATGTTGGACCAACGGCTGTACCGCGTGGGCAGACCGCTACTGCAATCGATGAACACTAACTCATCGACTCTACACAAACAAGGATTTGTATAATTATGTTTAACAATCACAAAAAGTGAATCATTCTTTTTACATATTCCAAATAGGGAACATCTGAATACTCAATGAACACGCGTTACTATATTGCTCAGCTGCCAAATAAAAAGTACGCGCCTTTAGCATCACTTCATTACAGCAGCGCGTGATGCCATACGCTTGAACTTCTAACTCAAAAGCCTTAATAACTTTAATCTCTCGATGCAAAGGTTGTTGCCCTGATCACTTCGTCAACAGAAACAAGCATTCTCACAAACAAGCTGCGTCATCCATATACCAGACATTTACGCGTCGTATATTTACCAAATATTAGTGGTTGTTGAGAAGCCGCTTGAATAAAGATCTATAATCCCAGATCAGCGAATGAAGTCACGATATGGTTGATCGAGATATTAACATCGACGAGCTACCCGAGGAGGAAACTGAGGTATGACACTCTTCAACAATACAAATTCTGATTAACTTATTTGCCTGCTTCAGGGATTTGGTTTTGCATCGTTGGGAAAAGACGCTGTCGTGACATTGGAAAATCCAATCGTAGATCCAGAGTACTTTTCGAATTTACTCACAGTTGCCAATGGCCGTGGTTTGTTTGCCGTCGCAGTCGCAGATGGTATGTTGGCACTACTTTCATTATAATTCTATATATACTAATTTTGATTTCTTATTAGGTTTCATTGTGGACGAGACAAAAGCCATGCGCGCAAAGTTTCAGGACTCAAGCAAAACATTCACTGCTACCCCAATAGTCGTGGCTAAAAAGATTGTATCTCTCACATTCACGTCCGACGAAAGCTATATTGTAGTTGTTGACGTTGAAGGCTCGGTTCTGTGGTATTCGGTGGATGAAGTGCTAGCTAGCCATCGCGCCAAGCCGTCGTGGTCGACTGAAAACGGACAGAAGATTGTCGATGCTAAACCTCATCCTCGGTCTGGCTCCGTTATCGCTGTATTGACGGCTGATAATGTAGTGCTGATCATTGATAAACATAGTCAGCGTAGTTCCGTGATTTGCAAGGAAAACGCCGCTAGTTGTATGTATATAAACTGGTTCACATTGACTTTAGTGTTTGCTAATCGCTTATTTAGTTGATTGGTCTTTTGATGGCACACAATTGGTTATTGGCACAAGAGACGGAAAGCTGAAACAATACAATCCAACGGGCGAGATAACAGCAGAAATCCCCCATCCTGGCAATGACGTTCCATCAACCTACGTAACTTCCGTCTCCTGGATCGATCCCGATCTCTTTCTCGTCATATACTCCTCACCACCAGCTCCAGACGAGCACCAATACGACTATTTTATCGTCCGCCGCTCTGATTCATCATTCACTTTTTTAAAAATTGTAGAGCTATGCCCGCCTTTTGGGCTCACTGCTCGCAGTGGCTGGTGGTATACCCTCGTTCTTCGCAATTGGCACGCATCTCTTCAAAATCTAATAATCCTTGCCTCAACCGCCTCGATTGATACTTCGTTGATGACGCCCGAGCATACGTTTTACCTTCTCGAAGACACAAAACGAGCTACCATGCCTTACCATAACAATTCAGATACTTCGCCAACTGGTCTCGCGCTCGATTTTACAGCAGTCGATAAGATCCTTGCTCCGACGCCCGCCATCGAAGAATGTGCGCCGCAGCCGTTCTTGTGGCTGCTGAATGATCAAGGACAGATTAAGATTTGGAATTTAATGTGGTATGACGGAATCAAGGGCAATAACGGTGGGGCGGCCGTGTTGCTTGAAAACCACAAGAAGCAAGTTGAGACTGCGAGCAATGCGCCGGCTTTGTCGCTAGTCAGTAGTTCTGAAGAGGCAAACGAGTTGTCGCCTCCAGCTAGTCCTCTTGGCGAGGAATTTGTCGAGGTACAACCTTCAGATGCCGAGTCGGCTGCAGACGAGAAAGGTAATGACGAGGAGGGTAAATCAAAGTCTGAAGATTCCACGTCTGACAAGATCGAATCTGACGAATCCGAGTCAGAAAGTGAACCTGAAGTACCTTCACCACCGCCTGCAAGAGAGATCGAAGCAAAGCGCATTGCGTCATCAGAGGAGTCTCCCTTGCCTTCCTTCGGCAGCCTATCTACATCAGAAAATAAACCAACTGTTTCTTCGCCATTCGGAACACCTGCTGAAGCAAAGAAAACCTCAACTGAATCCGTCCCCACGTCATCGCTGTTCAACGCAACAAAGACAACAGCCACGACTGTTTTTGGCGCCGATTCGTCTACCTCGTCAGCATTCAAGTCCTCCACGCTTTTCGACAAGTATAAAGTGCCACCAGCTTCCAATCCATCTTCTGCACCGTCGACCAGTTCTGCAGCAAGTGCAGCAGGACCCTCTTTATTTGCCAAATTTGCCAGTGCGCCGCCTCTTGGTACCACTTCCGGACCGCCGTCTGAAGTTTCAAGTGCTCCAGCTTTCGGTCAGTCTAATTTTGGCGCGCCTGTATTTGGACAGACGTCATTTGGCGGTCAGTCTTCCGCGCCCTCTCTATTTGGTCAAAAGAAGCCTTCAGCCCCGGCATTTGGTTCGTCGTCAACGAAAGCGAGTCCGTTTGCCGGTTTTCAACAAAGCGGTTCGACTACGGACAGCTCGCTTTCTGCTGCGACGTCTGGATTCGGAAAGTATGCTAGTGGACAGAATCCGATGTCCGCAATGGCCAAGACCGCTGTCCCTGATACCGAGAAAAGCAACGAAAACGAAGGCGCTACGACTGAACCAGCACCAGCTCCCAAGACGTTCTCAATTAAAGATTCCGCCATTTCTTCTCCATTCTCCTCAACTCCCGCTGCGGCATCGTCGTCTGGGATTTTCAGCGTCAAAGATAAAGCAAGTGGAGATTCGCCCTCACTTTCTAGCGCACAGACGCCTGCGAAATCGTCGTCGTCATCACCGGGATTATTTAGTATTAAGGGTAAAGGTAGCGGAGCAATTGGCAAAAAAACGCAACCACGTTCGTCGCCGGCGGCGTCGGCGTTCGGTGCGCGCTTGGGGATTACCCCGGTTGCTCAAGACAGCGATGACGATGATGACGAGGATGAAGATGAAAGTTCTGCAAACGATGAAGTTTCAGGGAGTGAAGAGTATGATAGTGAAGAAGAAGAAGAAGTTGATGAAGGAAATAGTGAGGAAGACAGTGAGGATTTTGAAGATTACGATGAGGACGAGGACGCCGAAGAAGAATTTGACGAAGAGGAAGAGGTTGATGATGAAGAGGAAGAAGACGAATCAGAGACTGATGGGTCAGAAGACACGTTATCTGCAGCAATGACAAAGACTGCCCTTGAACCCTCGAAACTGGCTTCTAGTGCGTCGCCATTTCCATCGTTTACTACTCCAACGATAATCCATGGTTCGTCATCTGAGAAAGAGAAAGATACCGCGTCGCCATTTGCGTCGCTAACTCTGAAATCTAACCCCGCGGGTCCTTTTGCTCAACTTGACAAGAAATCAGCTACCGCGTCGCCATTTTCTGGATTCAGCTCACAGATAAAAAACTCAGATAGTACCCCTGCTGTTTCTGCATTTGGTCAATCAGCACAGAAATCTGAGACGGCCTTGTCATTTGGCGCGACCCAGGACACGACATTGGATAAAAAGCCCACGGCACCACCGGCGTTTAGTTTTGGAGAAAATCAAAAAAGTTCACCGTTCGCAAGTGCTGCGGTTGATAAATCGGTTGCACAGAGCTCTTTTGGTGGCGAGAAGAAAATTGAAGTGCCCGATTTAGGAAAAAGTCCGCTCGCACCAAGTTCAAGTGAAGCGAAACTGCCGTTGTCAAGTACAAGCACTGCCCAAGAGTCTTCCAATGAAAATAAGACTGATGCAGAAGCTGAGAAGAAAGAGGAGTGCGCGGATGCGGATGCGCTGACTGCTGAAGTAATATCCGGTCAACCTTCTGATCAAGCCTCCATTTCTGAGCACGAAGAAGAAGAAGAAGAAGAAGAAGGAATGGAATTACCGCTTGTTCCAGAACATATAATAATGAGCGGACGTCGCGAATTGGAAACGGATGAAGAGGAATATAGTATGTCGCAGGCGTTCGAGACTGTATATCTAGACACATGGCACGAAGTCAACGTTGTCGGTCAAAACGCCACAAATATAACCGCATATGTCATGGCTCATAGTTCGCACGAGGACGACGGGCAGCTGACTGCTCAAGCTTTCTTGGAGCCGGAGATTTGGAAGATGGATGAATCGGCTACTGTTGGCGCGTTTATTGATTCTGCGCTGGCAGACGTGCGAAAGAGTAATAAGGTGCGGGCAGCGGACGAAGCTGCGCTTTATGAAGTTGCAGCTAGTTTGATTAAGCGTGAGTCTTACCACTTTTTTTCCCTTTTGCGTGACGGTATGAAATTTTTGCTAACGCGTGGGCGGTTTAGTTGACAAGAGGTTAATGGCTACCGAAGATGTAATTCAGCACCGGTCGGACGCGACATACATATCTCGTCTACAATCGCGCGCGCTTCCACCGGATGCACTCGATCTCCAGCGACAAATTCGGACGAAACTGAAAGCCGTCTATAGTTCCCTCGAAACGCTCGAGAAAGCAAATACCGAAGCGAAATCAAAGCTTCGCTTCGTGACTGCTCGCGAGCGCGCGCCTGGAAACGAAGTGGGCGGCGCGGTCTCGATTGAAGGAATTCAAAAATCTATTCAAAGGATCACAAAGTACGCGCAAAAACGCATGCAGGCAGTCGCTAGCCTACAACAAGAATTCGCACAATTAAATCTGACGAGCACCGCCGCATCGCCTGAATCGTCATTTGATCTCACACTGGCGCAGACTTCGGCGCCATCTACCCCATTGCGAAATCTAAGTCTGGCGTCGCCGCGACGAGACGATAGTCTACGCAAGAAAATGAGTAATTTGACGCCGGCGTCGGCTGATCGGGTAGTGTTAGCGCGCCAGAGTCCGGGGAAACTGGCGATTGATCAGGAGACGGTTGATGAGTTTATTGCGCGGAAACGATTACGCGGGAAATTGCGTGAGATTATGAAGAAGCGGGATGAGTCTTTACTGTTTACTAAGGAGTAATTGTAGAATTGATGTTTCTGCTCATATCTAAATAAATAAATGAAAAGCTGGAAGCACTTGAATAGGAATCAAGCGGAAGAACCCTAATCCATATCCAGAAATCGTCATCGACATTCACTCATCTAGCATGAGTGCGAATTAAAGGTAGATCCGCATCACGGCCGACGCACATTCGATTCATCGAGTGGTGAATTTTGATGCTAATAATCCGATTGACTTTTACAGCTCGACATATGTTTAATTGCCCGAGAGTATAAATCATAGGATCACTCAGACGCGCAACCGACCTTTACTCAACATATCAACGACCCCGCGAACCACGCATCGCCGCCCGCAAATAAAGATAAACATGTCACAATTATCACCATTACTATCGATCTGGAGCAGTATAAACCTCGAAGCCTCGGAGAACACGGTAGCTGAGACAGTCGAAGAGAAAGTATTGCCGCTCTTGAAATCGATTGATGGCGCCGGAGATACGATTTCTAGTTCTACGATACTAAAGGAATCTGATGTCGATGAGATTCTAAGGACGATGGAACCGAAGAGCGCTACCGCGCTGTGGATCGTTGCTTTGTATGTATTGAATTTTCGTTCATTGTGTTTTTTATTTGAGGTGGGACTAAGTGATTTAGAAATTCGCGGTACGCGACGACAGACAAGATCGATGCAAATAGTCTATTTTCTTTGGCTGAGTCGTTGTTTTCTGAATACTCTGCTGCTCAGGCAAAGTTAGTTCCAGAAGCATGTATGTCTTGCTTATTCTCTTGCAACTCTGGGCGCAAAGTGTATTGACTGTTGTGTAGTTGCAAAGTTGGTGCAGACGGTTGCGGCTGCTTCCAATGCCATGAAAAAGGTCAGTCTATCTTCTGCTTGCCGCTGATGAATGTGTTTTACTGATTCGGTTTGAATGTAGCCTGAGTTATCGCTAAAGGCGCTGCTAGACGCAGCACTAGGTTTTTCCGAGACACACGACACACTCTCACCGGCTCATGCTCTCTTCGTCGAACAATCCCTTCGTGCAAACTCATATGACAACAGTTTTACCGTCCTACAACACTCTCTCACGAAATTTGATAGTAAACTAGGCGTCACTTACCGAGATCATTTACGCTACCACTACTACGGCGCACAGATCCTCATCGCTCGAAACGAATACTCGCTCGCTCGCGAGTTCCTCGCGATAGTCTACTGCGCACCAGCTGTCGGCTACGCGGCTTCGGCACTACAAGTTTCCGCGTACAAAAAAATGATTTTGCTGGATTTGGTGTTATATGGTAAACGCGGGTTGAAGCCGAAGGTTGTGAGTGATTATGTCGCGAATGTGTCGCGCACGATTGCGCAGCCTTATGATTTTCTCAGATCGGCGTTTGAGAATCGGGATGCCGAGATTCTCGGTGTGGTGTGGAGTCAAGTCAATGCGTACTTCAAAAAGGTTTGCTGCATCAATTTTTTTTTGTTTTTGTTTTTTGGCTTTATCGACGCGGAGGCTAATTGGTGGTGGTAGGATGGTAACGAGGCATTGGCTATTGAGGTGTTGACTGCGTTTCGAAAGCACAAGATTAAAGCTCTTCGAAAGACATTTATTACCGTGCCATTGAGTTATGTTGCGGAACGGGATTTAGATATAATAGGCGCTGGACCGGATACTAGGACGCTGGTTCTTGCAATGGTAAGTGTCTGTTTTTATTATTTTTGCTGGAGCATAGATTTTAATGGGGCACAGATTGGCAATAACGAGTTATCGGCGGAGCTATCGCCAGATGAGCCCGCGATACTACGCTTCATCGACTCGCCGCTCACAGACAAAGAACTGGATGCTCTGCAGCAAACACTCGATAAGATCCAGCACATCAATAAGCAAATTGCTCTAGCCGATCGTCGCGTAGGTATGTCGCGCGAGTACCTTACACTGAAACTGCAAGGTCCGCAAGCGCATCCTGCGGGATACAGCGCGCATACGGGATCCGAGTTCGAGGCTGTTGCCGAGGAAGAGTATCTGGGAGGCAAGATGGCGGCGGGGGACATTTCGCGACGAATCGACAGTATGAGGATGAGGGGGGGTATGGGATCGAGAATGATGGATGTGGAAGCGTTCAATCGGTCTGATAGTTTGCTAGATGATGAGGATGAGTCGGAGTAGAATTGTAGATTTTTTGCTGATATTAATACAGAGAAAAATATAGCATAATTTCCAGATATTTTTTCAACTTTTTAAATCTTTCGCCGGCGCAGACGTATCATTGTTAGTAGCCGTGTACCCTGGCAACCCCAGATTTTTCCATTCATCTTTCCTCATCAATCCCTTTTCCATTCTACAATTCAAATAATCTTGAGCGCGCAGTCGGCAATCTTCAGGCACTCGAGATGAACTTCTGACTCCTTCTATGCAATTCATGTAGTGCATCATCGCCTCTTTGCATTCCCCTTTATGAAGTCCCGTTAGTTATGATGGAAATGTATTTTAAGAAAAAAAAAAAGAGAAGATTTAAGAAAGGAAGGAAGTACCGTCGTGATCTAATGGGAAAGAACCTCTATCTGGCGGTGTCGGTTTGAAGAATGAATTACCTGAGAATCATCGGTTAGCGGTGAACATATCGGCACTTGAGCGAAACTGCGTACTTCCTCCGGGACCTCCGAAACTCATAGTAAAAAAACCGTGAAGCGAATACGATTATAAAGAAAAATGTGGCGGGTAAAATGTAGATGGAAGGCTTTGTAGAGTATGATTTGACGTAGTACCGAGGTTGCGTAGTTGAATTGGGATATTCAGGCGTGAAGTTTAAGGTCCCGCGGGAGTTTGGCTGCGATTTGGCACTGTTGAACTTAGCAATGTGGGTGGGGATCTAGTTCAATGCATTTCAAAGCCAAATATAATCTTTATATAGTCCGAAAAAGTAAATAAAATAGGTTTTGGAATATTTCAATCTAAATCTTCCAGCTTTTGCTGATAAAGAAGCTGTCTGTCTTAATATACACGGTGACCATTTGTAAATTTCTGAATAAAGTTTTTCTGTCGCGTCTCGGTCAACGCGTTCCCACTACACAGACCTCAAAGACATCTCATTCTACCCCCCCAGGTTCGCAAAGCCAAGAGCATTTATATATACAATGAGCCGGAGAACGCCTAGATATGCTGATTTAACGCGGTATCTGCATCTGGCGCACACCTACAGACATGCGCATCAACACGAGCTCGAAACTCCCTACGCGCGTCAATACACAGACAAAGAACTCGACGGTATCCTCTCGCAACTTGAACACGAGATCGAGAGAGTTCGATCTGAAGTAGAACAGCTCAAACAGCAGACAGCAACAGAGGATGCGATTGTTGCTGATATGCGCACGATAATTGCGTCGCGCAAGTTTGTGAGCTCGGAGAAGGAAATCGACGACGAGGCGGCGCGGATTGTGAGTATGTTGGACGAGAGCGAGATGTTTGGATCGGCAAAGGATGATATTGCGCGGCTCGACAGAGAGATTGCAAGCGCTAGAAGCGAGCTTGAAAACGAGAATAAAGTCAAGAGTGAATTAAGAGCGCTTAATGAGTTACTCACGGCAAGACTACAGCATACGCAACAAATGCAAGCGCAAAGCGGACGAGCGACAGACTCGGCAATTATCGAGACGCAAGTGAGGAAGATCATGGCGCGTCGCGATGGCGCCAGTCGGAAACTACAGAAGATGATGCTGATTCTGAAGAAATTGCTTGACTCGCAGATTGCAGATGCGTTGGTTGAGGAGGAGAACGGAGCGCCGGTCGGGGGGTTTGATAAGCCTGATACGGCGACGGCGGGGAGAAAGACGCTGAGGCCTGCGTCGCTGGATGATCACTGGACGCAGACGAGAGGCGCAAAGATTACAGAGGAAGCCAAGCGCTTGGTTGAGGTGAGTTGTGCTGCGATTCATTTGCCAGGTAGGCTTGATTTACTGACTAGGTGGTTATAGGATCTGTTGAACTCTGCGTTTCAGTCCGAAGGATCAGGATGGGTGGAACTGGAGGATCCAGATAGCGTTGTGGTACGATTATTGCTTAGATCCGAAGTAGCAGTTCTAAGACCGAACGACGGGCGATACATGCGGCTCCGAGACTATTCCCGTTCATTCTGAGAAATGAAAAGATAAGCGGCTGGCACGGGCATGGTCGGGATACGTTATTGGCCGCAGCCGGCGTAGACGCGTCAATGCAGCGGAAAAAAAATGCTCGGAGAATCGGGATGGTTTGGGAATAGGCAAGAGACTGAGGACTGACGCGCAACTTACGCGCAGCTCTGGCGATGATGGGCTGAGAGATTACGAGGCTATTGCTACTGCCGGTCAATTGTTACAAACGCAAGAGACGCTGAAAGCACATGGTGGCTGCGGGTTAGGGCACTTTGGCCACGGCGCACTGGTGCAGCATAAGACGAGCCGAGCAGGAAGAAGCCAGGGCGGAGGATCCAGGCGAAGAAGAAAAGCGCTGCGGTTTTGTCTTATCGGCGGGCGCCGGTCATGTGCGGCAGCGCCAAGCACCGACAGAACGCGCGCGATCGCCGGACTTCGGCGCCCTCGACGTCACCGCCCGGAGCCCCGCCCGTCCGAGAACTCGCGCTCCGTCTCTTGATTCGGTGGAGCGATGCTGATGATCAAGGGGAACTGCGAAGCGATACGAGCGCGCAGGGGCAGCAGAAGCAGGCGGATCAGGGGCCTGAGCGTGCGCGGCGACTGGAGACACCTGCTTCTGTGCGGCCAGTCGCGTCTGCGAGAAATCGCATGTGAAACCGGCCATTGTTCTTTGACCGGGCCACCGCCAATGTTCCCAGCAGCGCCTTCTCCTCGCGCGCTCTTGGCCACTCTTCGCCGGGGCCAACGAGCACTGCGTTCTGCTGCACGGCCATGTTTGCGTCAAAGTGTTTGCGTCGAACACGGCGGCCCCAGCGCGGGTGGACCGCGACGAGACACGAGGCCGCGTCTCATCTGCTGTCATCAGCGCAGAGACACTAGTCGATTGTTCTGTCCGCGGCGTCACACTCGCTCGCTTGCTGTTCCCCCCCTATATTCGCATATAATAACCAGCTGCCCCTCTTCCGTCGCGCTTCTGCTTCTTCCCCGCTTCTTTCATCTCTCAACCTCCCCTTCTCTCCTTTTATACCCGGCCTACTCTCGAAGCGACCCTCCCTCTCACCAATGGCTACAATCTCCTCCTACCAGCGTCGCATGTCTGGCGGCGGTGCCGGTAATGGCGCCCTCGGCATGCTTGGGGCATCCAACGGGGGCACCTATTCCGGATCCTCAGCTGCGACCTCCACCTCGCCGACTCTCAAGGCTAGCAGTGGACCGTCGTTCGGATCAATCTACATCCGTATCATTGATGATGCAAACTCGTACCAGTACCTGATTCCTCTTGCTGAAGTTGGCACCTACACCGTATGCACAAACCAGCACATCATCTTTGATCTAGTCACTTTTCTAACTCGACCCCTCCCAGAACCTTTTTGCAATGGTCAAGAAGCTCAACACCAGCAAGACCATCTACGAAGGCGAGAACGCGTTCTCGGTCCACGTTGACGAAGACGGCAAACCGGGCGCAGTCATCCTCGAGCGCTTCTGGGACAAAGTCGTGCGCGACGGTCTCCGAGTCGTGATCATTTACAAGTCTGCTACTTCTCCGAAAAAGGCCCTGCCTATCGATCGATCGCTCGGAAGTGGCCTTATGTCGCTTAAAGATCAGGACGATACCTTCTTTCCTCACTATTCCTCGTAAACATCTGATCCAACCAGCATTTGATTCTTCTCTACTATCCTATAGTTTAGATATATACATATACATGCCAATGACTTGTCTTGCGAGGCAAAGGCGTACATAGGCAGACTTGCTCGATCTTCCAGACAACTAATTTATGCGACTGCTCATGACCGATCGTTTGATCGTTGACAACGACACAACTCGCTGGCTTTTAATGTAATCTGTTTTGTTTCACTACTTTTAAGATAATGTTCCTCTATTTTCAATGTGCCGCCCGAATGTAGCTTTCTTCTGCTGTTGCTTATTTGATCTTGGCTTGTCTTATGAAATTGCTTAAACCGAAACCAATCCGATAGACCGACAGAACGTCCTTGAGCCGACCGATAACTTTAACCAGACCGATCGAGCGGCCAGAGCTTGAACCAAACTGCGCTCGTTTGCGATCTCCGTTGAACGTGTGACCAGTCGAACAGTTATTAGAGTTCTTCTTTATAATATTGAGCCACTAATTATGCGGCTCAATTTTGCTTACATTAAACAAACAATTTGTACTTTAGGACTAGGGTATTCGAACCGGTTCTTCAATTTTCTTTGCTCTCGGCCTGGTTTGCTTGCTTCTCACCTCTGATCCAGGACCGATTTTCGACAATGCCTGCGTCCAGAACAACTCTTTACGTCACCGGTATGTGCGCTATTTCGAATGTTTTACTGATTAAAAATGCCTTTGTCTGACTTTTCATAGGATTCGGTTCTGACGTGCGTGCTCGCGACCTTGCTTATGAATTCGAGAGGTACGATTTTCTATCTCCATCCTATATATTTCGAAAACCCAGCTACAGTTTCCGTCACTTAATCGCAGCTTTTACTGTGGTTTTTTATAGTTTTATAATTAGATGATAGCCTGCTGACTTGCTTTCCTGCAGATTCGGCCCCCTTATTCGTTGCGATATTCCAGCGCCCCGCCACCCTTCCTCGAAGCCGTAAGTATTGATACACTGGAGATGAGCACTGAAGTCAGTACTGATATTACTGTAGGTTTGCGTTTGTAGAGTTTGCCAGTCACCGTGATGCCGAGGATGCATACTATGACATGCACACCCGCCGTATCCGCTCGGGCGACATCATCAATGTCGAGGTTAGTCGACCCGCTTTCCATCTTCTAAACAGCCAGTTTACTGACTTTTCTCTTTAGTGGGCCCGAAATACACCGTCTGCTTCCTGGCGCTACGACGACAGACCTCGTCGCCGTCGCCCATCTTTCTCACCCCCTCCCCGTCGCGGACGTGATTCACGCTCCCCACCTCCCCGTCGCGGGCGTGACGATTCGCGCTCCCCACCTCCCCGTCGCGGACGTGACGATTCACGCTCACCGCCTCCCCGTAGCGGACGTGACGATTCGCGCTCACCACCTCCTCGTAGCGGACGCGACGATTCGCGCTCGCCACCGCCGCGAGACCGGTCTTTGAGTCCTCGTGACCGTCGCTCTTCTCGCGATGACCGCGACGACGATGATGTTCGGGACAGTGGAGCGAGAGATGGTAGCACTGAACCTGCCAGAGAAACCGAGAGAGACCAAAGCTACGTTAACGAGAAAAGCGAAGATTCAAGTACGTTCTTTCACTGCTGCGTTTATCGTGATTATTACTAACTAACGATTATTTAGAAGAGCGATCGTACGACGAACAGGACGCTGATGTCGCCGAAGACTAAACGCGCAGAATTCAGCCAGCGCAGTGATTGTCGTTTGTTAACCTTGCTACTTCTTTTCTTATAAACGGTTGTACGATGTGGACGAGGACGTGTACATTTGTATAAAAAAAATACTGAGAATTTCCTTTTGTTTGGTTTAATATGAGCTTTATAGTGCATTAACGCGTCGAATCAGCAACAATAGCGTCGATCTATCGGACCGTCTCGAAATTTGCGTCGAAAACAGTAATTGTTGATTTTTGTTAGTGCTCGGATTCGAATATGCGACTTGCGATTGAATTACGAACGACAACGACAGCGACGACGACGACGACGACGACGATGACGACATTGCGATGCGACTGTAACTGATCTTAGTATTTGACTCGTAAATAAAACTCTTAAAAGTGCTGCTAGCTTGAATGTTTCGTAGATTTCTAATAGCTTTAGAAATAGAGCCGATGTTTTGTGGATATTACTTGTTGTGTGGTTGTAATAAACTAAAACACATTAAACTACGATATGATACTACGTATATTCTGAATTGATGATTGTTCGGTATCAGAGCCATTTTGGTTTGTTTACTGAGCCTTCGATCTGCGATAGTGGCGGTAATTGAAACTTTAATTGCAAAGCGCGGAAGACGATGCCAATACACTTTGGAGATATATTCATTCTGCGTGCGCAGTTGCATTGTTCGGGTGCCGGGTTTCCAAATTGGTGAAGGTATATTTATCTGCTGATGCGAATACTGATAAGAAACTGTTTAATGACTTGCTTAAGCGGATAGCGATTGAAGAATTTTACTTGTCGTGTGCCACCAGTATTCCCGTGCTTTGTTGATAAACATACAGTTTCACGACATTCGGTATGTTCTGCTATGATATACTTGTTTTTATGCCTAATAGGATTAGCTGACACTTGGACAATTTACAGACTTTGGCCGCGAATCGTTTTGTCACTTTGTCAATCTCAGCTTACCGTCAACAAATTATCGCCCGCTCGTTATTATTCATATCCACATTGCCATGTCCTCCTCATATAAGACCTTGTCGCACACCCGCAAATATTGAACCACACAACATTCGTAGTCAGAAATACATTATCAATGGACGAGACACTACGTTTGGAATGCGACCAGATTCTCAGTGATCCCTCGGTACTAGAAGAAGAGCAAACCGACCAGATATCCCATATTATCGAGAAATTCTACTCACAGAAAGGACAGCTGCTTACAGCTGCCGACTTGGATGCGCTCGTACTCGAAACATTATGGCAGCATCGCAGTGGTAATAGTTCTCACAGCAAGGCCTCGAAATCGACCTTCTCCCCTTTTTCCGGACATGCGGGTACTGTAAGGAAGAAAGTCATTCGGAATAAATTCGCATCTCCGACAGGTACCAGTCGGCCGCGCGCTGGGCTGGATACGGGTTCTTCGGTACCTTCTACGCGGTCTACGTCTCCTGATCCGATCTTTGGTGGATCTATGCATATGTCTGAATTCGGATATCATGCTTTCAGTTCTGAGAATCTACATGCGTTGAACAGCACGAGCGGAACAGCGTCTCCGGCTTTACTATTTGAAGACAGCAAAAATCAAGACAAATTTAACAGCGCACAGGGCATTTCGTGGAATACCGGTTTATCGGAGTTAACCCGAGACTTATCAGCTTTTGAACCGTTCGATAAACCTGCGAGCAACGAGGCGCGCGATGACGACGATGACGACGATATTTTTCGTCCGCTGACACAAGCGCAGCAGCAAGAGCTGCAACAAGAGCAGAAGCCTATGCAGCCTTCACAGCCTTACCAAAATCATTTCTTACAGTATCCTGAATTCGACAACGGCACGTCTTACGATGCGTATGATCCACAGACCGTGTCCGATACCACTGTATTTATGCAGATCGCACCATCGACAGCGTCCTCAGGATCATCGCCTTCGACAGCAGCATCGTCATTTACGGTCGCGGCAAACGGCGCGTTACATTCACCGACCGGAACACATCCTCTCCTATCATCTAGCATGTCTGCCTCTACACCCACGACAGATACCACTGGCTCTATTGTTGAAGAGACGACTTCGCCATTTGAACATATCCGTGCTGCTTTGGCGCTTCCTACTGCCGCGAATTTACCTGATTCAGCCATTATCGCGTCGTTGGAGAGGAACGGGTATGATATTTCTAGCACGCTGAATGAGCTTTACGGTAGACTTTCTGGTCGCACGGCTTCTGTAAATCAGAATATCAAGGTTCAGACTATTGGACCGGCGTATAGCGTGCCGAATGCCGCTGGAGGTTCGGGTAAAGACCAGCCCAAGATACCTACTGTTTGTCGTAAGTCAGCTTATTCAATTTGTTTGCGTCTTATCTAACTAACCCGCTTTCAGGATATTTTCTAACTACTGGTCATTGCCCGCGTCAGGACTGCCGTTTCGTTCACGATCTATCAGCTACAGTCTGCCGATACTGGCTTCAGAATTCTTGTCTAGCAGGCAACACTTGTGTATTTCTTCATTCTATACCCTCAGAGCTCTTAGTCCGCTTTGAAAGCCGCACACAAGGCGCTTCGGCAATTTTCTCTGGTGCAAGCGGACCTGCCAATGGTTACTCACCGCGTCAGACCTCTGCGCGAAAGAATATCACTCTAGCCGACGAATCTGAGTTCCCTTCACTTGGCGCGACTAAGGGGTCTGGGAGTTCGCGAAGCGGCACGCCATTGATAAAGTCGATGGAGGAGTTTCCTAGTTTGGGAGGGACTTCTGGCTCGACTTCTGGCTCGGTGGCTACGGTCAAGCAAAAGATGCCCAAGACGCAGAGGGCGAGGAGTAAGTATAAGGCTGCGGGGGGATGATTTGAAGGATATTTAATAAAAAATAAGTTTAAATTCACGGAAAGACCGTCGGTTTCGCTGACGGTGTCCACAGAGTACATCAAGGCCAGAAAGAGTCTTGATGTACTGTAGAACTAGTAACACCGTAGATTCATCGCCCAAGTGAACCTCAGAGGTTATCCCATAAAGGAAACCAAAATTATAGCTGCCGCGCAATGTGAAATGAGACTCTTAATTCTGGGTACAGCAGTACTGAATCAGTTGTATTATCATGTGTGGAGCATGTCCCTCGTTGTTCGCGGCCAGACCATATAAGAACAGGCTTTCAGGCGCCACTTTCAGCTTCCAATTACAATTTTTCTCTGCATTTTAAGTGCGTCATGAGAATTCCAGTACTTGGTCTAATTGCCTGTTACGGCGTCTTACTGGCCTCCGCAATTAGCTACGACGATGTCATTCAAGCGCCGCGACGGTCCGAAGCTATTCCCAACAAAGACGGATCTATCGCGGTATATACCGAGACCAGTTACTCATTTTCGACAAAGTCGTGGTCCGGTGTTTTGAAGACCATTGCACTTGGATCCGGAGAGACGAAGACTGTGATAAGTGATGCTGCCGACGTAGGCGATATTGCGTGGGCGGGAACTGATGATTCGACGCTGCTATACTTGAATTCGAGCTCGGCGTATACGTCTTTATGGTCCGTTGATATCAATTCGGGATCTACGACTAAGCTCTTTGAGTTCCCGGGATCGGTGTCGTTGTTGAAAACTCATGCGTCGGCTCAGGGTGTTCGTGTCGTCACTTCCGGCTGGGCTACGTCTGACGGCTCATTGCTTTCCCCTGACGCGCCGCCAGCAGATGATAGTGGATTACTCTACGATTCGGTATTTGTGCGTCACTGGGATTACTGGCTGACCAAGGATCGCAAGGCCGTATTCGGTCTCTTGCTCTCTTCCGATTTGAAGACTGTTAAACAGCCGTTTACGAATTACTTGAAAGGTCTCGGTATCGAGTCGCCAATCATGCCGTTTCCAAGCGACTCTGACTTTGATCTTGCCGACGATAAACTTGTGGTCAATGCCAAATCGCCGGAAATGTCACCGGCGAATAATACGGCGACTTATTTTTACGTGCTTGAGTATTCAGACTCAAATACCGCCAACAAACCGCTTAACAAAGCTGGTCTTGGCGCTTGTTCGTCGCCTGTGTTTTCGCCTGATGGATCGAAAATTGCTGGACTGGTGATGCTTGAGAACGGGTACGAATCCGATCAGAACATTGTGTACGTTTACGAACTTTCTTCCGACGGTACTGCGTCTTCTGCGAAGAACGTCACGTACGGCAGGACTTTCGATAGGTCTCCTTCGTCTGTTATGTGGGCTCCCGATCGTGCCGATTACCTTTTTCTTACCGGTGAAGACGTTGGTCGAGAAGTTGTATGGACGCTTGATATCTCGAGTGAGGGACAGGTGCCGGTCATGCTTAGTACCACGCACTCGGTGCTTTCCGTCGCGTTTATTGGAGCTTCATCTTCGAAGCTCTTATTGACGAACAGCGCGATTGTAAAGTCTACATACTATGAAATTTACGACCACGACGCTGATTCCACGAAATTACTTCTTGAGGCGCCGACCGTGTTACCAGAGTCGCGCGTCGGCGAGTTTTGGTTTACCGGAACCAGAGATGTCAAGGTTCACGGGTTTATTGTATACCCTGAGAACTTTGATCCCAAGAAGAAATATCCACTTGCGTTCCTTATCCACGGAGGTCCGCAATCTGCGTGGACTGATACGTGGAGCACGCGATGGAATCCGGCTGTGTGGGCTGATAACGGACCAGACGGGTATGTAGTAATCACAATCAACCCTACCGGCTCTACTAGTTACGGCAAGGATTTTACCGATAAGATTCAAAATAACTGGGGATCATATCCGTATATCGACCTTGTTCTCGGTCTCGAGTATTGCTACAAAAGTTTCGATTTCATAGATACCGAGCGTATGATTGCCGCCGGCGCATCGTACGGCGGATACATGATCAATTGGATCCAAGGATCTGCACTCGGTCGCGTCTTCAAAGCCCTCGTCACGCACGACGGCGTATTCTCCACGCTAAACCAGTACGGTTCCGAAGAATTGTATTTCCCAGCGCACGATTTCGGCGGCTCGTTCGTGAAGAATACTAGAGGATATTACAAATTCAACCCGATGAATCGCATGTATCATTGGGCTACACCGCATTTCATTGTGCATAATGCTTTGGACTATAGGTTACCTGAAAGCGAAGGTCTTTTGGCGTTTAATGTTCTTCAGGAACTTGGAATCCCTAGTAAATTACTACATTTCCCAGGTACATTTTTGTTTTCTTTTCTTCCTTTGATGATATCAAGGCGGGTGCTAATGAGGATATAGACGAAAACCATTGGGTTTTGAAACCTGATAACTCAAGAAGATGGCATAAAGAGATCTTTGAGTTTATAAACACGTATTCGTCGCCTTTGGTGACTGCTAAGCGCAGTGAAGGTCAAAAGTCTGCTGCTCAAATTCTGGAAGAGGTGGTAGCTAACGTTGAAGGGGAGATTTATTTTTAAATTTTGGATAGTCAGGGTGGTATGATAATAGAATTTAAAATGATTATCCATGACGATGGTCTTGGAGAGTAAAGGAATTAATTGCGAAAGTAGCGGATGTTTTCCAAGCTAAGCGAATATGTAGTATACAATCCAAAGCAACAAGAAAAGACGTTCAGTAAAAGAAAAGAAAACAGTATATACTTATTGTACATATCTAGCAAAAGTAGAAAACAGGTTAGTTTTAATCGAGACGGCGTCGGCTGTCATGTGTCATTGGAGGTATGAAATCCTCGTATTCAGCTGAGAAATCACTCGATATGGTAATCGGTCTCATATCTGTTATCAATGGCGCCTTGACATGCGAAGCGGCTTCGGTCTTGACTATTGCTTCCGACGCATTATCAATGGTTTTATCTTTATTTGGCGTGCGTTCGCGTTTTGATCGTTTGGCGTTCGGTTCGGATGTCGAAATTTCGAGAATTGATTTGATTTCAGATATATCGTTTGATACTCTTTGTAGATTATCATCCATGCGATTGATTCGTTGGGTCATACCGGTCATTATAGAGTGAATACCAGATACATACGAGTTTATCTCGGTAATCGATATCTTCACTAAATAGCGTCTTTGGTTAGTAAGTTATCTGTAATTCCGTGCTGTAGATCACAGACGCTCGGTAGATTGCGACACCAAGTCGCTTGACAGATCCTTATCCGCATTCCCTTTTTGCGAACCTTGAACATGATTTCTAATCAATTGACTCCAAGTAGCTTCCGCCATAGATAACTTAACAATCGCGGACTGGAACTGCTGTTTCGCTTCAACAGCTTCAAACGCCAGCCGTTTCGCCCACGAAGACGCATCTTCCGCTCTATTCATCGACGAAAAAAGCGCGTCTGCAGACGAGAAATTCAAATCAATTTCGTTTTCTAGAGTGGGAAGTATCTGGCTTGGAATTGACGTGGGAATACTCTCCCCTTCTGTGAATTGCTGCTTGAAAGTTGATGATGCGGAGGATGTCGTCATGCTTTTCTCGGCTGGTCGGGTTGATGATTTGCTTGTGTTGGCGGAGGTCTGAGCAGGCGTAGGTGAGCTGATTGGGATCGCTATACAGGATATATCAGCTAGTGGAGGGGTCACTTGTTTGATTGGTCGTCTAGATATCGTAGCAGCTTTCCGCGGTTTTGCTTTAGTCTTTGGCACTGCTTTATAGGTTGTGGTTTCACTCCTTGTGTCTATTCGTCCTGTAGAGACGCTGCTTGCCGAGCCTGTGAGTAAAGACGGCCCTAGAGAGTGAGTAGCTGGCATTAAGCACTCGTCTGCAGCTGCGTTCATAAGATTTTCGGGTGCCCTCAATGAATATGTAGATATAGGTGACGATAAAGTACTCATAGCGGTAGAGAGTGATTTGTCAGTCGTGGATGAGCTATGTTCAGCGCTATTCTGAGTGCGTGGTAAATGCGCAGGCGGTGCTACACTGTGAGAATCTGCCGGCGTTCCATTTAACAGCGGGGACACAAAACTCTTTCCTGGCTTCGCAGCTTCTTTTATAGAAGCAGCCTTCGCAGTAGCCTGGTCTTGTCGTCGTTGAAGATCAGGCGCATCAATAGAACGGAGCTCTTCATTATATTGCCGCTGCGCGGCACTTGTGAATAACGCAGTTGAAGCGGTATATATCGTTGGAAATAACTGGCTAGAGCGCGCTGGCTCATGATGATTCATTGAGTCTGGCGGAGGGTTTCGTGGAAGCGAGAGACGCGCTGTAGAAGTGTGTGAGGTGGGGACGCGATGGATTAAAGTTAGCTTACTCTATCTCAGTTCCCACATTTGAAAATCATTACTATCATGACAAGACGTTCTAGTCTTGTACAATTGTAGTATTAATTTTAAGAGAATGATGCCTGTAATTATATAGTAATGTAACCATATTATCTTTTGCCAGCTGAGATTCTTTATTTGTATTAAACGCTGTTGCTACGTCGGCTCCGTCAGTACGCGCGAATGGCACACAATGATTTACTGCCGTTGCTTTATCTGATTACCAGCCCTGGCAGACCATGCAACGGAATTAATGCGAGCCAAAATGGGAAATCACAAACAGGACTGACCAGCGCTTTTGGTCGGGCGTCGTAGAGGTGATACTTTGTCTGCAATCTTTCATTATGAGCATGGTGGAAGACTTATTGGCACTGGATCTGAAAGCCCTGGATTAACGGTACGCAATAACGAATTTAGGAAAGAGTACAACAAAAGAACAGAAAGTATTGCAGTAAGTCCCTGGAAGAAAATGAGGTCGACCTGCGAAGGGTCGAGAATGATTTCACGCCTGATGGTTTCTGGGTTGAAGATTAGCTCTACTTTGAGTTGTCACAACTAGGCATGAACTTTAGAAAGCAGAATGTATCAAATAGGAAACGGCTGTCATATACCGATCGGTAGATGATCTTGCGAAAAATGAGAGATTCTCTTAATTACTAATAAGAAGAGTACATATATACAAAAGCCAGAGACACAGAATACTGCTTATCCTATTTCTCGTGATCACCTTTAAATAAAGCATCAGAAATCCAAACAAAAACCACACAAAAGAGATCAGCTGCTATAATACAATGCGGAACAAGAACAAGAAACTATGCGCAATATTCGAAAGTTATAGGTTCTGCTGATCGGCAACTTGCTGCTTTAGCTGTAGAGTCTAAGGAGCATTGAGATTTGCACTATAAAGAGCAAAATTAGCCATCGTCCATGGATATATACAAATCAATGGGAATCTTCCAAACACACCTTTCTTCATTGAATCTCAGCTCGACGCGCTGCTGAAACTTCATGAATTTCTCACCGCAAGTCTTGACACACGCTTCCTCCTTTCGCGACATCGACTTGGAAGTCATATCATTGACGCACTGCGAAAAGCATCGGCCGACCATAGTCATATAAGTCTGTGAGAAACCCCCGAGTTAGTACCCTATACTAGCCGCTGACAACCAGCAGATATACATACGCCCGAGATAGCAGACATCGTCAAGTCGACATTGATTTCCTCCAACTTCTTCTGCTCTTTCTGAGTAACGTTGTTGAAATCCATCGTCTATGTATAGGCAAGTTGGTATAGATCTGGTTTCTCTAATGGCAAGAATATTTCGTGATTCTCGTGGCTCACTTTGCGAAAATTTGTGGATGAGTAGAGTTGTGGCTTGCTGTGTGGCTGTGGAGAGAAGGCGCCCCTTGGAACATTTGAGTGTAATACTCCATATCTGCTGTAAATAGCGGCGCCAATTGATGTGGGCAGAGATTTAGAATATATGAACTACTGATCTGGTCTTTTCTGGAAGGCGAGCAGCTACCGCATATTTGCAATTGACTTGGAAACTGCGCAACCAATCATTATATCGGCCATTGCATCGAATATCAAATATATCGTATCCGCCGCGACCCCAGGCGCGTTCACAAGCACAACCCACATATCGCCATCATATGGCACCAACAGCATTCGCGACTCAGTCACCAAGCAATGCTTCGTCACCGCGCTCGATGATAGCCCAAACTGCGCAGAACGCGCCGCCGGCAGTCGAACCGTCGCTGCTCGATCCGCTCGATCAAACAGATTATAACCCCGTCTCGCACCTCTCGGAAATCTTTGCAACACCAGAAACGTTTCCGGCAATTGGACAAGTGCGCAAGAGTCTCAGGATGTATTCTCGCGGTCTCGATGAGAAAATCGAAGAACTTCTAGCCGCGCAGGCAGCAGCTGAACCCAGTGTCCAGCGAGTAGCTCGAGCGCATACTGAGTTATCCGAGATCTTCAAACACATTGAAACGGTTCGCAATCGAGCGGTGGTTGCTGAAGATGTGATTCGGGAGATGACTGCCGACATTCGAAAACTGGATGAAACCAAGCGCAATCTGACGGCGTCGATGACTATGCTCAAGCGTCTTCAAATGCTTACGACCGCATACGAGCAACTCGTCACGATGGTGAAAGACCGAGACTACAAGGAAGCTTCACAACTTTTGCAAGCAGTGATTGAACTTGTCGGATACTTTAAATCATATAGATCAATCACACAAATCGCCAATCTCAGTAAAAGTGTGGCTTCGTTGGAAAACAGTATCGCCGAGCAAGTATCGGCTGATTTCGAAATGGCAATCGACGGGCGCAAAGCAGAGTATTTCAGTGAGCGGTCGACTGTTTTGCAAGAAGCCTGCGCGATGTTGGATGCGCTTGGCCCGTCGTATCGGCAGCGACAGATTACTTGGTATTGTAACGTCCAACTACGTGAATATCGAAATATCTTTCGTGGAAGCGAGGAGGTAACAACAGAGACAGCTATGCACTTTACGTTTACGTTTACTGACAGGGTTCATCATAGGCCGGCTCGTTGGATAACATCTCACGACGTTACTCCTACCTAATACGCATGCTCAACGGAATCGAACCTCAAATCAACCAGATCTTCCCCGCAAGCTGGGACGTAGTTGAAGTGTTATGTCGATCGTTCTGCGAAATCACTCGCGACGACTATAAACTACATCTGTCGCAAAGCGGACGCTCGCTCAACGTCGATTTATTATTACGGGCGCTGGAAGAGACTATGGAGTTTGAACAGCTTTTGGAGAAACGGTTTAATTATTCACGCATGTCGATGGATAGTACGGATGGTTCTGCTGGGGATAGTACGACGATGGTCTTTGGACGAGCAATTTCGGAGGCGTTTGAGCCGTATCTTGGCCTCTGGGTTGAGTCGCAAGATCGGAAATTATCGGCGCTGGTGTCGCAGTATAGCAATCAAATGGTAACACCACCGTCCGCGGACGACGAGACGTCGCAGCAGGTTCTCCCGTCGTCAGTTGATTTGTTTTTATCGTACCGGAAGTTACTGGCGCAATCCGCAAAAATATCTACCGGTGTGCAGCTTCTGAATCTCGCAAAGATATTTGCCAAATATCTCCAGCAATACGCAGACCGCGTGCTGGCGCCTCATGTATTAGAGCGAGCCGCGACCGAACAAGATGTTCAGCTAACATGCCTCATCATCGCCACGGCAAATTACTGCCACACCACAGCCGAGCAACTCGAGCAACGAATCAGTGACGTTATCGACGACGAATTCAAGGCGCAAGTGAATTTCGACAAAGAGAAAGACGCGTTCGGCGCGGTTACGAATAACGCCGTGCAAAGCCTTGTGCGAAAAGTCGAAGCCGATTCGAAACCCGCATGGCGCGAAATGCTGAATACGAACTGGAGTAAACTACACAGCGTCGGCGACCAAAGCGCCTACGTCACCGAGCTGATCAGAGCCCTTGAAGCGAATGTCCGGTTAGTAATTCAGTACTCTCCCAAGGAAATGTTTGTGCGTTCGTTTTGCGACAGAGTCCTCGAGATGACGGTCAATACTTTCTTGCCGAATATCGCAAAATGCAAACCGCTTACCGAGCTCGTGTCTGAGCAATTGCTGCTTGATTGCTATGTTTTGAAAAAGAGTTTCACCAGGTTACCGGTTATTGACTCTCCGCCCGATATCCAGCCCTCAAATTCGTGCGTTCTCTGGTTTACCCCTAATTGTTCTCCTCAAAAATACTGACGTTGCCGTATAGATACCTGAATTTGGTAAATAGAGTAATGAGTCGTCTTGAATCTGTCTTGAAGGCAATCTTGACCGGACAGTCCGCCGACCTTCCCGAAAATCTCAAAATCTATCTTCCCTCGACAAATATCGTCAAGCGAGCATTCAATAATGAGAAATTCCGATGGCGAGCAGAGTAGAAATTATGCATCAGCGGCGGCGGTGTGGTTTTGGCAGCTTTAGAATACAACTACAGGTCTCACCGATTCATTTCATGAAAACTTTGATAAAAATCTTATATTTTTCTCCCAAATAAATGTACTATACTACAATACCCATTCCGGACAAAACGCATCTTTTAATCAATTTAGTCAAAGAGACCGAATCCCATGTCGTCGTCCTCAGACTCTTCATCGGCGGCAGCAGGGGCCTCTTCAGCAGCGGCAGCCGCACCAGTCTCCTCGGACGCGGCAGCGACAGGAGCAGCGGCAGCGTAAGCGTCGGGGTTGGCGATGCGGTCCTTGATAGCCTCTGAACCGGGGAAAGTGTAGTCGGTCGCGACAGAGACGGCGAGGACCTTCTTGTAGGTGTTGATGAGGTGGTGGATGACGGCCGGGAGGGTCGGGTAGCCGGTAGCCAACGAGATGGCGGTGACGTTAGCGACGGCGGTCGAGAACGAGGCAAGGAGAGTGGACTCCTCGATGTCGAGAATGTCGGGAGTGAAGACCTGGCCCTGGTCGTAGACCTGGAAGATGACCATACCGTAGGTGAAGGGCGAGATGTTCAACATGTTGAGAAGGGTAGCTTCGGAAGCACCGACCTTGGTGTTGGCAGCCACGACCTGGACGTCGGAAGTGATTTCAATGGTACCACGAGCAATCTTGGTGGGGACACCGAGAGCCTGGAAGAACGAGGTCTTACCGGGCTCCATGCCGGTGTTACCAGCCGGCACCCAGACGTCACCGGGCGCAATAGCACCAGCACGGGCCGGAGCAGCAACCTTGTTGGAAACAATAACCTCGCGGATGCTCTTCAAGTCCGAGTTGGTGAAGACGAAACCGACGTTTCCGCGAACGTAAGGCAGAAGACGCTCGACCTCGGGGAAGTCGGAGAGGAAACCGCGGATCGCGCGACGAACCATGGTGTTCTTTCCCATCAAGATAACACCTTCTCCACGCAAATTCTTACGGATCTCGTGCATCTGCTGCGACGAGACATTGTCGACGCCGACAATGAAGATGCTCTTGTACTCCTCGAGGAGCACGCGGAGCTTCTCAAAGTATTCGGCTTTCTTTTCACGAGTGCCTCCCATTTCGACTCTTGTAAGGAAGATAGGATATTTAAAGGACTGCAAAGTAAGATGTTAGTATAAAAAGAAGATCAATGCTATAGTTGACGCAGCAGTGGTGGACGTACCTCGAAAGTGGTTTGTTTGGTGGATGTTCAAAATCGCTCCAGGATTTCAATATCGATTGAGCCTCTGTGAAATTAAAGTTTTGGAGGTTACGCGCAGCAGCAAAAGCAGTCACAAACTCTCACGTGAATAGACCTACAATACAACCCTACAGTACATTATGTAATACAGGCATAAGCATCTGGACAGAGCCATCTCTCCGGCCAGGCAGCTCGGAGCAGTGAAAGCCCGGCGATTAGCAGAACAAGCATACAAAATATTCCAGCGCTGAAGAAACCGCGGGTCGGCTGACTCAGTGCTGACTATACATACAGCGCATGCTGCATCCGCACCGCTCGCTGCCGCAGCACCGCGCAGAAACCGGCAGTAAATACCTATTTGCAGACGACCGGCAAGACCGGCGAAGCCGCGTAGAATTAGTCCAGCCAGAGACCGGCAAAAGTGCAGGGCCGGAGCCGTGTGGAAGGCGGTGGAAAACTGTGGAACTGGCGCGAAGCAGGTGATGAGTAACCCGCGTTACCCAAAAAATTTCAGTGTGGAAAAAGGTACGCGTTAGAAAGAGGCGGTTGGAGAACTTGATCCTTGCCCGTTTTTTTGCCGACTTTCTTTGCTGCAGAAACATTGCTTTTGCTATTGATATACGAATAGCAGTCGATATACATATCCACAATGGTTAAGGAGTCAAGATTATACGACGCTCTCGGTATGTTTGCCGCTTTTTCTCTGCTTCGAGAGGACCCCTCACTGACAACCCTGTGCAGGCGTTACGCCGGATGCCACCGACTCTCAGCTCAAGAAGGCTTACAGGTGTGTTGCGACGCGTGCTGTGTTGCGACTGTAAACAGTCATGCTAACCTGCTCTGACAGAGTAAACGCTCTCAAATACCATCCCGATAAGAATCAGCACAATCCTGAGGCTGCCGACAAATTCAAAGAAATCTCGCATGCGTAAGTCATTTTTTTATATTCATTTTTTCAATCTCTCTCGGATTACCATACCAACATCCCATCTTTTTAGCTATGACATTCTCTCGGATCCCCAGAAGCGTGAAGTATACGATAAGTTTGGAGAGGAAGGACTTTCTGGCGCGGGCGGTTCCGACATGGGCGGCATGAACGGCGCCGAGGCGCTCTTCTCGCAATTCTTTGGTGGCGGTGCTGGTGGTTTCGGCGGCATGTTTGGCGGCGCGGGCGGTCGTCCGAGCGGACCTCGCCGGAGCCGGGATATCGTGCACGCCTTGCGTGTCAGCTTGGAGGATTTGTACAAGGGCAAGATTGCCAAGCTTGCGCTCACGCGAACGATTTCATGTCAGAAGTGTAAAGGAAAAGGTGGCAAGGAAGGCGCGGTCAAGAAGTGCGATACTTGTAATGGTACTGGATCGGTGACGTTCCAGCGGGGAATGGGACATATCATCCAGCAGTTCCAGACCGTTTGCCACGACTGCAAGGGTGAAGGAGAGATCATCAAGGACAAGGATCGATGCAAGGTATGCATGGGCAAGAAGACAGTCAGCGAGAAGAAGATACTTGAAGTGCACGTTGACAAGGGCATGGTCAACGGCCAAAAGATCACTTTCCCCGAAGAAGGCGATCAAGGTCCCGATATCTTGCCTGGTGACGTTATCTTTGTTATTGACGAGCAGCCGCACGAGCGATTCACCAGAAAGAAAGACGACTTGTACTACCATGCTAAGATTGATCTCTTGACTGCTCTCGCCGGCGGCAGCATCGCTATCCAGCACCTCGACAACGAGTGGTTGAAAGTCGACATCATCCCCGGCGAGACCATCAAGCCCGGTATCCTGAAAGTGATTGAAGGCCGCGGAATGCCATCGTACAGACTGCACAACAACGGAAACCTATACATTGAATTTGAAGTCGAGTTCCCGCCCGATAACTTCACGACGCCCGACAAGCTCGCGTTGCTCGAAACCATTCTCCCACCCAGACCCGCGCTTGACTTACCCGCTGACGCGATGGTCGAAGACGTCGTCTTGCAAGACGTCGATCCTAGTCAACAGAGCAGAGTAAACATGCGCTCTGACGACGAAGAAGACGATGAAGAACAAGGCGGCGAACGCGCCCAGTGCACCAGTCAATAAAGTGTGAAAGTTTATTTGAGCGCACATTTCGTTCGCGGTGGGGAGGGGGATGGTGCTGGTGTTATTTTATCAAATGTTTGTTCGGGATTAGAAAGTGCTTTTAAGTTTATGAATTGCTTTACTGCGTCTTTTACTTTTTCGTCTTTGTTTTGAAAAAAATGATCTTTTTTCTTTTTTCTGTTGTGATTTGGTATAGTTAGTCTAAATGCATTTGGTAAATCTCGAAAGCAGTTCTAGTTAAGTAATATTCTTACTTGGGTGTATTAGAAATTATAATAGAAACTCAAAAACAAAACAAACTCCAAATAAACCACCACAGCACACACATGCAATAAGAAATCATTCACAGTTAAGAAGAAAACCCAAGGTCCAATTACTTGACTTTCCGCAAAGCCCGATCAGCCCTGCGCAGTTTGCCGTCCGAATTATCGACATCATCTTCCAGCATCCTAATCATTTCTGTCTGCAACTCAAGCTCGTCGTTAATCTCAATACCCAACTGTCGTTGTCGGGCGAGAATCTTACTGAATTGATCAAGCGATGCTTCTTGCTCAGACATTTTCTGCATTTGCAAGTTCAGTAGGCCGCGGTTATCGAGTTGGCGCGTTTCGCCGGTTTCGGCGAGTGGACCGAGAACACGACGAGCAGAGCTGGTGACGGAGTTGATTACAGTTTTTGGTCCGCCGGTGAAGAGCGCAGCGCGGTCTGCGTCCAATGTGGGATCTTCTGCTGATTCGGTCGCGGCGGAAGCGGCCGCCTGCTGGTTTCGTGAGATTGTAGACGCCAGGCTTTCCAAGCCTTCACGCTCGTTGCGCACGAGATTTAACATATCTGTGCGCCGACGTAATTCGCCTTGACCGACTGAACTCGCGAGTTCTTTGAGGCCCCGGTCAAGCATCACGATCTTCGTACCGGACTGCACAAGACACTTTTTCGCTTCGGCGGCGGCAGTGCGCGAATCAGTCGCGCTGGGAAGCGAATCTCTATCGGCGAGAAACTTCCTCGCTTCATGAAGTAGCGATTTGACTTCATGAAGCGTGTCAAGCCATACGATCGGATCCCCGATATTTCGACCCGACGATAGCATTAGCGACGGATTACTACTCGATTGACTGCTCAGCACCGACGCCGCTGCCGCATCACCCGCTTTCGCGCCTGCTAGTCCCATGAATTCACGCCATGCGTCGGTGAGCCGCCACCGCGAATCAGACGAGCGCTGGATATCCCTTAGAAACCGCTCGAGTCCTTCGCGTCGTTCCTCGACGATATCAAGGTTCGTAACTGAATTGTTGAATAAATGTTTCTTTGGCAGCTTGAATGGAAGATCGTCGTTCACGGCGCTCTCGAGACGAGCCGCCAGAGTGACGAATTCCGAGTATCGCCGGTTGACCGTGTATGACCGCAGCGGAAGACGCACTTGGATGTGGTAGATGATGTGCGGTTTCGGTGTCGGATTTGTAGAGTACGAGCGGATCGAAATTTCGACGTCGGACATTGTGATTTAGTTGCGCTTGAACGATTCGTGCTCTGCTGCGCTGCTTTGAACTGAATAGTTTCGTAACGACAATCAAGCAGTGAAATCCGGTAAATTCAAAATACTCAACCACCACAAGAAATCTCCTCAAAATTATAACCCCAACGACAGCGTATAACGAAACTCAGAAAGCACGGCTGATATAGCAAATAGCGTGCGCAAAGTCGCGGGAAGACTAAAGTCGTAGAAGTTCCAGCTGGAAATCCGAAGCGCCGCTTATCATGTGCGCAGACTCCAGACTCCGACCCCTGAGTACCGGTTAATTGTTTTGGAAATCTGTTCGCTGTCAGAATTTGATCGGGTTTATTATCGTTTTAGTTACGTAGTTTCAATTAAGGAATGCGCTGTGTGTTTGTATTACTCAATAGTGTATTGGTTAAAATGTGATTAGAGAATGGATTTAAACTAGAACACTCTCCATAACTCCTGCTTACGCGCGTGGTCGTCAATTGAATATGCGAGTACTACCAGATTTCTTTCTCGCGTCAATTTGTAGTAACAATACAGAGTATCTCTTATACTCACCCATCACCAGAGAAGCATGAAGCATACCAAGGTATCAATCAATCAGTCAGTCGAATAAGGGTATGAAAAATAAGCTAAGCACAGCACAGCACAGCAACTAATCCCGGAAACAGCTATTCAACACAGGTAATAATACCCATTATCCATTCATCTTCTCTTTGCACAATAACCCGCTCTGCTTGAAAAAACCATTTTTTCCTGGGATCCTCAATATTTTCCATGACCTGCACGGCTAATCCGTAGACTTCACTCGATAACCCGACGACCACGCACGGACACATCATAACCGCACATGAAATACTCACGACTTGTCCAGTTTCAAAATTGTGTTTGTCAAGGAATGGTATATGTATCAGTAGTCGTCGCGTACAGCCGCTTATCGACTGATACCCTGCCAATACTCGCATACTCGTAAACGCTTTCCAGTTCCGCTGTACAAGCAACAAGATTTCTCCAGGAGTCCCGGAATACTCTTTTGAAATAAACGATACTCGCATAATCACATTCTCGCCGCGAGAAGCCGAATCAATTCTGCGACGCTCGGCTTTACATATGAGTTTCCGCACTAGAATCTTGTATGTCTGACCGTTTGGAAATGGCCCAAGTGTATAGCTTTTGTGCGTTGAAATCCAGCCCGATTGAACAACGACATCAAGAAAGAACCCATGATACGAGACATATTTCGCCGATAAAATGTACGCAATCGTCTCATTCTCGCAAAGAAGTCCCGCTCGGGCTAGAGAGGCGTCGAATTGAGACTTGTAGGCCACTAACGAAGGTTGCGTGAGCGCGGGCACGACGCGGGGATTCCTGTTTAGCCCCAGGAGTGTACAAATGCAATTCGAGAGTCTAGAAAGTACAGAGCAAGCGGTTATTTTGCTAATTCGAGTGTCGGGAGCGGCGCGGATGCGATATACGCAAGCGGCTATCGCGAGATACTCATGCAACAATGAGAATGAATGGGGCAGCAGCATCGAGTCGACGTGGAACACATTCACCACAATGCAGTCGACTAACCAAGCGTCGCGGTCTTCGCGGCAGTCTGCTAATTGCGACTCGTAGCGGCGCACTAGATCACCGGGGATCGAACTGCGCGTACAAGTCACGTCGAGAGTATACTGCGCGTCTAGGAAGCACTCGACCTGCTGCTGCAACGAAAACGCCGTCTCACTAGTTGTCGAGTCGATAAGGATCACGACCTTGACTCCACAGGCCAGATTGAGAGCGACTTGGTCCTTCCATGCCTCATTGTCGGCGCAGACGCGAACTAGACTGATTGCAGTATTGAGACGCAATACTTCGAGATCGGCCTGATTGAAAGCACACGTAGCCACGATCCTCGCGCAGGGGAACTCGTACTCGCAAACTTTCTCATTTCCAGCGTCTGGCTGGCGTAGGGTGGTAGACAGGTATTCGTTCGAATACTCCGACTTGAAGATATGCGCAGCAAGAGAGCGGTGGTCGCGCTCGATCCGGTGGACGAGCCGCTGAACACTAGCGCACGCGTCGCGCGCGGCAGCCGCCTCGACGAGGCATTCGGCATCGAAGAAGCGGGTGGCGGAGGCATGGAGCACGTCGATAATGCAGGGGGCCGAGGAAGGCGCGTCGAGCGGGGACACGCCCCACAGATGGTGCGCCGAGAGATCGTGCTTATCGTTTGCAAAGACGGACACGCGCAGGATCGGAGGCTGGCTGCGTCGCGCAGGCAGGCTGAGCTCGCGGAGGGTTGCGCGGGCGAGGATTTCACGCGGACAGGCCGCGGCCGCGTCGGCTGAGATTATGCGGCCGCCGAGGTATGGGGAATCGGCGACGCGTATGTGGCCACGAGCACTGGCGGCGGTACAGGGCTTGGACATTGGAGTACCGGGCAGCTGCACGCGAGAGAAGGAGCGGGTGGGTCCCGGAGCAGGCTCGGACGCAGCGGAAGAAGCCGACGGACGGCGCTGGGGAGGACGGTGAGGAATAGAGAGTAGAATACGCGACTGCAGAAGTGAGCACAAAGGAGGTCCACTTCAGTGCTCAGACACGTGTCTAGACCACTCACGCCGCGCATTAATTTATTTGTTAATAGTTGTTTATTTCCACTTTCTAGCACCTGCAGCCACGCCCTTTGACATCGCCACCGCCGCTGGCAGGCGCGCTCTGCTGCTTATGCGTGCTGCAGTCAGTATCGAAACCGCCCGGCGCCAGGCAGAATAGCCCACTTCCGCCGGTCCAGCATCACCGCTGTCGCTGGCCAGGCAGCGTCCGCCGTGCCCGCGCCCCGCTGGCCCCGCGCGCCCCTCGCCGCCAGCTTATTAAGGTCTCAGCACCGCATCTTCACATGTGCTGAACCATCGCCTGTGGATTCCTATCACATCCCTGATATCATAGTCACGTGCAGGCAAGCCGCAGACTAGGAAAAACTCTGATTCCCGAGGAACTGCACAAATGACTATTGATAAGTTTTGTGCTATCAACCGGGTGCTCCTGTGCGTCCACCGCGCGCCTTAGAAATAGACGGATATTTATATATATATATATATATATGCACATATCATGTCCGACGATCTGAACCGGATTCTGGACATTTCTTCCCACGTCGTCCACGGATACGTGGGCAATAGAGCGTCGACTTTCCCATTGCAGCTGCTCGGCTGGGACGTGGACGTGCTGAACACGGTCGCGTTCTCCAATCATACGGGATACACGCAATGGAAAGGCGAGCGAGTGACGGCGTCGCAGATTCGGGATATCTACGAGGGACTGAAAGCCAACACGCTGACGGACTACGATGTTGTCTTGTCGGGATATGTTCCTGGCGCCGAAGCAGTGCGCGAGGTCGGTCGAGTGGTGCAGGACCTGCGTCGCGATCAGCAGGACTCGCCATACGGCCGCGACGAAATCATTTGGGTTCTAGATCCCGTCATGGGTGACGAGAACAAGCTGTATGTGTCGCCGGATGTTGTGCCGGCATACGAGTCCCAGCTGCCGCTAGCGACCGTCATCACGCCCAACCAATTCGAAACCGAGCTTCTGGCAGGCATCAAACTGACCTGCGAAGCAGACATCTTCGTGGCGCTAGACATCCTGCACAGCAAATTCCGCACGCCAAACATAATCATCTCGTCTGCCGTAGCGGTGGATCCAAAGTCTCCTTCGGTCAACGACAAATCCGAATTCGTCTGTGCTGGGCACACGATCCGTGGCGATGGATCCGCCTGCCAATTCTTCCTGCGCTTACCGTTTATAGACGCGTACTTCACCGGAACAGGCGACCTCTTCGCGTCTATGGTCGCCGACAAGTTCTTCAGGCACACTCGCCGCTGCAAGCACACCTATCTCGATCAGAACCTTCCGATCCCCGACGCCGACTTGCCCCTCGTGCGAACAGTCGAGGACGTCAGCGCAATCGTCCAGGCCGTGCTGCGCAAGACGGCCGACGCGGTAGCCCTATATAACCAACGCGCCGACAGCGAAGCCACCAGTTCCGGCGTCGCGAGACCGCCGCCAGGCACTAAAGAACGCCGGATAGCCGATATGAAGCACGGCGAACTGCGCCTTATCCAGAGCCAGGACGCGTTCAGAAATACGATTACGACCGTCAAGGCTAAGTTCTACAACTCTCTATAGAAGCGGCATTTTTTCTTCACATATTTGGTAAGTATAGATCTGCAGAAGAAGGTAAAATAGATTGATTAGCCGAAAGACTGTTTTTTCTTTTGGCTGTCACAAGGTACAACTCCCCATATTTACATAATTTGTGTTTAGACAATATATCAGATAGTAATAAAATAGTACACCATTTCAACGCGCAATAAGCTTCCTTTAGTAGCCTGTTCAGTATACAATATTATAAGAAATTATATACATTAATGGTAATTTTTGTAATAATAGAAAAGGCCCTCTTGGCAGAACTCAGTTCATACTTATGAATTAAAATAAAGAGAAAAAAGTATCAAATCCAACGCCTTGTGTAAAGAGATATCCAATAAACTCCCAAAAAAACGAATATATATATATATATCAAAACATTGCGCTCTGTAAAACAATATTAATCGCAAAACCAAATACAAATACAATAGCAGAAGTACAGAAACATCTCCTTTTTACAAGACGGTCTCTTTTTTTTTTTTTTTGCTTTCCATGCCTTTCCCGGATTAAGCGGAACCACGATGGATACGCTTGTGCCGCCGTAGGTTTGAAACGACGCTGAAGCGCCGGCCACAGGAATGGTGGTCACACTGGAACGGCTTCTCGCCCGTGTGAGAAAAGATGTGAGTTTGTAGGCTGCTAGGTCGGGTGAATCGTTTGTTGCAGACAGGACACTTGTGTTTCTTTTGCGTGCCGGCAGAGACGCGCGAGCTGAAGGTCGACATCAGGCTCTTTGCGTCCTTTGAGGTGACGTAGCTCTGGCCGGCAGACGGCATGTCGAGAGCCGGCTCGCTAGCGCTCGAGATACTGTGTCGGTGCAGATGGTCGATCGAATGCATGTCATCGTATTCGATATGGTGGTGGTGGTGCTGCTGCTGCTGCGGCGAAGGCATATCCGATTTGAAGGAATTATTGTGCGAAGGCTGGGACTGGTTGTGGATGGAATCAAAGAGCAGGTCGAGGGACTGGTCGAGCATCATGGCAGGACTGGCCGAGGGCATGGAATCCTTCATCGACATGGTCTGGCCGTGCGGCGAGGCGGATCCTTCGAGGAACGAGGAGGCGGTGGTCGAGAGCGACGGCGAGGACTGCGGGGAGGAGGATTCGCCGCGGTCGCTGTGGTAGCCTTGGTGAGGAGCATTGCGCCGCCGCACATAAAGAGGCAGGGTGGAGGAAGTAGTCGTGGAGGGGTTGATGGAGACGGTCGGGGGGATGCAGAGCATGGGAGCGAGGCCGGAGGAAGTGTGAGAGGCCGAGACGTCGGAGCCGAGCATGTCGAGGTCAAGGGAGAGAGACTGCTGGTGCTGCGGCTGCTGGGGCACGGAGTAGACCTGCTGGGAGTCGATCGAGGGGACAAAGAGGTCGTCCGGATGAGAGGCGCGGCGGGAGAAGACGTCCGGGGACTGGTGACGCGAATCCGAGGGGGAGAGGGGCGCCGCGGGAGGATAGAAGAAGGGCGCCTGCGCGGGCGCAGAGGAAAAGTGGGCCGCCCAAGCAGTGTGATCAAGCTCCGCGGTGCGCGGCACGGCCGACGAGACCGGTTCGACTGCAGAAGGGGAGTTTGCGAACGGGTTGTGGAAGGCCATTCCGCCTGCGGTGTCGGGCTGGTCTGCGAGAGCGAACATGGCTGCTGGAAAGGGAGGATGGCGGACGATGCAGAAGGGCGGCGGCGAGGGTTATAAGGACCGCGATGGAGGTGACCCCGCGAAGGCCCAAGCCCGTGGGCGGCCGTACCCAGATTGGTACCAAAAGTATCTCTGTCGCCGCCACAGGCACCGCCACAGTCAATGGGCACCAACCCTATTCCACCAAGATCGGGAGAAGGCCGACGGCGGAGGGGTGCGGACCCAGCGGGCGAACCGAGGCGGGCAGGCGCGGGAAAATAGGCCAAAAATCAGAAACAAATGCAGCGAGGGTGGAGCTGCAGTGCAATTGAGCAGCGTATCCGAGCTGGATCTGTGTGTGCGCTGCGAGGACGGGCGTGGGATGGCAGCCGGGCCAGCGATTGGCCGCGGAGAACAAGTCCGCCGGGAGGCAGGCGCGTACTGGGCCCTCCAACCTGCGAGAAGGACTCGTTGCAGGACAATCTACGCGTCCGCAAACTAGCAATGGTCGTCTACAGTACACGCCAGGACCATTGACGGTGTTTCAGAGCGGCAGAGAGAGAGCGCTGGGAAGGCAGGGCAGTGGGCAGTGCGGCAATTGGGCAGCAGAAGTGTGCGCGCGAGAGTTGATTACGCTGCCAGTTTAGCGCACGAATTGGCCACGCAGTAAACAATTGCAGAACAGAACATGGCGTTTGTAGAAACGCTGCGCTCGACGGCCGCCAGAACGCAGGGAAAAGGGAAGCAAGCGACAACCCAAACAGGGCCCGAACAGGCATGCTGATAGAGCTGCTGCGGTGGAATGAAATCATCGTCGTGCGCGCCAAATCCACCACCGCACACGCCAGACTGAATCGCAAAGCCGTTGCTGCTGCGTCATGCTGCGAAATGAACAGCACCCTAGCAGTTCGATATTAAATCCTAGCAGGGCCAAGCATCATCCTGTCGTCATCTCGAGCTGGAGCTGGAGGTGACGTCAACCAACCCTAAGAGGCCCGCCCACTTTTGCGCCGTTCCTGGGCAGGCTCGCTAGAGTTTGGCTAGCGGCGCGGAATAGAAGACAAAGCGGCGGCCACAGCAGCAGTGGCCGTCACGGGTGGGCCAATACAGTTATCGCAGCCGAGCAGGCGAATGAAATGCAAAAGTGCTTCTCTGCTGTTTGCGCGTGCCGGCGGCGGCTAATTGCATGCTTCTGCTGCTTCTGCTGCTTGCGCTGCCTGCGCTGCGCCGTGCCTTGCCCGCGCCGGACCTCGCGATCTGGACTGCTGCGCGCCCGCGGTGTGACGAGCGCGAAGAAGCAGGGCGCGCATGGCAGTTCCGGTGCCTCTGTGCTTGCGACCCCAACGCCACCAACGAACGCGGCATAGCGCAGCTGTCGAAGCAGTGTACAGAACACAGAGTTAACCTCTCGCCGGATATTAAACCTTCGTTGCAAATCATGGTCTTCCTCAATCCGCGCGGTGCAAAGCCGGCACCCGCGCGAGCACACCCAGCATCGAGATCCACATAAGGATCCAGGCATCGGCCGCGGGCAGTCGGGCAGCGGCCGCAAAGTCGTCGGCCGCCGCGCCTGCTGCTCTGCGCTGCGTGCTGCGGTCTGCGCTGCTGTTCCGCGCAGGCTGCCTCTGTCGCAGGCACGGTGCAGGCCCATCTCTCGCCGCGCACTAGGCTTGTTCTGGGACCGAACCTTAACCTTAGTTGCCCGCCGCTGTTCTTGCGCGTACTCCGCCGTACTCGTCGCTTCCCAGCTTCCTTCTTTGTCCCGTTCTCTCCGCCGCCTCTGGTCGCTGCGCCGGCTCTGTGGTCACAACAGAGTTATCCCTTTCGCTGCATGCCCGCATCCGTCGCCCCGCTAGCGCTCTCCATCTTCTTCGAACAAATCCGTCACGTGCGTCAGCCTCTCAAACTCTGGTTTGCCTAGCTGCAGTCATCTCCTGGCTGTCCGTTTTCGGATTCCCATTTCCGTCTCTTGGATAAATCCACGCGTCTGGACAACTATCTCTCTGGCGTTGTTGCTATCTCTTTTGTTCATTTTTGGTTTAACCACGGATTCGTGGTATCGGCATCGTCTAGGCATCTTGCACTAACTCATCAGCAAAAACTCTCCTTTGTTCTTTTTGTAATTACACAGCTTATAGACGAGTTCCATCATCATTATGAAGCACAAACCAGAATATACCATTTTTCGTTCTCAGATCGCATGGTTCCGTGCGTTCTTCGCCCGGCACACAGACGAATTCGACTATCGAAATCTTTTATTTATTTATTTTTCTAGATACTGTTCCTAATTAGCAAACAATTGATGGATCCGGGCGTTTTTCCATGATTCGAAAGTGGCCATATCATATAGCATCTGAAAATGTTGAGGATGGATGACTGCAGTAGTTCCAACGAACCCTTACGTCTTGTAATTCCATCGATGTAAAACATCTCTTTCTCTCATTCCAGGTCTTTATAATCCACCTTAAAAACCCAATTCGCGTGCATCTAATTTAAACACAGTTTCCCTAATTAAGTACGAAAGAATCCACTGCATCCTGTTCAACAATCCGCGTTACTGCCAATACCAAATTATGCCCGCGTCATTATCTCCGCACTAGTCATTCAAAAATCAATAATATAGATACACTTACATATATCAATAAATCGCAAGCAATCCAATATCTCGGCATCTCTTCCATTTCGCGTATCTGAAATACCTGCACCAGTTATCCGCCTCGCGTATTCCCAAAACTTATTCTAGTTGGAAAAATTATATCAATCTTATTTGTCTCTGGCAAATAATCTCCACGTCAAAAATCCATCTTGTAGTCATATATCCACCTTTACATCCTGCTCAAAATATGAAAATTGTTAATATGGCAAACGTGTTCTCGTGAAGATGAGGGATTAGATGAGTTTACCCGGCCGCGCAGTAGATGCTAATTCGCGTTGCCAGATTCTTGATTCATTTTTAAATAGATTATAATCATCAATGATTCGCATTCCAGAATATTGTACTATATGATGAATTTAATTCATTAGGCAGCTTTGACAAATTGTTATTTTTAATCGCAATATATATACCACGAGCCATCCGGCGAGTAACGATATCAGTTTACGCAAATTTCACCACCGACAAGTGGAAATCAATTCATTAAAGATAACCGTCCGCACCATGTCGGCACTCTTTCATCGCTTGAAAGCAAACACCACCCAGTTGAAATACTCGGCGCGAACTATTATTCTCGCATTATCGTGGGTGCCGGTAGTCGCTTATATTGCGAATCATCAAGTTTGGATCGGAGTCATTGATGGCTCTTCAATGACGTGAGTGTCGGTTGGTGGCTTTTTTTTCCAAGGATTTGAAAACTATACATTAGAATATTGACGCTCATCTTAACAGTCCTACGTTAAACCCAGATTCGAATGGGATGGTTAGAGATATTGCGCTGCTTTGGAAACTGGGATTGAAAAATTACAACGCGTATAAACGCGGCGACGTAGTCGTCCTTCGGTATTTCCTCCTTTATTTTTTTTTCCTTAGACTTTTTTCCATATTTACAATTTCTAACAACGTTATAATAAACTTCAATAGAAATCCTCGCGATCCCGAATCATCAGTGGTGAAGAGGATAGTTGCATTCGAAGGCGAAACAGTGCGTACGCGTTTCCCATATCCCGAAACAACGTGCGTGGTCCCGGCTTATCATTTTTGGGTTGAAGGCGATAATATCCATTCCATCGACAGCAATACCTACGGTCCCGTACGTGCCTCTTTTTTTTTTTTTGTTGTTACCTATTTGTTTCAGCTGAGTAGAAGTGGTGTTTGAGATACGAGAAACTGATATTGGATGGTATGAGGTTTAGGTATCATGCGGTCTGATTACGGCGAAAATCCGTTATGTGTTGTTCCCGTTTAGTAGATTTGGCGCGATTTCAGAAACAGGCGGTCGAGATCCGCGGGCGGTGGTGATGGGAATGAAAGCACGATGAGTGCGATACGCAAAGCTGAGACTGATGTACGATAGCGGATTGATGTATAATATTTATAGCTACATAGACTAAGGCTCTGTTAGATTATAAATATTCACGGTCGAAAATAAACTGATATAATATTCATGCGAAAGAGAATATAATCTCACTATTCCAAACGCCTATTCTCTTTTACTAAGACAATTGGAAAAGAACAGCTGGTGCCTGAAAGCAAGGAAAGTCTAATGATGGACTTCTGTTTCAGACCCTGGTGCTGCGTATATGAAATACCCTCAATCGCAAACAAACTGAGCGAAAACTGCAGCGACTGCGGAAGGCCGCACACAACGGACTTAATCTCCGCTTCAATTTTCCAACCCAACAATAAATAAAAGCCACAATATGTTTTAAGCTTATAGAAAATAGCAGAACAAAATAAGAGAACTTTCTTGATGAACGGCTTTGGCAAAAGTGTATGCGGTACTCGGCTTACATTTGGTTACCGTATACTTTCATATAGGCGGCCGAACAAATAACATTCCGCTGTGTTCTCCGATAGCAGGCTTCTTCTCTCAAGCTTTATTGCCAAACTTAAACAGATTACTTTTTTTTTTTTTTTGATGAAGTTCTTTTAATGAAAGTGTTTTATATAGATTGGTTGAAAGGAATGCACTGCCGGAGGCAATTAGAATGAAGTGTTCGGAGTGAATGGAATATTTCCGAAAATAGATATCTTCTAGTTCTAGGCACCCTCTCTTACTCATCCAAATACGCTTTCCTTCAAAGAATATCCAGAAAAAAAAAGATAACCATTTGAATCACATAAAAATCAATATATAATATTAAAAAAAAGAAATATATATTTGGACGTCAGTTCCGGTATGAAAATCGGATAATACCACATCCATTCTGCAATCAAGCACTACATATGAATTTCGCTTCTCTTATCGAACCTCCAACGAAAACGCGCTCGAAAACAACTGACGATTTCAGAATTCTAAAAGTCAAAAGTACATTAAAAGAATGACCGGCGAGAAAAGCGAGATGTATGAATCAAAGATCTGGTGTCTAGTCTAGTCTATACATATACTGTTTTGCAGACACTTTTCGCGCCCCTTTTCTGAGCCTACTTTTTTATCTCATTGTACAATACCTTGTAATTTCCTGGATACGAGATTTCTTTAATTATACAATCTAGTGGTAGTGTAAAGACGGGATGGCAGTCTGAAGTTGGCTAGAAGGTTCGATTGCGAATTCAGAGGAGACGTTGGATTTGGATTCCGCTCAATAGGTATAGCTAGGTATTCCAGAGCCTGTACATATTTCAGAATTTTTAAAAGTTTTATGACATTTTGCTGGGGTATTCTTATTATTGAAAGGAATCGCGACAGCGTCGCTTCAGTCTATTTTCGCTTCTCGTCTGTTTTCATTATTGCTTAGCTACACCCAGTTAACTCTAGCTCATCCACTCTCTACTTTTCTCTCACTGAATTTTTTTTTTCAAATACCAGTATCCACTATTGAAAAAAATTCTTCAAACTCAAGAAAAGAAGCCAGACCGAATCCAGAGTTCGTTTACAACCAATGTCGCGCTTCCAGTTCCCGCAAACGGCGTGCCAGGTTTCGCTCTTTAATCCCCCCGGCTGTGCACGCGATATACTGCTCTAGACTCAATTCTCTAACCATTTTGATGGCTTTTTGGTTTAGTAAGTGAAGGAATGATAACATCTGGAGACCTGTGGTTTTCCTTCTTGGGACGAAGATGGGTTTGCGTTATAGCAAAAACTTCCGCTCGGGCTATGGCTGGAAAATGTGGCGAATAATCACATACAAATAAAAAAAATTTCGAGGAGATTTATATGAAATGCTTTTTGTCTATTAGTGGATTATAAATGGAAAGTAAATTATAGAGAATGGATTCGTGCGATATATGTCTTGCGGATCTGATAAGACTGGTATCTGGCGCAGTAAGCGCAATGGCTGCACTACGGTGATATCCCATATCGTAAACAGCTCTTCCAAATGAGACTATAAAAAGAATGTATTCAAAATTAAAATCTAATGGCACTTTCCATATTTGCAGGATATCAGGATTGGCAAATAGTAGAAATTCGCTAGCCGCGATTTAGCATTCCACGTGCAAAACCCGGCCACTCAGACAGATTTCACAGAACAAATGGCCAGAATCAATAAAAGACTAGGAAGAACTAGTATATCGCTTGCCAGACCTAGTATATCGTTTCGATGCCCGTGGATACGGATGGAATGAGCAACCGCACCAACCATCAGCCGCCAAACCCCCCGTCCGCGCCGGTCCAAGAATCAAAATAAGCAACCCTAGTGGGCGCACGGAGCCTCGATTGCAAGCGAATAGTCTCAGAGGCACGGAAGAACACAGGCTCGCTTAGCGCCGCGTATACCAGGCGAGCCGGCGAGGTCCTATCAGAGGCGCCCACCGGATCTCAAATCCGCTGCACGTTCCTGCGCCTCCGCTGCACAGGAGCTTCCCCTGCAGGAGCCGTTCTGAGCACGCTGTCGGCCCTGATCTGACGCCTGTGTGCCGGCCGATCTCTGCCATGATCATGCCGCCTATTCACATGATGTCATGCGCGCTCGCCGTGGCCGCGATGCTGCTGCTGCCCGTTTCGCTTGCGTACTGCCGCGTACTGGCCTCTATCTGCCTTGTTTCACGCCAAAGGAACAAGATTCACCGGCCGGACCAGCCGATGACATAATCGTGCTGTAATCAACCTCTCCACTGCCCGCAGACCACCGACGACGGCTGCTAATTGCGACTAGCAAAGACTGCGTCCCGCAGAACCCGGTCCCCAGAGCCTCTGCGTGCGCTCCGCAAAGAGATATCTCGGAAACAGGCAGATGCGCGTCGGCCCATGCCCATATTCGGTATCCAGCAGAGTACCCAAACGGTTACCGCCACGGGCCCAACTGTAATGCCTGCCCAATCAAGCCAGATCTCATCAGCCACGCAACACCAGACACTGAAAAAAGTCAAAACCGGCGCAACAAAGGCTCTGTTCGGCTTCAGCATCAAACGGACGCGCCTGCTTCTGCTGTCTCGGCAAAGACGACCGCGGGCCTGTTATTGGCTTGCGTGGCTCTCTATTTTTAGAGGACACCGACGGCAGAGTTTGGGGAAAGTAGTGGGCGAAGGCTAAATAGCATTGAGCATGTAGAATATGATATAATTTGCAGGATCTCTGGCCAGCCGGACGCGGTTTGGGCCTTGTCAGTCAGTCCGCATTGCTCAACCACAGGTGCGTCGCGAACAGCGGGCGAGCAAGACGATGTCATAATTCATCATTGTGTCATGCACTGTTCCTCGTCTGTCTCTGGCCTATTCTGCACTCATCTAGCTTGAAACGCAATCTATTAATCTTTTCGGATATCGTTTCCGTTTGCTCGTTTGCTCCTTGGTCTCCGACCATGTATTTAATTAATTGATTGCACAAGCCGCAGCCATGCATATTAGAGGGGGGGAGGACGAGGCGCGAAATGAGCTCCTCCCCGGCATGGTCTGCTTTCCGAGTCTGTTGTTCTACCGTATCGCGTTAGTATCCTGGCGCAGTCTGGTCGCTGCAAAATGGTACGAGGCAGATAATCTGGCGAATGAAAAAGCACGGCATTGCGTGTGTGTGAAGCGGATCTGGCTGTCGGCTAAGCTCGCTTATGACCCCAGTTGATTCAATCGAATTCCGCAGCTAGACAGCCGACTACGAACAAGCAATATATTCAAGACTATGAACACCTATAATATACATGAGTCTGCATATAACCTGTTCGCCCTGCCGTCGGCTAGAGTCGTTCAACCGGCCAGCATCTATTCCATCTGTTTCGCGCCAGGGGCTAAACGTGCAAGTAGCAACCGTCAACCGGCGGTGGCTAGTGCAAGGGCATAACTCGGTATATCGGGAATTCCTATTGACAAACTAGGCAGGCGTTATTGTTCTCTACCGGCTGCGGTGGGCCAGGTGGGCATTAGCATTTGCTAGAAGCTGGGTGCTGATATAATATATGGTTTAAATATATTGCAGAGTAACACATAATTCATATTTGCATCTAGTCTCCGTCGGCAGCAGTTGCCATATGTCTGGCTAAATCGTGGTTTTGCAAGCCTATCCGGGACACCGTCGCCCCTTGCCGAATAACTCGACCTCTACATAGCCCCAAAGTCAATTTGAACCCAACTTTACTTTTCTTTTCTTTACACTTTTCTTAATCCGAGCTACTATCGAAACATTCTGACCGGCGGGATCCCAGTAATTGAGCTCGCCTGGCCGTCCTCATTCTCACTTTCCCCGTCCACGAGGGCAACTAAAACAAACTTCTTGCAGACCCACATCGAACAAGCGAAATTCCATTCCAAAAGTTCCACCACCACCTTCTCTCCCTCTTTCTTTCCGCTTTTTCATCGCTAATAACTAAAACAAAATACCAATGGGACAATAACCAAGTCCTAATCTTTCTCTTCCTCGCTGCAACTTGCGCCGCGGGCGTACTTCCTTCAAAAATCTTCATTCCGTCGCCGACGGACGTTTCTTCCGCTAGCGAATCCCCAAGCCGCCTCGCCTCGCCTCGCCTCGCCTTAAATCCCCAACGTCTTGCCACTTAGATATCTTTGCATTCCTTTTTTTTTTTAATTATTTTATTTTATTTTGTTTTTTTTCCCCTCCCCGCCCCATCGGTACCCAAGCGAGTAAAGGTACAGTTCCCTTTCTGCGCTACGTAACTTTCGACTCCTCGGTGGAGCTCGCGCGCGCTCTCTCTTCCAACTTTGTCTCCGCCGGGATCCACAGGTCCCCACTCACTCACACACACTCACAGAGGACGTACACGCCGCCGCTTTCTCTCTCGGCTCGCGCATCTTTTGCCTATTTCGAATTCGGATTTAGTCTGCTGGATTTCTTGCTAATATCCTGATGAAGAAATCAATAAAAAAAAAGTTTCGTATTTGAAATATACCACCTACAAGACCGAACAAAAAAGCACAAATAAACTCATAATAAAATATAATAATAAACTCGCATCCGACTCTTGTCACGATTTCCATCCCGCCCTTATCAAAAACGCCATTTGTTCTCTCTTTGCGCCAATTCCGTATCCCCTCCCCACTCCCTAGCGCCTTAACTTAATGGATAAACAAATAACATATAAAGATGTGTAAAGAAATGACTTGATACTGCTTCATTAGCCCTCCGTACTTGTGAATTCGTAGACACATGATCCATTTGTTCAAACTATCGTGACGATTTGGAAATCACGCGAAATACAGCCTCATATTATAAAACCCTTTTTTTTCCTCTCTGTATCTCTTCATTTTCAAATCTCTTTGAAAAGTCGTAAATATAAAATAATGAAAATAAGACTGATTCGAGAAAATAGAAATCAAATCTGAAAGAAGACCGTTGAAAAAAAAAAAAAACCTAGTCAAAATCCTCACTCGCGCACAAATAAGTCAAACGCGCTCCCACGAACTAGCGAGATCCTGAGAATTAGACTCCATCTCCGATAAATAAGGCGAACCACTAACACCGCTTGAAACCGGTGAGTCTGGCGCGATTTCTCCATGCGAACGAAGCGGCTCCTGCGACGAACTCAAGGATTCCATGTGCACTGTGCGGTAATAGTTTGCGTTGTTAACTTCCGCGTGCGTCAGTCCTAGCACCCATTCGACGGCAAGCTCAGGAAGAACTCCGCCGAGAACATAGTATAGCAAACTGCCCTTTCCGACAAATTGCATTCTGCATAACGCGCTTCGATCATTCGACGTCAGCGAGTCGAAAATCGCGTTGTTCAATTCGCGGATGGGACTTCCAGACGAACGAGGCGCCGCCGTCACGGATACAATCGACGACGCGGTGCCGCTGATTGCTCGCGCGGCAGAACTGTATGCGCGACCATACACATTCCGAATGTTTTCCGGCCACGACAACAGATCCGCGCGTACATTGTGAGCCACCGAGCGCGAGGATGAAGAGGTAGCGGGCGAATATGAGCGCACATGCGACGGCGTCGACGTTCCGCGTCCGCTACCTTCGGGTGCCATGAACGGCGACTGCGGCGCCGACGAGTACGTAGATTGAGAAGGTACCGACATATCAAACGAGCCTAGACGCATGTGAATGAATGGAATACCCTGAGGAGCCAATTCGCGCTGCATGCATAAAGCGAACGACGAGAGAGCTGAAGCAGTCACGCATTCGGGCGCGTGGAAAGGCGGACACAACGATGGCAGAATCGACGGCGTAAGCAGCAAGAATCGCGCGTTGTGACGACGAACGAGAGGAATGAATCCTTGCGAAAGCAAGGCTACGGACCCGACTATCTTGGTGTAAAGAATATCAGACCAGTCGTACGCGCTAATCGACTCGACCGGTCCGGCCGGATAGTAGAGATCGGGAAGAATAATGACTCCGGCCAGATGTTGCTGGCGGTCAATCATATCAGCAAACTTGTCGACAACCGCGTTACGGTCCATTGACTATCACCAAGCATTAGTATATAAACGCGAATTCACGTTTACGATAATAGCACATACGTCAGGGCTCGGCATGATCAGAGGACGGATGTCAGCGCTGTCTTCTTTCAAAACCAAATGCTCCTCGCCAGGCTGAACAGTCATGAAAACAACAAATCCGCGCCTTTCCAGATCGGCAGCAATAAACTTGGCCAGTGGCTCGCGCGGCGAACTAGCGAGCACTACATCGTCGCTTCGTCAGCATGATTTCGCAAACCATCACATCTCCAACAGTAGACTTACCAACCGCTTCAATCCTAGCGCCATTTGCAGCTTTCATCGCGCGTCTCTTTCTCTTCTTTGCCAACATACGCTTACGCGAATAAACGTATCCCGCTCCAGTCGTGCCCGTTACACCCAACACGATAACGCCGAAAAGAAGTTTATTCTTCATGATCCATGACGCAGTTCTTGAAAACACACCAGCTTCGACTTCAGGCGCGCGCGGGATTTCCAAAACTTGCTGCTTCATGGGATTCGGCATCGTCATGTGGATGTTTGGAAGCGAATCGATGCCGTTCTTGAGCTGATCCTTCCATTGCGTCACGTAGTCTGCCAATGACTGCAAGTTCGTGTTATCAGCAAGATCGTGTACCGTCTTTTGAATATACTCGGTAGCGTTGATGTTGAACGTATATACAAAGTCCATGAGATAGGACACGGGATCCGGAGGAGGTGTCGTCATGATGTATAAGGAGTCTGTTGTCTAGTCCTGCCGATTTCAGTCACACCAGCAATCAGTATATTTCTGAATAACAAGCAAGGTATTCTCGTTTATTAACCACAATCACAAAGATATAACGCGGCTCAGAGCAAAATACGAAAAGTATCTGACGATGCTTCGATGTAGCTGCGTAGACGAGTCAGAGATACAAGCGTAGCAGAGGAGGCTGATCCGCGAATCATCACCCTCGCGCGTTGGGACTTTGCTCTTAATCTCAAGTGTGGTTTGAGTTTCACCGTCAGGCACCAGCTGACTCTTTACTATGAGGAATATCACACCATTTCGGAAACTAGACCGTTTACCAAGAACTCTAAACGGCCTGCGTTCCACTTCTGGGAGATCTCAAGCAAAGCTAAACACAGTCACGTGCAGACGCGAGCCTAACAAAAAAAAAGAGGTACACCAATAATCACGAAGCGACTGTGAACACTCACTAGATTGATCGACTAGATAATGTGCCGAATGTCTTCTGAGAGCTTAGAATATTAGAAGGGGTAGTCAAGATGAAGATTTCTGCATCGTTGTTGCAGAGTGTAGGCAACAGTGGAAGAATACACTCGATATCGATTCCCCGGTCAGACTCTTCCTTTACACCTAAGCTCATTACAGAGGTACTTGCGTTCATAGCATGACCAAGTTCTTGAATAAACTAACTTTTGGAACAGAGTCAGCTTGTGAGAACTATTGATCAAATCAATTCAATTGCACGAAGTCGCAAATATCCATTTCTTGAGAATTGGAAAGACACGCGAAACGCAGTGATTTTGCAGCGCAACAATGACCTATCTAAGAAAACATTTTCAGGCTTATATAATTTATTTATCGAGGTTAGTTTAGCAATGATTCAACAGTTATACTTATGAGTGCGGAGGGCTAATTGACGCGCAGGATGTGCTAAATCGTCTGAATGTGATGTTTGGAAAGGGATTGATTGTCAGCTCAGGAAATCCCGACAAATTACTACATACAGAGAGATATGAAACCTCAAATAACAAGCGGTATTCTGATCATTTGCAAACGGATCTGCAGACTGGAAACTTAATCGATGTGAATCACTCGCAGTTCGCGAAGCCTTCTCTGGATGATGTTGAGAAGATATTTGCAGAGCTGTATCAGACTGGTAATGCTCACTGGCGACAAAAACTAATATACTGGTCTCATTCCTGTCAGAAATTTTGGTCAGAAGAGGAGTTAATCAAATTGGATTTCAATGGACCTCGCGAGGTTACCATTGACCGGAACAAGTATGTATCTACCTTCTCAAGACGAACAAATCATAAGACTGACTGCGAAGCAGGGTTATTGTAGGACAAGAATACAAAATCACACTCAGGCAGACATCAGGAAAGCAGATTCATCCTGTCCAAGTCACATTCACCCGTCTAGATTTTCTTTATTCATGCCAGGCCATTCACCTCACTCTCAACACCGTCGACGAGCTCTCGGCTTACTCCGATTTAAAATTCGCACACCCGATTTTCCAAAATATTGAACTTCCTGTGGTTGTTGAGCGGAATTTATTGTTGAGCGGTAGCTCTGCTAGACTGCTTATACCGGGACATGATAGAGCTGATCTCGAACTTTGCGAAACAGTCGCTGACGCACTGAAGATTCGACTGACGCCAGTATATGATGCCAAGGGCCATTGGACGGACGATTTTCCGGTTCCTGAGCTCAGAGTGCGTGCGTATCAATTAATCAGTATCTGAGCGTGTTATTTAACGATTTCTAGGGAAAACATAGATTTCACACGACACTGGAAAATTTACCAAAGTTTACTACCAACCCATATAGCGGTAGTATATTTTTATGCCCTGAAAGTGGAGACATAGTTGAACCCAAAATATATCCATGCTGGCAAGTTATATTTGCAGATAGCTAACGCACTTATTCTAATTTCGCTACAGTGTATTCTCCTTGCCGGCCTTAGACCCCGGCTCACTACCTATTTTCCCACAAATTCCAACAGACGATAGGAAAAATATTGAATTTATGATGAAACCTGGGAGAGAGTTTATTTTAGCGAGCCCTTTGCATCGTGATGGTTGGGACTTGGATACGGAACTGCGGGACGCAGCAATCTATCTAAATGGAACAGGGGACGAATGGTCTTTGACATCGACTTTCTCTGATAAGGTATGTTCACTTTTGGCAGGCAGCTGGATTTAAATATGCTAACCTTAATCAGAAATCGCTTGTTTTATCTGAAAACTTTTTAGAAATCGTTCCGCTGCTTAGTCACGGTATTCGATCAGTTAGGCGGCCAATGGACATAAATTATTTATCATGTTCAATGACTGAGTTGAAATCGCGCATTGTACCAGCTCTTGCAATCTGTCATATGCTCAGCAAGCGGATTCCTGTTAAAGCAGTCATAATGCGTTCAATAAAAGTGTGTATCTCGTGTATATTACTTTTGCAAAGATGCTAACGAGTTTCAGGATACAATTGTAGCATCTGACAATGCTCAATTCACAGAGATCGCTGATCCACATCAGTTACTAGCTAGCTCAGATGCCAGAGCTGTTATAGGTCCGGATATTTTGCGATCTGCTCTGATATCTGGATCAGATCAGAAGCATTCTGCAGACGTATTTGATGAAATGACACTAGGACGCTACAGATTGCACTTTGAACATTACAATGACGTCTTCCAGTATTTCAAATATTTTATCGGCCCAGATCCCGGAGGAGCTCGGATTTATCGCTTTGATTTTTCAGAATTACACCTGCGGCCTCATGAACAATTGATCTTGTACCAACTCCAATATCTTATCAACACCACCAATGCAGACCTCAAGCGTTATCGAATACGAGAAGCGCATGATCGGTTATTCAAATTTGTGGACAATAGACTGTACAGAGAGTACTTTCAAATTGTAAAATCTGAAATCGTGGATATGATTGCAAGTGGAGAGTTAAAATTCGCAACTAAATGGAATAAATTTCCGTTCTGGGATGGCTCGAGAGGATCAACACTTGCCGCCGTCTATTGGAAAGTACTATACTTAATCAATCATCTTCTTCATCCGTTCTGGCCAATTTTTACAGAGGTGCGTTGCTGATTTGTGAGGTTAAAATAGAGTATACTGACTGTCAATTTAGCATGTTCACAGTCAAACATTACAAGAAGGTCGCAGATCAATCGTCATTGACTTTTTTCCTCATACAAATATTGCGGCGCCAGATATCAATCTCGGGAAAGGATACCCGTTGTTCACTTCGATGGAGGAAGATATCCGATTTAAGAATCCCGTCGTGGGTATGCCTGTGATTTGTGATATCGGCTATCTTGCTCCGAGCGTTGCTGAGAGTATGACGAACATTTACCAGATAATGAAAGGGTGCCAGTTTATGCAGTATCGATCGCACAAGCGGAAATTAAAAGCTGATAACGAGGCATCTATAGTTGTCGATGAGCCATTGGGACTCAAAGCCGACCGTCCAGATGCTAGATACCAAGATCTCACAGATCTTCCGGTGGCGAACCGCGTGGTAGTAGTCTTCAAAATGAAAGCAGACCCGCAGCTAGAACAGATGCTGTTATTATATTCTCAAAGTATTGGTCGTGCGGCAAATCTGGACAACATCGAGATTCACGACACCGATCCTAAACCGAAGACGGTCGTCGACTCATTCGAGATCTCGGATGATATTAAGCTCTACTTGCTTTCGGGGGGAAAGCGAGCGAAAAGGAACTGATTATCTTGTTCAAATCAAATGGTCTTGGATTTCCAAGAGTGTACATAGTTATAGAAGCCAATACGGTAAAAATGGAATATTGCTAATTCTAATTTCATTTTATAATACATAAAATACCGTCAAGTTCATTTTTTCACCACTTCTCCCGCAAAATACCGTGTATTCTGTCATATCTATTTCTTAATACCCAATCTTCGAGCACGTACATCTCTGAGCGCGCGAGTTCCCGAGAAAAATGCAATTGGCGCAAGAATTACAGACTGAGCAATAAGCTTGAATATCGTGGCTCCAACGTAATATTGGAAGAACGCGCCTTCAATGACAATGATTGTAGCGATGAAGCCGAGGGAGTAAATTGGATTGCCGAATGTTATAGGCGTCACGCCGAGATAGATCCACTAGACGGTTATATTAGCATTTGATTTGATAAATAAGGAGAGGCATACAACATACAGTTCCTAGTAGTATCAACCCCAGAGCAGCAACAGCAGCACTAAACACAATTGCTAAATACTCAGAAGTATATTTAGGATCAGGCTTGAAAATGTGCTTTATCTCTGGCTTTGCGCCAAATCGCTCCGGCGGAGAAGATGCTGCGCCCTTGAGTTTGGGGACAATTGATCCAACAGTTGCAATGATCGGCTTCTCTGTGCCAAATGAACCAATGATAATCTTGCAGTTTAACGGCTTTTCCGAAACGAGAAGAGCTTTGGGGATGATTTTATAATCCTGAAAGTCAATTAGCTTTGAAATCCATCAGGCATTTAATTTGAGAGAACTTACAATATCAACACGAGCACGACCATTGTCGCGAACATCAGCAGGAAATGAGGTTTCTAACCCGGTGTCGGGATCAGATATTTGCAAGTATGCCTGATGAGGTTTGGTAGTTCCGCTCTCCTCGCTTTCGATGGAGAATCGGAATCGTGCTGTAGCGGTGTTTGGAAGCGGTACTATTTCAGAGAACGGCTTTGAGATGGAAAAACTGCAAACATAAAGTCAGATCAGTTTGCTACTGTCGAATTGCATAATTATAATTGTACCTCTCGGTCTGGAGAGTGCCAGATTTCTCAGTAATAGTTAACGAGCCGTCCTTGAACGACCATGCAGTAACTGCCGGAATCGCCAAAGAAACAGCGACCAAGAGATTGAAACTCCGCATTTTTCAGTTATGTAATTTGGTGGCTTTTGCAACAGCAAGAAACCAGAGCCACTCAACGGATCAGCGCGGGGAGTATGCAATTGACTATATCAGGGGCCCAGTCCTAATATCTAGGAACACGTAAACCGTCGCGTTTGCAGTGCTCACATCTACGCCGCGCGTACTCACAGATTCCAATGACGCCCTAACCGGTATCCGCCTGTTCACTGGGAGAACGCTTTACTGTCACGCTTAGTTATTCCAGCGATATCAAGTTGCTGAAACCTCTGATCGATTAAGTCAACTGCTAGGAAAGACTAGGAGATTACTCTGTGCCTTAAAATCCTACTTTTACAACAAATCGCGCTGTTATTCTTATTAGGACCTTTGGCTGCTATGCCGGTAAGCAGCGGTAACGACGTTTCAACTGCAAGATCAAAATCAGCTAACTGTTGCCATACAGTTTCTAGGAAGATTAGTTCATTATTCGGTCGATTTAGTACTTGTCTCGGCAGTACTTGCCGGTGTAAAGCGATCTACGGGCTTAGCGTGAGTTGTTTCTATTGCAAAATCCTGTACTCCGACCGCCCATTGCTGACCTTCACTATACGTATAGCCTGAAAACAGACACCATCGAGTCCAGCGACGTGCGGAGCGCAGTCACCAAATATTTGGATGTGGGAGAGTGGGTACTGGATACAAGTGTCGCATTCATGAATAACTCGCCTTATTTCGTCCGCAAGCGTTAAGACTCGAGAAGCATAATAATCTCTATCTCGCCGAGATATTACTGATTTTATCGATTTTTCCGCGTTTGCATGTCTGTGAAGCTTTATAATATTTCCGAATCAGCAACTCCAACTCTCTTCTCATACTCATGTATCGATTACGCTGCATGCGATTCGTATCTCGTTTCCTTCTTAAACTATAGTTTACCTCTTTTGAACCTTCTTAAACTGTTACAGCAGTACTCTTGTCTGATTTCATGTTAATCGCTGGTTCTATCTTCCTTGAATATGTAGCGCTTAATGCGGTTGGGAAATATTGGAGTTAGTTGGGTTGGCGCGTGTGGTGTTTCTCCTATCTTATTGTTTTTGTTTTGCTTGCTAATTCGCAGGCATAATTAATAATTAAATTTTGTACAATCTGGATAAATTTATCATCAAATGCCTTGTTTCAATTTATTGCCACTCTGCCGGTTCTACGAATCGACATCAAACTGATTTGACATAGATAAAATAACACCGCATCCATTTCTCCGCCAGTAAAATATTATACCCCAACACCTCCATTTCAAACGTCAGTTTTATTAAGATCATCAGGTTTCCAGCATTTCTTTGCCAACGGACTGCTGATTTTAGGCATATGACTAGGGGTTACTCGGTTCAGCCGATTACTCACTTCAAATTATATTAGCTTGACTATTGAAATAATAATGGGAACTTGCACGTACTATCGGCTTTCAAAACAATTGGTGGAGCACCCAGGCGCGGCAAAGAAGCTTTCTGTGCCTCTTTTGTCACAGTATCTTTTCCCTCCAGCTCAGGTTTTGAGGGCGTAGATAATTCAGCGGATAGCACTCTCGGTTCAAGGGATTTCCGACGCTACAGCTTTCATTAGCTTAAAATCACTAATAAATAAAGTAAGACTGCGTACCCGATGGTGCATATACATTGCGCTCTCAGTAGTATCAGACACTAAAAACTCCACTTCTGGTAAATGTTTCTGCTGCTTGTCGCATTCAATAATCCAGGAAATCGAAAGGCAGTGTACACCCAGCTCTTTGGCCACATGCATGGTTTTCGGACTCCCTTTCTTGAATATGATGTGGCTGACGGTCCGAGAAGGCTGCTTTACCACTTTAGCTCCAAGTTTACTGATCATGATTTTGAAAGTAGCTGATGCATCGTCGCCTTCGTCTGTTCGAATATCAAGGTATGCCACAACGTCTGATAATGGGCCTGACGGAGTGACCGCGGCACGGACGCGAGTTGTTTTCGCGCTATAATGTTTTGGCTTTGGTTGCTGTCCTTCAGGCACAGGTCGTGGTAGCGAAGTCTCGTTTGCTCTAGGTGTGGGTTCAGCAATGTTTGTTCTTTGCTTAAAAGACGGCAATGGCTCATGCGGAGCCTTTGTGGGAATCTTTGACGTTGACGTTCGCATTCCACAATTGCCAACCCTGTCAGCAGTTGCAGGTTTCTGAGATTCCGAGCATCTTTCAACATCCATAGGCATATGGTGATCTTGAATTTGCAACTGCTCATACGCTCTTTCCAAATTTTCTGTGTCAGCCTTAACAGTTCTGCCGAGATGTTCACTATCTGTTATTGAGCTGCCACTCCTTGCTCTCTTCTTTATGGGAGTGTCAATATTTGTATTGGCATTAGCTTTCTCGTTGTCGTGGTCGTTCAACTTCTTTCTTTGGAGAACGGTTTCAGCTGAGGTGACGAATCGCCTCTTTCCTACTGAACGATCGATTGACAGCGGCGCCATCTTAGGAGGCGAAAGTATAACCGATGATAAAGGCTTTCTATCTTTAGGTGATCTTCTCACAGAAGTTGAATTCACACTGGAATTCAGACGGCGAGCAGGGGATTTTAAACCAACAGGTGCATTATCAGGATGTAGCCGAGGAGGAGACAGAAAGTCTCGTTTTGACAATAATCGTTGTCTATTCAGATTTCCACTCTGGCTAGTATGCAACTCATCGGCGCCTTCCCGTGAGCTGGAGATTGGAAATAAACGCTGAGGTTTTCCAAGTGCCGACCGGGATGGTGTCGATAAAACCAGATTCTCAGCTTCTTTGACTTTTCTTGCTGAATTCGCCATAGCTAGCTGATTATCTCTTTGAGGTTTTACTCTCAGCGAAGATTTGATACCGCTAGGCTCACGTAATTTTGACGGCGAAACAGGTTTTAATATCGATTGTGGTGACCGATGTCTGGTTGGAGAAACAGCAGCAGCGAGCTTTCGATCCGAGAACAATCCTTTGTCTGCCATAACAGGCCTCCAAGATGAAGGAGTGGCAACAATTAACACTTTTCTAGTGCTTGACTTTTGCGGACTTATGAAGTTATTGTGCTTTTCTTTCTGCGGTGGAGTAAGCAGTGGATCCATGTAGGTGACTACTGACCTCGTTGGTGATTCAACCATCACATGTTTCTTGCTGCTGGGCGTGTTCATATTTGACTACTCAGATGGAAATCTGCAGAAGCGACAGCAAACGAAAAGACTGTTTAGATTGCTCAATGACAGAAGATGTCGACAGTGATGGTCTTCGCACATCAATTAAGCGTGCGGCGCGGGAGTATAAACATTCGGCTATCGCAGATTTGTTTACATTCCGTTGGCGAGGCAACTAAGCACGTGACGTCCGGATTAGAATTTAGTGTTTTCCACTGGTCCCTCCAGAAGCAGTTGGAGTATACCGGCATTTGGAGCTACCAACGACGGCATTTAATATTTTGCGACAAATCTGACCAGCCCTTCTTGGTTCTAGCAGGAAGAGGTAATTGCTATCTCTTAATAAGGAAAATTGTCGGAAACCCTCCTTATCGTGGCGATTGCTCTCAGTATCGACCTTTGGCAGCGCTCATTTCGCAACTCCTGGAGCGGAAACTGTTCGCCATCAGTTCAGCCAGACCTAGATTCCACCCTATGTTACGGCATCAATTGCATTTCGTTTACTGACTATATTTCATTATCACTCACAAAATCTCGAGCAAGTGCATGAATTGAGCAACAGAGAGAGCAATACACATGAGTACCAATCTAATGAAGCTCTCAACGTCTGGACTGCTGTTATCAGCAGCCCTGATGCGAGTGGTTTTCTTCTACTATGGTGTTTATCAAGATGCCAATGCCGAAATTCGGTTTACCGACATTGATTATTTTGTCTTCACAGATGCATCCAAGTTTACAGCTCAAGGGGGTACACCGTACGACCGCGATACTTATCGATACACACCTATTCTTGCGTGGTTATTACTACCTACAACACAGTATTTTTGGTTTGGAAAGCTGCTATTTGCGCTTGGCGATATAGTTGCTGGGTGGCTTATGCTTCGAATTTTCCATCTTCGAGGCCTGGAGTACAATCGAGCGTTGAAATTTGCTTCAGTGTGGCTGTTAAACCCAATGGTCGCAACAATAAGTACACGAGGAAGTTCAGAAGGTCTTCTTGGTGCAATGGTCATTGCTCTACTTTGGGCAGTGTATGAGCAAAAGACAATACTAGCCGGATTACTCGCAGGATACGCTGTTCACTTTAAGATCTATCCAATTATCTATATTCCTTCGATTTTATGGGCAATGGACAACAGTCCGAAGCTTTTAGGAAACGGTATATTAAAATGGGTCAACAGAGATCGGGTTCTGTTTGCGGTTGCTAGTTTATTCTCCTTTTCGTTCCTTACTGGAGCAATGTATTATATGTGAGTGTCTTGCTCTTACATTTTGATGAGCCCTTGCTGACTTTTTTCTCGCAGTTACGGAGAACCATTCTTACTTCACACTTACTTGCACCATCTCTCACGGTCCGATCATCGACATAACTTTTCCCCCTACAACATCCTTCTCTACTTGTCATCGTCCCCAAATGTCGAGATAGAGTCACCGTATCCTTCACTGGCTTTCATTCCACAGCTCTTTATTGCTGGTGTTTTCCTGCCATTCATGCTAGCCAAAAAGGACCTGGCGAAGACGATGTTTGTGCAGACGTTTGCATTTGTGACGTTCAACAAGGTTTGCACCAGTCAATACTTTATGTGGTACATTGTATTATTACCATTTTATCTGCCGTCATCAAAGATGTTGAAGAATAAGACTTTGGGAGTTACGGCTTTGCTACTATGGACCTTAGCTCAGGTATGGATAGTCTTGTCTTGAATTCATTATCTGGATTACTGACAAATTCTTATAGGGCCTGTGGCTACAACAAGGATATCAATTGGAATATATGAATGCTAGCACCTTCTTCCCTGGTATATTCGCCGCTACTCTGATATTCTTTTTGGTAAATATTTGGATTCTTGGCATTGCTGTGGAAGACATTTAAAAAGAGGCGTAGAATGCACGAGCATTTGAGAAAAATCAGCTATGCTGGGTATAGAATTGGAGAAGTATAATATTTTGTGTGGCATGTGTATAGTCTTGCGGTGGTTTGGTACATACTTATATAATTGCATGTTTGATGTAATGCCGTTTAACGAACTTTCTATAAAAGTATTGGCGTAAAACTTAGATTGACTTGTACAATTTCGTTAATTCAAACATTTCCTAATTTTACAAAATTTGTCGTTACGTAATAAACATTCAAAAATTACAATATTACTTCGCCATTACAATAGTGTAGAAAATAAGAAGTCCGACTACTCCAAAAGAAAGACCGAATACTAACGCAAAATTGTTCTCCAGTCCTTTAGGTGGCGGGGGTGTAGGGAACACGGTCTCGATGAACTGATCGACTTTGGCGCAGGCGATGCTGATGCGGACGTACATGGGATCGCGAGGGGTATTTCGCTCCTGAATCTTGTGGCAGAATTGCTGGAAGATATCGTAAGTTGAGCGAACGTTTCCGGATTCAAGCATGAGCTAAAAGATTATAAAAGTGTGAGTAAGAAAAATTGTGCCAATCGTTATTTTCATGGCCAACATACCTTGCATGCTAGACCCTTCCTGATCTTCACGTGGCCGTGTAACACCTTAGGGTTGCGATATACTAACTCCAAAGTGGCAATAGCCATGACCTGAGGGATAGTGCAGAAGTTGAATAACGACTGCTCTCTTATTCCGGCCAGATAGTACAAGCAATCTGGAATGTGCTCGATAGCATCAGCAACCATCTCAGACAAGCAATCCAAACCAGCAGCTTCATTCTCAGGTTTGGCTAAGTCGTCCAGACTTTCGGCATACTTGGACCAAATTTCTTTTGGCCAGAAGCGTCGGTTATCCATTAGATCCTCGTGGTAGTCACGGATGATGTTGGTCTTCTGTAAGAAAAGCCCCATAGATTCATACCTATAAATGTTAATTATCTGAACAGATGTACAAGCAGTAATAACTTACAGTTGAGGATTTTCCATGAGCTTGGGATTGGCAAGCTTAGCCTCCACACCGAGTCTGGTAAGACCTTCGCCAATAATACCGGCCACATAATGGCAGTAGAGGTTGTAATCCTTAATGGTTTCGACACCCTTCTTATTGAAATCTTCGTCCTCACAGTATGAAGCCATACCATTGCCCATCACCTTGGTTATAGACTTGATGATCTCTTTGTAAGGAGCCTTTAATGCTTGGTATTCGACATAAATCTTGTCGAATTCCTCTAGCACAACGGCGTCTTTCTCCTTGCCTGTCTCACAGTTAGATAATTACAGACACTTATTTAAATGTCAACATACTGTCATGATATGTCCATCCAGGTTTTTCAAGGTTATCCGTGAAAGAACGTAAAATTGGCAATTTGACAGGGTTGGGAATGGTCATATCATCTTCAATAGTGTCTAAAGCGCGCAAAATAAGGTAGAAAATCATAATCTGCAGAGCACACACGGTCAATGGTCAGCATTGTCTCTTCCATTCGTATGCGCCATAGAACAATTGTTAGTACTCACTGCTTCGCGTAATTCCGGCGACAGCTCCTCGATGACAGCAGCAAAACTTCTGGATGTCAACTTCAATAACACATAGCAGCGTCTCAAATTCTTAGATTCCTTTTCTGGTTCTCGAGGAAAAACAGGGTCGTGCCACACAGCCCTGCAATAATCTCGTTAGAAAGGCTTCTGATTATCGCGTTATCGCGGAGTTGTTTATAAATAGGATCCAAAAAGTACCATTGCGCGACCGCTCGCAACTCAGCCGGATGGCGCAGTAGCTCCAAATATTTTGACATCCTCAAATTCGTAGCAAAATTGTAAGATGACGGCAATTGGGTGGTTACGTGTGTTATCGGTGCTCGACGACGGAATGGGCCAGTATTTGAAGTGCGCTACCGTTAGGTGCGTTTGCATTTCAGGCGCTCTCGAGTCAATTATTCGGGTCCAATTATTCGGGTAAGATTCTTTGGCGTGAGTCCGAATACGAGATCTCGGATAACGCCATTACGTAAGATTTAATAGATATCAGTAAATTAAGTGAGCACATATTGTTTTCATTATTAGGAGTTTATATATGGAGATGTAGAGTCATGACCTTTTTGAAAGTCGCCCTCGTTAAGAACATGCCATCATCATCATTATATGGAGATTTATTGTGAAAAGGCAGTGCGAATATGTTGCTTGTTTTATGATAATTTCCCGTTTTGTAATTTTTAAAATTACCGTCAGTAAAAATACGCTAACATCATCATTTTTTAAAAAAAGTGCTATTTCATCACTGGATGCACATATTATTATAGAAGACTCTCGAAATATTAAAATATCAACCGTTTTAACGCCAATGCAAGTGCTACAATTGTTCGTCGCAATAATGAAACTTGAAGTTTTATCATACCAGAACAAAGAAACCAAAGCAAAACAAATCAAGCCAAAAAAAAATAAAGACAAAAATAAAAATAAACACCCGGAATATATATACATAAGGAAATGGTGTATTCAAGAATGTTGTAGTTGGATCAGGGACTTCATTGCAGTCAGCTATCTTGACTAACACCAGGCTACCGTAACCAAGATGGCGCAAACTGAGGATCATACTTCAAGTTTGCATTGAATAGCTCAATAAACTTATAAGATAGTTAATAATGCCACCCAAAAGACAGAGTCAGACAGCTTACCTCTGTATCGCTATCCTCTTTACCGGCTGCAAATTGTCCGTATTCGTGGAATACACTTGCCAAACTCCATCTATCATATTTTGTTAATACGTGCAAATATCAAAATAACCAGCCGGCTTAAGCTCACTTTTGTAGTAGCTTTCGCATAGCTCCCACTAAGACACCTACTCGATGCTTTCCCTTATTTGAATGCATCAAGATAGGAAAGTTTCGCGAATCTATATGTCATTTAGCAAGAACACCTCCCAAAGCATAGTAGTGAAACACATACCGACAATTACACTCAATGCCGCTTCAATAGCCTGAGGATCATTCTCTACAAATGGGAGCTTGCAGTTCTCCATTCGGAAATGAAATATCTTAATATTATTCTTAGCTGCCCAGTCCAAATTAACCTCACGCAAGTCTTGCTCGCCAAGATATCTAAAATCTGATCAGTCCTGACCCATGACAACAAGCAAAAGCATCTTACATTATAGTCTTGAGCTTGAGTGTTGCCAAAAATGTAAAATTGATAGGAAGGGGATGGCCACTTCGGTATATGCCTGAAGCGACCATTGCGAAATTCAGAGGTGGGACTAATAGTTTTTTCTCGGGACGATCGAAAAAGTTGGCAGTAGAGCTGATGGCACTCATTCTGCTGCTAGAAATATACTCCGGTATGCTGTGACTGTTTTGAGAATAGTTATGGTACAGGTCGTAAGGCGTTTTTGATGCAAGAGTTGAAGCATGATCACGCGAATAGAAGTCACTCGAGTGCTCCGAGTATTGCTGATTTGGGTTGGACGGGAAGTAGCTTTCTTGTACAGAGGTAGTCACCGGAGCAGCTGTACTATCTAAAGCGGAAGGTGTTGAAGGAGGAGAAGCAGCGGTCTTGTCGTAGTAAAAGTCGGCTCTGCTTTGATCTGTGTCTTCGGCTTGAGTTTCGATCGGTTCTTTCAAGAAATGCTCGCTTAGAGGACCGGCGCGGAGGGGAGGCGGCGAAAGCGGTGAGCCACTGAGCAGCAGCTGCGACTCTATCTGCTTGAGTCGTGTCTGCTCTTCGAGCTCGTCAATGGGCTTGTCATAGTCGTCCCCTGGCCTATTGAGCTGAACAGAGAACACGATTTTTGCGTCTTTGCTTGGCTTTGGATCAGACATTCGGCTGTTTTCGGAATGGCCCGGTGCACCAAGGGCCGCTTACAATTGTGAAGAGTGCAAAACACAAGAGAAGCGACGCGTGTTGCTCTACGTCAGCAGCGTCAAAGCAATTGCTGGTCGCAATAGCTACCGCCTAAAGTTGCTTACTAAATGACGGTGCCTGAAGTACCTCTCAATTGTGCGAGCGAGCCCGTACATGCATCCCCAGTACAGTCAGCTTATCACGGCGCAGCCACAATCTGCTTCGTGAGCCCGCATTTGCCGACCTCTGCGCCTCCTCCCAGAATAACCACCTCTGCGCTTCTCACGTATTCTTCGTCGCAGTTGAATTCTCAATTCCGTTGCTATGGCAGTTACCAAACGTGCTGGTCGCAAAGCCCAGGGCGGTGGTCAAGCTGCCTCCCAGCCAGCTAAGCGCGGAGGCGTCAAGAAAGCGACTTTCGACGCTACTAAGCGTAAAGAAGTTGGTGTTTCCGATCTCACTCTTCTTTCCAAGGTCTCTGAGGAGGCTATCAATGACAACCTCAAAAGGAGATTTGAGAACGGACTTATTTACGTATGTAATTGATTTACTGCTTTTGATGAGTCGGAGCGGTTCTGTTGTGATCAATATGCTGACGGTATTCTCTTTCCAAATAGACTTATATTGGCCATGTGGTATGTTTACTTATTGCAATCTGGTTATTTTCGGATGCCTTCTGCTTGAATAGCTTGTTTGTGTTCAGTTGGATTTTTAACTTTTCATTGTTAGTTGATCTCTGTTAATCCGTTCCGAGATTTGGGCATATACACTGATGAAGTCCTTGATTCATACCGAGGGAAAAATCGTCTTGAGGCAGGTGATTGTTGTTAATCATAGACTTGATCATGGATCTAACGATGTCCCAAATGAACAGGTACCGCCTCATGTCTTTGCAATTGCTGAAGCAGCGTATTATCAAATGAAATCATATAGCGAGAACCAGTGCGTTATTATTTCGTGAGTGCCATTTACGACAGTATTTTTGATCTTTGTATAACTAATTATAACTATCTAGTGGTGAATCTGGTGCCGGAAAAACTGAGGCAGCCAAGAGAATCATGCAGTATATTGCGTCTGTATCCGGAAACTCTTCGTCCTCAATTAAAGAGATCAAAGACATGGTATTGGCGACAAATCCTCTTCTTGAATCCTTTGGCTGTGCAAAGACCCTCCGTAACAACAACTCTTCGCGGCACGGAAAGTATTTGCAAATCCAGTTCAATAAGGTTGCTGAACCTGTGGGGGCAAACATTACAAACTACTTGCTGGAAAAGAACAGAGTCGTCGGTCAAATTCATAATGAGAGAAATTTCCATATATTCTATCAATTCACCAAGGGCGCATCAAATAAATATCGTGAACAGTTCGGTATTCAGCAGCCGGAGTCTTACACTTACACTTCAGCATCAAAATGCACTTCGGTCCAAGGTATCGATGATCTTGCTGATTTTAAGGACACAATCAAGGCGATGGAAGTCATTGGACTTCATGAAGCGGAGCAAGATAACATTTTCAAAATTCTTGCCCTGGTTCTTTGGCTGGGTAATCTTGATTTTGTTGAGAATAACGAGGGAAATGCAGCAGTTCGCGATCCGTCCGTTCCCAACTTTGTGGCATATTTGATGTCGGTTGACGCTGCCGCTGTTCAGAAAGCGGTCACTAGTAGAATTGTTGAGACATCTCGTGGTGGCCGTCGTGGATCAGTTTACGAAGTTCCTCTCAACATTACACAGGCTCGTGCCGTGCGCGATGCTTTGGCAAAGGGCATCTACTCAAATCTGTTTGACTGGATTGTTGACCGTGTCAATGTGTCTATGAAAGCTCGTGGTGAAATTGCGCGAACAATTGGTATTCTCGATATCTACGGTTTTGAAATTTTTGAGAACAACTCATTCGAACAGATTTGCATTAACTACGTCAATGAGAAACTTCAACAAATTTTTATCCAGCTCACTTTAAAGACTGAGCAAGAAGAGTACGTCCGCGAACAGATAAAATGGACTCCAATCAACTACTTCAATAACAAGATTGTATGCGACCTTATTGAAGAAAAGCGTCCTCCTGGAATTTTTGCGGCTTTGAACGACGCCGTTGCCACGGCGCATGCTGATTCTGGCGCAGCTGATCAATCTTTTGCTCAGCGTTTGTCACTGGTTGCTCAGAACCCTCACTTCGAGCAGCGTCAAGGAAAGTTTGTCATCAAGCATTATGCTGGTGATGTAATGTACAAAATTGACGGCATGACAGACAAGAACAAAGACCAGATGTTAAAGGACCTATTGGATCTTATTGCGATGAGCAGTAATCCTTTCATGAAGGCCTTGTTCCCGGCGCAGGTTGACCATGACTCTAAGCGCAGACCTCCGACCGCGAGCGACAAGATCAAAGTGTCTGCCAATGATTTGGTGCAGACGTTGATGAGTTGCCAGCCCTCGTATATCCGTACCATCAAACCTAATCAAAGCAAGTCTCCTAGTGAGTATGACGATAAGGCTGTTCTTCATCAGATCAAGTATCTTGGTCTGCAGGAGAACGTACGCATTCGACGTGCTGGATTTGCATACCGTCAGACATTTGAGAAATTTGCTGAGCGATTCTATCTGTTATCGCCGAAGACTTCCTATGCCGGTGATTATATCTGGAATGGCGATCATCAATCTGCTTGTTTGCAGATTATGAAAGACGCATCGATTCCTAAAGAAGAGTTCCAGATGGGGGTTACCAAAGCGTTTATTAAAACTCCGGAAACGTTGTTTGCGCTTGAACACATGAGAGATAGATACTGGCACAACATGGCCGTCAGAATTCAGCGCGCGTGGAGAAACTATTTGCGGTACAGAATCGAATGCGCGATTCGCATTCAGCGCGTATGGCGCCGTGCCTCTGGTTCTAATCAGTTTGTGCAAACTCGCGACTACGGTCATGAGGTTCTTGCCAATCGCAAGGAACGCCGTCGGATGTCTATTATCGGTTCTCGACGCTACCTTGCAGATTATCTCGGCATTGGAAACTCTGGGGGTCAAGGAGAATTTATCCGTAACCGAGCTAATATCTCTTCTAAGGAAATGATCCATTTCTCATGTCGTGGTGAGCAGCTGGTTGCTAAACTTGGACGAACTAGCGTCAGAATGCCGAGAGTGATTGTTCTTACATCCAAGGCACTCTATATTATTTCCGAAAGCATTGTGAATAGACAGCTCGTTATTCAGAGCGACAGGGTTATACCCATTGGGCAAATCCGTTCTGTCGGGCTGTCGAACTTACGCGATGATTGGCTATCTGTGGGAGTGAATTCCAATCAAGAGCCGGATATTTTGATTTGGTGTGTGTTCAAGACCGAGATTGTCACCAGGTTGAAAATGATCATGCCGACGGTGGTGTTAAGTATTGGGGCTACGGTTCAGTATAATAAGAAGCCCGGCAAGCCCACGACCATCAAATTCCAGAAGGACGCGAGTGTCCCACGTGATGACATCTACAAGAGTAGCACTGTCCGTGTTCCACCTGGAGAACCTGCAAGCAGCAGATCGAGGCCTAACCCTCGGCGTAAAAATAACATTGCCGCAAAGCCTGTTACTGAAGGAAAATTGCTTCGACGTGGAGGTGGAAATGCTCCAGCTGGGTATGAGCTAGCCGGCGCTCCTGCTCAACGGCAGCCTGCGGCAACACCGGCAAAGGTCAATAGAGCAGCAAAAGCCGCACCTCCTCCTGCTCCTACCCAAAATGGCGCTGCGAACGGTCATTATGGCGGCATGCAGCAACCGCAGCAGCCTCAGCAAGCTCAACCATCTGCTGCCGCTATGTCCGCCGCTGTGGCTGCTACCACTGCTAGCCGTCCTGTGCCTCCATCTCCTGCTCGCGCGAAGCCAAAGCCAGCACCTGCGCGCCCGCAAAAAGCACAGGAGGTTCAAGCCCAGCCTGCTGCTGCTGCCGCTAATGCTAACAGAGCGCCGCCACCACCACCTCCTCAGCCTGTGCAGCCAGCCGCCCCGGCCGATCCTACGTATAAGGCCCTCTTTGACTTCCAGGCTCAGGGTGCCAACCAGCTATCGATTAAGAAGGACGAGATTGTGATCATAGTATCAAAGGAAGGTAATGGGTGGTATCTTGCTAAGAAGCCTGGCTCATCAATTGAAGGTTGGACGCCAGCTTCTTACCTCGAAGAAGTTCTTTCGGCTCCAGCTGCCTACGTTCCCCCACCTCCCCCACCACCGCCAGCACAAACGTCGAATGGATACACAGCGCAGCAGGCATACGCAGGCCAGCAGCAACAGCAGCAGCAGGTCGCTGCTTCTCAGCCTATATCGGTAGGAGCCGGATTAGCCGAAGCGTTGAAAGCAAGACATAGTCGAATGAGATCGCGCGATGACGAAGCCGATGACGATGATGACGATGATTGGTAGATGGCGGAAGAAGAAAAGAGAGTATGAATTAAAGAATCAAACTTCTAGAGTGATTGGGCGACTACTTTTGTAAATTATGCAAGTCGTTGTATGTCATTCCGCATATTAGCTTTGTTCTTGGTGTAAAATTATTATCCAAAAATTCATTAAAATTTATGCAGTTCACCGACGCTTCATATGTTTATAGGCCATGGTCAAGGCGTAGCGTATTACACTACGCGTCTTTTGAACAAGATACTGATGTACATTTGTCATTGGGAGCAGTAACAATTAGTAAGTAGGATAAGGGTAAGAATGCTGCTGCGGGCTGCTGCGCGGCGCGAGACAACAACTATCCAAAGTCATTGCCCTTGCAAGCACATTCATTGGTGATTCAGGCTTTCAAATTACATCTGAATTCTTGCTCAAGTGTAATTGAATATGGTAAGAAAGGAACCGTATTGAATTGGCACAAACGCCGATGGTCAGGAAGAGCACTGACTTACGGATCTTCCAGGCCGACGAGACCAACGCTTTGCGGTTCTCGCTTTCAGGGCATCCGGTTGCTTTGGGGTTTTACCTTGGATTCCGGTTAGGTATGTACAGGGTTTACTCAGATAGCAGGAGGTGAGAAGGAGGTATGCTGATTAGTATTGCAGCTGCTTTGTTGACATATATCTTTGGACTCATCTTCACGAGCAACTTGTGAGTACAATATTGATGAATTACAAGTCGTCAGTTTAATTCTAATGGCTGTCTCAGTGTACTTATTTTTATTATTGTGATTTTGCTTTTGGCTGCGGATTTCTGGAACGTCAAAAATGTAGCAGGACGCTTACTTGTTGGACTTCGGTACGTGTATATGCAAGTCAATTTATATCGAAAACATGCCAACTTTGGACAGATGGTGGAACGAAGCATCAGCGAACGGCGACAGTGTTTGGGTTTTTGAAAGTGCGGATGTAAGTCTATAATATGAACTGACTGCTAAAGATTCAATCTTCTAATCGTCATCCATTAGCCTCAACGACAAATTAATGGCACTGATGCGCGATTCTTCTGGACCGTTTTGTACAGTACGCCAGTGATTTGGAGTTTACTTGCTCTCCTTGCCATCCTTAAATTTGAGCTGATTTGGGTATGTACCGCTGTTAACGTTCTAAATATTCATTTATTCTAATAATACTTGTTATTAGCTCTCCCTTGTTGGTATGTGATGACGTGTCGAATCCGAGTTTTGTATTCACTAACATCTCGTCCAAAGTAATTGCGGTAATTTTATCGGCCACAAATGCTATGGCATTTACTAGATGCGATAGATTTGGTAAGGCGAATGGTATTGCTAACAGCATGTTCGCCCGGTCGTCGCGCAGCATCATGCAACGATTCGGAGGATCAATGATTTCTCGTCTCTACGGAGGTTAGATTTTGTTACAAATGATAGGTAGATGGTAAAGACACGATTAATGGTACGGGAATGACAACATAATGTGTCTCATAATGTCTCCGACGGTCTCGAAGGCTAGCGAGGAGATGATTTATATTATTCATAGAAATAAACTATGCCAATAATAAAATGAAGCAGAACCAGCTACAATTGCCAGTTCATGTCATTTCCCAAAACCCTTTTTTTGATGTGATTCACCTCCAATCTAATCTCACAAAATTCCGCATCTTTCTTCTGAATCTCCGTCTTTGCAGTTTTCGAGTTAAATCAGTATGCACCTGTAACATGTACTCGTCCCACTCGTCTCTTATTTGCTCAGCAGTAGCTCCAAGCAATGAACCTTCAAATGAATCTGGATAGGTATAGTTTACAGAATCGGACTCGATGGTATAATATTTTCGTTTTAACCGGTCCACAAATTTATCAGTCAAACGCTCTGCTCTTTGCAGCACAGAATCCGCACTTTCCGCGGAATCCCAATGTATAATTCTAACTAACTGCATAGCAATTTTAGAACGCTGGTTAGTGAAATCCCGAATTTTCTCCATATCCTGACAGTAAACACATGTCCCAAGCGCAGAATGTTGACCCTGAGTGAAGTAATACCACGAACTTATATCATCTTCTTCTGGCGCCTTTTTATCTGCCAAAAATGCGAAAACGTCGAGTGATTGATTTTCTAGAGACCCTACGGAAAGCGGCACGTCGGTTTTTGAGCTGGTATTGGTAAATTCGTAACTGAAGTCTGGACCTGTCGCGCACGCGTGTATAATAGCCGCTGACGATGCCGAAAAGGCTGCGCTGGGCATCTCGGAGTCGTCTAATTGGAGACATGAGATCATTTCGTCGTTGCTGCATGATTGTGCAGCGTAGCTCATTACCAGCTGTGGAATAGGAGAAGTTGAGATTCAGATTGTGGAAGTATGCTAAAGATATAAATCAGTCAAAGCGGGCTGCCGTTCAAGCGCAAGTTTGGATTCAGCCTGCACCAGAGTATTTTGGCGTTCTGATTTGATTTCAAACCTGCAATAATAACTATAACTCTAAGAAACCGACCTTAAAAAAGTAGCAGCCCAAGCCAAAAATCTTAGGCCACCAATATTTTTGAATTCCTGAGTCAGCGGTGTCAACAAGGCACCGTCCAAAGCTGTTCGGTTAGCGTCAAGCTAATTCTTCAGCTCATAGGGTACGGGCTTAGCATGACGCAAATATACAATATAACATAGATTTATACCATAAACAGACACATAACTAACTGTCAGAAAGTCTAATTAACCTCGGGCCAGCAAAACAAGTCAACTCATGAAGGCAGAATACTCCACGTTCATCTCCATCTCTTTCCTTCTGAAATCTAGTCCAGCCTTTATCCACTCTTTCACTGCGAGCAACTCTAGAATCTTGCCTTTTGTTCAGGGATCCGCCAATGGCGTCTGAGAACAGCGTGTTCTCTGACTCTCCATTAGGTGTTTATTTGAAATGTACGCATTCCTGGAGTCTTGTTCGAGTGTCTATCCTACGCGTCGTGAAAGACACATTTTGCTCACAATAATATCATACTATAGCCGCGGGTGATGAGATACTTGCTGCAAACGACAAAGACTATGAATCGTCTACTGAGTCTTCGGACTCGAGTCCCGCGCAGTATGCGCCTCTGTTTACTAAACAGCGGAGTATACAACCGCGTGCTCCTTCAGACGTAGCGCCAGCCTCAACACCTTTGCCGAAACCTGATAGAAGGAACCGACTTCAGGGCAGCAGGCAAGCATCTGCTAAGACCGGATTACGTACGTTATCGTTAGGCGATAAGCGGTCTATGCGAAAACTGCGGTTTCAGTTTTTATTCTCTGTGAGGGTCCTCATTTTAGCATGAGTACGATTTACAAGCTAACGACTTTCAACAATAGACACCTCTGCGCAAAAAAGTTGGCGCTAGAGAAAATTCTCGATTTCTGGAACGGTTTAGGTATATACTCGTCACATCGCAGCTTCTAGACGAAAATGTATCCGCAGCTACATATGCTCGGTCCGAGTCCATGACTGATCCAGAGCCAAATAGTGTAAGCACGCAGCAGTCAGCACTATTTGGAAGTAAATTTTATGGTACTCCTAAATACTGGGCCGGCAATGGAGGGTGTGTGATTGTGGTCGCGGTTCTACTTTTCTGGATTTTACGGTCAGGAGATAAAGATTTGATTGATCCAAAATACAAAGTGGCTGTTGGCATTGTTTTGATGTCTATATTAGTTTCTTTTTTGTTTGCACATAATGTTTGTGTCCATTCTTTCAAGTTGAGTTAACTATAGCTAACATGATGAATGCAGTGGAGAAAACGATTAAGATCTACTCGCCGATGTGCAATTAGATGCGCATCTCAGTTCGTCAAAGACAATCATTCGTTCGATATCAGCGTTACGCACATTTTTGGCGTAGTCCAAGAAATTGAATTTATCACTCTTGGATTTAGTATTGGTGGACACGCCTCTGTAAATACATTCAGCTCGCCTACGCCTAATTTATCCCGACAGTGCACGAATCCGAGAGATCAACGTCGGTGCAGGATTCTACGCAGCAATATTTTATCTGTTCTTGATTTAGGTTTGTCAATTTATCAGAAGTCGTACGACGAATTATCAATTTTGTGCAATCGCGCAGATTTAGACAAGTATTTCGACATTTACGACCTAAACTCAGCTGCCGCTGGTCAACATGTTGACAAAGATACAAAAAGCAGAGAACAATCGAAGTTTGGAGATTTTGAAGATGAAGCAGAAGAAGAAGACGAAGATTCGAGAATCGAGTCTCTTTTCCAACTGAAAGAAAAATTTCGAAAGTTGCATCATATCCGACGAAAGGTGTTGTGCTGCTTGTTAGCTACAGATGCGACAGGAGATTCGCAGGATGCGAGCAAATGGGAAGCGGTAGTGCGAAATCTGGAATCATTAGCTGCTTTTTTGGGTAAATTATCGGCGGAACTTGAAGAGTCGCTTTTACAAGAAGATGTGCTGCAAATGGTTGACTATTACACAAAATCTCAAGAGCAGCAGCAATCTCAAGACGATGCAAGTGATATGCAGAGACCAAACTCAAGAGATAGGGCAGGTCGTCGCCGATCTCGTCTATCGGACGAATCATTCCAATCTAACAACAGATGGCGCTGGCATCTACAGGCGCTTAACAATATATCAGCCACTCTTCGCAACCTTGATGCAAAGATTTATGTGCTGCGAGAGGATTCGACGGTATTGGAGCGCCAAGAAGCCAGACGGTCGCAGCAACCTCTGATCTCGCCATCAACAGGAAGTCAGCGGAACTCAATTGATGGATTTCTGGAAAGGTCAGCCTCAGAATTACCTATTGACTCAGCTCCAGGGACTCGGCGGTCACCGCCAACTCCGGGTTCAGCCAGCCAAGCACAATATACGGATAGCGTGATTAAACAGTACAACAGTATCGGCAATGACATTCGCTCGCTTCTCCGGGAGTGGGAGATTGGCAAGACAAAGCTCTACGAGGCGGTAAGGATGAATTCTGAGCATTCGTCGATACGTAACACCAATTTTTGGCAACAGCAACAAGAAGAGACATCATTTTCGCCTTCACAGCAGTACGTGTCTTCGCCTGTAAGTCTAGCTTCAGGAATGACATTCGAGGGATCTATGACAAACAGTTTACCTTGGTCACCGCAATCAACTGATGGAGAAACATTCTCGCCTTATACACCACGCGTACGTGATCCAGACAGTCATGCAGGCGACGACGAAGACGACGACGATGAGTTGACTCTGGAGACAGAGGGCACGCCACTGCCTCTTTCTATGAGGTCGAAGATGGTTGACGGGATTGCGTCTGCTATTGTTAGACATCAGGATAGGATCCTGCAAGCCCAGAGACGGAAAGCACAGGAAGATTAAGTACGAGTTAATGATCAAAACCGTGCTTACAGTTGATATGTATGTTTATTTACTATGAGTTCTGGCTCACAGTAACTATATAACCATTCCTTTGTACAACACCCAAGAACCACAGTCAGAATTCTAAAAAAAACCCAAGCACCCCATATATTATAAAACGTAAAGAAAAGTCATAAAATTTCCAGAATTAATGGATTCTAGCCAATCGTGAAGTGTTAAGATGCACATTGATCTCCACATCCTGGGTCTTCTTATTAAGCTTATCGACGCGCTTATTCTGCGAATCAAGTTCAGAATGTAGCGACTTGGCCATTGAGTTCAACCGATTAGCGGCTGCGCTAACGTCATCTAGCGTAGCATCAATATCACGCTCAAGTTCGAAATCCTCGTCATCAGGCTCGAACTGAAATCGAGAAGCTTGAGCAAGGTCGGCTTTTTGTCGCTGCATTTGCTCTCGGTATCGCAATTCGGTCTCGGTGAGTTGGCGACGTCGTTGGCCGGGAAGATTTCCCATTGCTTCACCGATTCGCTGCTGAGCGGTATACTGATAGCGTCTATTTTCTTCGCGCATGTCTTGTTGGGAGCTGAAAGTATCACGAATCTTCTGTTCCTGTTCTTGTAATCTGCGTCGAGAATTGAATGGGTTGGATACGTGAACAGCAAACATGGAGCGATTCAAACTCTTGAGTTCCTTAGCGTAATCTTCAGCGAGCTTGGTCTGGTTCTCGGTAACGGCAATCGAAGCCTCGGCATTGGCAAGTCGATCGCTTTGCTCGCCGAGTCTGGCCAGAGTACGTAGTCCTGAAGCTTCAGCTTCTTCGGCATATTTACGGGCGTTCTGAGCCGAGTTGAGAGATTGGCCCTTGACGAACTTCATCTGTGCTTGCATAGCCTGAACTTCTTGCTCTTCTTCCTGATCTTGCTGATCTTTCATTTCGTCAAAATTGACGGTCGACGAACCATATGAAGACTGAGCGTAAACATTTTCGGTCCGACTACTCGAAGGCTGCTCTCCGTATCGAGCAGCGCGTTCTTCTTCAGTCTCCATGATTGACGGATCGTAGTCACTTGACTGTTGTTGCTGCTGAGCGTACATCTGAATCTGCATCTGATCCTGCGAATCTTGGCCGCGAATGGATGGAGTCTTGGACCTGAATCTGTTGCGGGTACCTTTAAATAGTTCTTGTCTGGTTGAATCGGCAATCGACACAGCGTCGTCTTCCCGTCGTTTACTCATTGCAGGTGAGAGCGTGTTGACACTAGTGGTACTTCCGTAATTCGAAGGTGGTGCACTGTGGTAGCTAGGAGATTCCTCGTAAGATTCGTAATCCGGAAGCGCGGTGGTAGAAGCGGCTGATGCATGGTAGGGATTGTACGGGTTGTGATTGCCACTGCTCTGCGAGGCGTAGCCAGACTGCGACACTGACGACGAAGATGAAGCCTGAGGTCGTCCTCGCTCTGGTGCGTATGCATTGGAAGAGCGGGCGACTTCGTAAGGATTGTCTACCGGTCCTGAACTCTCGTACGGGTTCGACGAAGAAGGCTCACTACCCATGCCATCACCGCGAGCCGCGTAAGGATTGAAACTCTTATTGGCTTGAGAGGGTAGATTATTGCCTCGTGGTGCAGAATTGTAAGTAGAATCTCCTAAAGCGTAAGGATTCTTACGCCCTTCGGCGCGCTTGGTATAGTCTGGACTGACAGTGTAGGGATTGCTATAATCATTTGCCGATACCGACATCTCAGATGGCGTCGGCGAGCTAGCGCGTTTAGAGCGACCCATAAATTTCTTCATGGCAACTGGATGTCAACTTTACACCGACTGGCAGTTCTAACGAGAGTGGTGATTTGAAGAATGAAGACGAGCAAGTGTGGAGTTGAAAGGGGCTCAACAAGGGTATTTTTGGAGATTGGGAAGTTGGAGGCGCAGCGTTTGCCGCGCACGGCAAATAGTTACCCGGGTGTGAGCCGCATGGTAAATATATCACGTGACAGATACTGACCGTAGAAACTCTCATATTTGCGACAGGGGGGGGTTTATTTTGTTTAGACTCGCTGTAGAATCAAAGCTTGATAAATTTGTTACTATCTTGCCAGTTCTCTGCAGTGAAGCATTGAGTTAGGTTGACGCGCATTGCGCGCGGCCGCGTAGAAGTGTCCGCGGGGTATTCAAACTCTCTTTGGTGGGGACTTCTGCAAGTTACTATGCCCTTTAATCTGCTCTATGCCCTTTAATCTGCTCTATGTTCCCGGCGTCGGATACTATATATCTTTTGCGCAGCAAGGTACACGTTCACTGAAAAGACCAGTTTACTAATATGCTATCTCAATAGCTTTCTTCGGTGACGTTGCTGACGAGAAAAGCGTAAGAAACAGTGAGCGTATTGGCGCGCGCACCTATTCCTTCTATTGCTTGCGTTGACACCGATCCTTTGCTTCTAAACTGTCAGACTAATGTGAGCCATAGCGCTGTCATATGTGTGCCCTGAAGCCACGTTCTGTATTTTCTGCTAGTCTCGTTGCTTTTGTAGGGCTGTTGGAATAAGATATGAGACGACGATTGTTTACCGCGGGTGATAGCTGTCAACGAAAAGCCTCGCCTTTTCTGCCTCCCTGTGTTCTGTTCTGTTCCATTTCTGTAAAGGTGCTGGAATATAACGCGTTAAAACAAATCTGTTTATCTGAAAGAAGAATAAACTCAACGACAGAGAGGATCGCTTGCTATGATTCCCGTTGAGCCCGTGTCGATCCCCTTGCACGTCCTTTGCCTGAATACGACTGGAGTATACATTACTCAACAGATAACGACATCAGTAATGAAGAAAACAGTACATAAAAATTATTTAAAAGTTTAAGCGTGTTAAAAGGTTGGGAATTCTTGAATTCTTTCTGTGGTGAAGAGGGGGTGCGAGACTCGCATGCTCTTGGCTATTATGTCCGTTTATTCTCGCATTAGTCTTTTTTGTGCTTTGGAAAAGCTTTAGCGTGCTTTAACAAATATGCTGAAGTGTTATCATTCTTATTTGAAACGTCAGAAAGCCTGCGCGTGCATGTTTATGTCGCGATGTGTTTGCACTAATGGGAAGACCCCGATTCTGCATGACCCCGCGATCGCTGGCAGTCACGGGAGCGGCCTCGTTGCCCTGCCAACGGATTTGCTGTGTTTCTAGCCGTTATTTGTTTTGATGACGTAGCGGAAATGTGATATCGAGCGTCGCGTCGGCCGAGGTTGTACGACCTGGCTGAGGGTTGGGTACGTCGTGAGCGTGAGGATGTTGCCGAAAATCACGACTTTGAGGCATCGTTTTTGGAGCGAGTTATGAGAGTTTTCTAGCGCAAAAAATTGGGTCTGAAAGCTTATAACCAGGAGAATCCAGTGGCTAAATTGAATATGAAATCGAAGCATTTGAGGTCGAGGAATTTTGATGCAAAAGAGACTCAAAGTGGCGTTTTTTCAGCTTTTTTGAGTGTCATTAGCGGATGATCTTCAAGCTCAAGGCTGCTGTTTAACTTATTCTCTTATTCTGGAAGATGCGAGCCTTCATTCCGTCATGAAAACTGCCCGAAACGAGATATTCTTGATCATAATATTTCGCGTCAAAGTTGACGATTTCGTAACTTCCTTGAAGTCCTGGTCGTACCCATCCGCGCGCCGACCGCCTGTCACGAGCTGCGCCGTGTGCGTTTGTTTTCCTTTTTTGGACAGCAGCTATTGATGCAATCCCTGTCCAGTCTGTCTATAAATATCCCCCCTCCCGCCCGCTTCTCCTGCTCTCTCCTCACTCTCTCCAGCACCTCCCCAAACAGCTTCTCTCTTCTCTCTACCTTTGCTAAGCACTTTGAGTACTCAAGTACAAGCGCTAGCATCTGAGAGCACCATGACTTTATCGTGATGCACTTGCCGTTGTCTTTGCGACTTGTATGTTTGTGCTTTCTGTTTTCCTGCACCTGGGCAACTGGCTAATGGTCGCAAAATCAGCATCTAGTCAATTTGACAATCTGGCGCTATTTTAGCACCTGTCCTGGCCGCTCTTCTGGTTTACTCCTAAAATTTAGCTTAAATTGCTATTTGGAGATTAGATGACCGCAAATTTGAGCGCAGGCAGGGCACCTAAAAGCATTATAGCCGGATTTGCAATGCTTACCGCTCTTGGAAATAGCACTTCCGGTCGGACCTGAAGCATGGGTTATTCTCCTTTCCCCCATAACGGACATGTGTTGCAGATCGTGCGGAGACGCCAGAGGATAGCATACGCTCTAGTGGCGGCATCTTCATATGGCAGCGCGATTTCGAACATGGCACTACTGACTAAGCCGGCAAATAATTCTTGATGCTCCTCATGAGATGTTGTCGCGCCTTAGGGTGCTAGCC